>VXAL01012976.1:533567-623624 GCA_013399475.1 Chauna torquata | reverse complement strand
AACCTAGAAACCCCTTGCTATTTCTGGATTAGCGCTGGGAAAAAATTGTCTGGGGAACTTCAGATTAAGAGAGTGCATTTCATACAGATCTCAGGATCACTAGAGCTGGAACATGAGGTATACGTGTGTGTGGATGGAAACTGCCAAAGTCCTTTCCCATATCCTGAGTAATACACAGAGAGTGGAAGTAATGTTGGCAGTACAACATAACTGAGATATTCTCAAATTTGTGGCTCTCTTACTGCAGTTCTGGGATAGAATTGGGAACCCTGTGGTCTCCAGCAGATCTGTATTTGTCTTGTCACTGTATGTGTCTTTGCACTATAGCTGCAGAATAAGTTATTTTCTGGATGTTTTATTTTTTCTTAATATCTGTAAATGCGCTAGAATGTGCATCTCGGATGAAACAACCAGCCATTGTGATCTGGATTCTGATTCCTGCACTAATTCCTGAAGCCTGTCAGAGTTACACCTGATCTCTTTAAATAATGAGGGAGAGGAGGAAGATGGTAGAGCCATATTGTGACTCCCTTCTCTACTACTTTTTCTTTCTCCCCTTTATTTTTGTAGAAGCAAAGAGTAGGAAGGAGGAAGAATACGGTATTTAGAGCCATATCTTATTTGCTGAGCGTTCTGTAAATGCTTAATTATGTGGCATTGTCCCATCAGCACGTTTGGTTTTCTGTCTTTTTCTGAAGGATTAGTAGTTAGCTGATCGTGTTTGAGCCCATTTGCCAAGACCAATTCATTGGCACATTTCAGATGCACTGAAGAAAATTACATTATCTGATCAATCCTTGCTTAGTAAGCGTGTTATTTAACAGTGCTATTAAATCTGGAGAGCAACCTTTTACTGTAGTATTTTCCATGAGATTGTAATGATTATAATTCCTCTTGAGTCATTTATTGTGTGGTGGTTTTTTTTTTTTTAAGAATATACACGTTGGGCTCTTCTCTTGCACTGTTGCGATCTACAACGTTGATTTGCAGCCAGGACATTTTTCATCCTGTTCTAGGTAACAGGTGGCTCTTCCAGAGAGTTTCTTGAGAGAAGCGTATTTGAACCCAAGTTCCTGTCTAAACCCAGGCAACTTCTGTGCCTTCTGCTCTAAGCTGATTAGCAAGTACAACACATTTATTCTGCTGCTTAGCGTGTTTTCCTTTGGATTTAATCATGAGGTGACTGTGCAAGGTATAGAATTAGTTCTCAGACTTGTATCAAGGTTGTTGGAGTATTTTTAATACTTTGGAAATTACACATAGAATGTAGGACATAATTTCACAGGGAAAAATGGGTCAAAGATCTTATTGAAACACTGAAGGTCCCCTGATACTTTAGGTACGCTGAACGGATATATCCTCTACATGTTTAGCGTACGTGCCTATCATGGGATCTGCATCTCTCATCCACAGAAAGTGTGAGTATATCTGGGTTTATGATTGGAAGACCTAACCTGGTGCTGTTCATATCCAACATACTTGGATGGCCTCAGGGGGAGTCTGTGATGCACAAGGAATGTGGGTTTGCTGCCAAGTGTTATAAAATGCAGAGCTGACAGCTCTGTTCCACATAGTACAGTCTAGAAGGATGCGCAGACATCTCTTATGTGATGCGGGTGTCCTTGTTTTGAGCAAAAAGAGAAAACAGACTGGAAAGTCCAGTAGTGAAAGTGGCTGAAGGTTTGTATTGTGCTAAACGTAGACTGTATCTTGCCTTATATTAAAAAAGAAACTAAAAGCAAAAGGCAATTCTGGAGTCTTTGTATAGTTTCCTGCTGGTTTGTTTCTATCTTGGTGACAGGCTTTTTTGTTATATGGCGTCAATGACCTTTGTTAAAATAAGCTCTATTAAAATGATGCAAGAGTTTCATAGCTCCCATCCCTTACCTAACTCTTACTGTATTTAGTCAGAACTAATGTGTGAATCTAACTGCAGATCTAGTCAAATTGATTAGGTTGTTAATCAGAGTGGAGTTTTTGAGTTGGAGTAACCGAAACCAGTTTCACATTACTGCATCACCAAGTCTTGGTCTCTTGGTAGAACGAGGACACTGTTACTTCCTTGCAAATTCTCCTCTGCTAGACAGAAAGAGAGCTTGATATATACAATGAGTTTTCAGTGGTAAATGAAATGGAGTGAGATTTCAGGTGGCTGTTGTGAGCTGTTCAAGCCAGTGCTGACTTTCAGCTAAAACAGTTCTTAGAAACACTGGGGCTAAAATCATTCTCATTCCTCTTAGAAGAGGGGTTGCAGGGGAATGACTTTCAGGTCTGTCCAGATATTTGTGAACTTTGAGTGCTGGATTTTCTAGTGACTATTGAAACAGCACATAGAGTTTTCCAGAGGGCCTATTCTGCAAAACCAAGCTTGGGTCTGTTGACCATCTTTCAGCAAGGTCGTCCCTTGTAGCGGTGTAAGCACTTTTCCTCACAGTTGTCACAGACACCATTAGCAGTTCCGGTAGGAGTCTCGATTCTGAACAGGCAGATTTAGTGCTGCGTTTTGGTAAAGTATGTGTATGTATATCCTTCTCTCTGTCCCCAGCAGAATCATCGTAAGCCAGTATGTCAAGTGTTTTTCCTGCACACATCACTGCTAATGTGGTTCCAGAAGCTGACTGCACATCCCTTGTTTACCTGTCAGACACTACAGGGAATTTTGTGGAGTATGAGCTTCCTTTGGGACAGACCTTGAGGCTGAGTGTGCTAATTAGCACTGCAGAAAGGAAAGTCTGAGGGGAACTGCTCAGAAGGAGATTTTAGAAGTAGTCTGGCTTTTTGTTTTGTTTTCTTGGTAAAGAACAACTTTTCCATTTTGTAGTAGTGCTAGTAAAGAGAAATCAAGCTTGTGCAAATGGCTGCTGTGACATTGTTAGCAGTGATGCCTGTGCTCTACTTCAAACAAATCCACTTTGTTGAAAGCGGTGTCTGACCCACTGCAGCATGTTAGTAAGTCTGAGGGTGGGAACGGAAAATGTTCTGTCATCTATACAGGCCAAAAGATGGGGAAGGTCTGAAGTCAAATTGGACTCTCTTTCCCCTAGAGAATAGACCAACTTCACTAGCTCATTCCCACACATTGGCTGTGATTCTGTAGTCCTGCTGTGCCTCAGAGGCAGTTTTGGTCTGCTTCTGAGGTTAAAAGTTAGCTTAAACTTCTTCACGTATCATTCTGGCAGCTCTCCCACACCTTTGCCTGCAGCCCACCAACAGACCTCTTCAGTAATTGGTGAACAGTTCACTTTGAGTGTGAAATGCTATTCCAGGCTGATCTCTTTCGCCAGGTGATGCATGGGTACGAAAAGCTGGTAGTTAGAAGTCCTGCGTCATTGCTTGTGCTGGCTTGATGGCATTTCTTTGTGTCACTCCAGCAGTATACAATCCGGAATCTCTTTGAAAGACTATACAACAGCTGACCAGAGGAAGGGAAGGGAGGGAAGGTATCCCTCTTCTGTTTCAAAATACCTATGTGTTGATTGTTTTATTTTATGTCAGGAGACTTGCAAGTTCACCAAATCTGAAAACTTGTTAACATCCTTTCAGCCAAATTTGAGCACCTGTGTTTTTTTTTTTTTTTAAAGGCATTGAAATAAGAGATAATGTTGAACTCTTCAAGTCTTGCCTCATGAGAACAGCTATGAAGATCAGGACTATTAAGAGCTTTTTCCCTGTGTCTGTTTGAGCTTCTAAATCAAAATGAGTGTGTGGTGTGTGGAGGTTGGTTTTTTTTTTTTTTTTAAATATTAAAGGTACTAGCAGAGGGTAGTCAAAAGGCAAATCATAATGTGAAAACAAGCCCTGTGCCAGATACCAAATTCAGGCTTCATACTTTTAACAAATCACAGATAACTTGCCCTGGAATTAATCTCTGAAAAGGGAAACTAGATGTGGTCTGGCACTGGGTAGCTGGGTTACATTTCTTACTGAACTAATCAAGAATTTTTGTGCTATATGAGCAAGTCAGGCTTTGGTTTACTGTCTTGGTAATGACATGCCTTTGCTTCCTGGATTATGGATCCAATCTGTATTGTGTTGATTTCAGCAAGGGTGGGACAAGACTTTACATAGCATCTCCTGCAGGTTAATATCAGTGCTAGTGGGAAGATAAATGCAGAAATGTGAATCATTTCTGAATCAATTTTATTTCATCTTCTTCTAGATAGTGGTATCCAAGATGTCCAGAGGGAACAATTTAGTAGTTCATCTGTAATTGATATGAACATTTTGTGCAAATAAAATGCCTAATGTGATAGCAGGTTGGCAAACAAACTGGAAGAGCAGGTTGGTAAGCAGGCAGGAATGAATACCAAATTTTTCTTGCTGCCTCCCATATTTTCAGAAACTGACTGGAAGCCAAAAAATGCTCATTGGAAATGAACATTGGTTCATTAAAGTGGTCTCCAAAGTGGATTAGTCAGCTAGTTCTGGAAAAACACTGACAATTCTTTTCTGTTGTGCTGTTGGCCTCCTTGCATCACTATTAATTATGAAACTTAGCTCTTTAGCAGACTGCTAATTAAATTGGGCTGCGGTGATACAGACAAGTATTGTACCTCTTTCTATTCTCTGCCGAGATAGTCATGTATCCTGGGGATGTCACAAGGAAATGCCAGCCAGTCTGCCAGTTTCCCTTCCTCTAGGGATGACATGTCACATTTCATTTGACTACCTATCTGTTACAGTGAATCTCTCCCTTCTTTTCTGTAATTTTAGAATTGTTTATCTAATCCTTTTTCAAGGCAAGAGTTCAGCTTGACAGTGCCTTTTTGACTTGGTTTGAGGGCTCTTAAGCAGTCAACTCTGTGATTCAATTCTGTCCTGAAGGTGGTGTTGGCCGTAGTGTGGAACCTCAAGGCAAGGGCAAGAAGTTACTAGTAGTAGCATCTCTATAATTGTAAATACTGTCCCAGTTCTGTAAATCTGCTGAACTCTGACAGCCTTCTCTTGTGAAACTCCCTTAAGCTACAAATGCCTTAGTGTTTCACTCTGGTCAGACTCTGCTGGATTTCTTTGACTTCACTGGGGAGTGGTGATTGTTACTTTGTTGTATCACCTGGTTAGTTTTCTGCTCCTAGCTAAAGTAGCATGATGACAGAAGCTGAGTTTTGTTATGTAATTTCACTCTGATTTCCTGATGACAAAAGGTTGCTGAAGATGGTGATAGTGGCAGAAGTGCATTTTTTGTGCCATCTAACTGAAGTAAGCCAGCTAGTGCATAGTGGGTTATGACTTGCATCCTGTTGTACAGCTCTTTTGTGCCTTGATATCTTTCAACTGGAAAGTCCCTTCTGTGCTTCTTGCTGGCCAGTTGCTGGTAAGTTGTAGTATGATATTTGTATTCCACTGCGTTTTCAACCTCTTTTCTGTATGAAGAAGATTGGTTGAACCAGAGACATAAATTTTGCTCAAAAAGAGTAAGGCTTTCATTATGTGTGATATATAGCTGCTATACCCTGCTTCTGTACACCAGTGGAAGACTGTTCTGGAGAAGGGAGAAAACAAATACAATGTCATAGCAAGCAATGAGTTAACTTTGGTTTCCTTCAAGTGTTGAATTCTGAAGCCTTGTTAAACGGAAAGTGAAACTCCCTTACATTTTTGCTACGTATGCTGTTCAGGTATTGATCAAAACCTGCCTTTGCATTCACCAGTTTACCTAAATAGCTGATGTGTTATCTCTGAGATAATCTTTGCTAACAAAGCTTTTCATATTCTCTTGTTTTGATGTAAATATATTCTTCTAGGATGTTTAAAGCCCATCTAGCAAGTTTTGTGGGTGGGATTTTACAGCTGAAGAATACCAGGGGCATTGTATACATGTAACCTTAGTCCAAATTACAATTTAAAGCACATCAGAGGGATTTGGAATTTGGTTAGTGTTAAAGGATTCTCATCTATTTGTGGCCTTTCCTGTTGTCAGTGGTATTCACCCTTTTACATCTGTACCATATTTACCATTGGTATGAGAAGCATGTATATTGGTATTGGGTTTTGTTGTTTTTTTAACTGTAAACTTAATTTGATCTTTTCTGTCACAGATTCCTTATTTGAGTTCTTCTGTAATATTTTTTCTTTTAACTTAGAGAACCCCACCAAACAGTGTTTTCCTTGTTGGATGTGGGTTCCCTCCCCCAACCCCCTTGGGATTTTGTTGTTGTTTTTAATTTTTAACTTCTTTTATTTTCTTGTTTGGTCTTCAGCTTCTGAGACAGGTATTGCATATTTCAGTCTGGCAAGGAACTACCAAGGAACATTGTTATAAACAGCTGATCATACACTGGAATTCTTCATAATTATAAAGCCATGGTCACATCACTTTGATTTGTGCATTTCTGTTAGAAGACTTAATGAAACGTGCTATTGAAACTAGATGTAGTGTGGACTAAAAATAGTATGAATTAAAATCCCCCGATAAACTAAATGGTCTTAAAATACTTAGGACAAGACAACTACGTAGTTACATTTAGAGAAATGCATACCTTCAGTGAGTTTATTGTACTGAGATCACAAGGTTAGCCAGTGCTATGCATACATGCACATATGAATAAAGAACAAGCTGACTGAAGACAATTCAACATACAGTTTACAATTCAATAAATTCAGAATTGCCAGCCTAAAAAATTGTGAATTTGCAAATTTTGGACAAAAAAATTCACTGCAAATAAGGGTACTGATTAATCAGGGCTATATAGCATACCTAAAGGAAGTAACGCATCGTTACTTTCAAACAGGTTGCAAGGTTTTTTTCAGGCAAAATTTTGTTTTGTCTTCCTCTTGAGGAGAATTCAGTGTATGCGGTTCAAACAGGGAAGTCTCAGCTCCGTGGAAAAAGAGGTCAGTGTTTCCAATTCAGTCTTTATCAGGAAGCTATCATTGATGCTCTGTACTGCAGAAAGGATCCCAGCCTCGAAAACCTCTTTACACTTACTACTTATGGGAGGTTTTTGCAAAACGTCATCTCACCAGCCTTGTTCCATGTTGTGAGCCCATTCATGAGCATAGGGTGATCCTGACAAACAGGTAATGATTCTCCTGAGGCAGGAAGGGAAGCAAGAAGCTGTTTCACAGGACAAATGTAAAGATGCTCAAGGGGACTTTTCCTCTGGCATCAGTGCTGGGCTGCTTGCCATGCATATTGATGTGGTAGAAAACAGGTCTCCTAACTGTGGAAGTTTATAAGTTCAGTTGCAACAATGGAAATTCTAATTAGATAAATTGTTTTTTTTAATTACAATTGTCATCTCACTCCATGCTGCTTTTGCACTAGTCAGGGGAGAAAGGTGACAAACTATGGATTTTAAATCTGTGGTGGCCACTTCTGTGTGTGTCTGGCTTTCCTGCTCACTTCTGTCCCAGTTTGTTGTTGGAGTGGCAGAGTGGTGTCTGTTGCATGCTGGCTGCAACTGGCCACTCTAAAGTCTTGGGGTCATGGATTGTTCAGCCATGTGCAGCTTCAAAACTCAGTACAATATGGATTTCTTGCTCAAGACAGCATGGGGGATAAAGATAAGTGGGCTTTTGGCCAAACGATGCATAACGCAACCCTTAATGTCAGTGCCCCAAATCTAAGCTTCAGCTTTCCATTGTATGTATATTGTCAGTTCCTTACCTAGTATTTGTTTCTCCCTATGAGCTATCACCTATCTGCTTGAGGATAGGAAGGCTCTATCTGTAGGATCTGGAAAGGCTCGATTGATAGGCCAAGGCCAACTGTGTGAGGTTCAACAAGGCTAAGTGCTGGGTCCTGCACTTGGGGCACAGCAACCCCATGCAGCGCTACAGGCTGGGGGAAGAGTGGCTGGAAAGCTGCCTGGCAGAAAGGGATCTGGGGGTATTGGTCGACAGCCAGCTGAATATGAGCCTGCAGTGTGCTCAGGTGGCCAAGAAGGCCAACAGCATCCCGGCCTGTGTGGAACTGGTGTGGCCAGCAGGACTCAAAGTGATCGTCCCCCTGTACTTGGCTCTGGTGAGGCGGCACCTCAATTACTGTGTTCAGTTTTGGGCCCCTCACTACAACAAGGACATCGAGGTGCTGGATCATGCCCAGAGAAGGGCAACGAAGCTAGTGAAGGATCTAGAGAGCAAGTCTTACAAGGAGAAGCTGAGGGCACTGGGGTTATTTAGCCTGAAGAAAAGGAGGCTCAGGGGAGATCTCATTGCTCTCTGTAACTACCTCAAAGGAGGCGGTAGCGAGAAGGTGGTTGGTCTCCCAGGCAACAAGTGATAGGACAAGAGGAAATGGCCTCAAGTTGTGCCAAGGGAGGGTTAGGTTGGATATTGGGAAAAATTTCTTCAACTGAAAGGGTTGTGAAACATTGGAACAGGCTGCCCAGGGAAGTGGTTGAGCCTCCATCCCTGGAGGTAATCAGAAAATGTGTAGTTGTGGAGCTTAGTGACATGCTTTAGTGGTAGACTTGGCAGTGCTAGGTTAATGGTTGGACTTGATGATCTTGGACGTCTTTTCCAACCTAAGTGATTCTGAGATTCTATTTTGCACTTCTGAATTGGTTACTTCACAGATATGTGAAGCTCCACTCTTCAGCTGTGACTGTTCTGGTTGTGTTGTATGTTTTTAGTACCATACTTGGACATGCTTTAGCCTGCACATACTGTGTTGGGTGTGTTTGGTACAGACCTTGGTTAGCTCTTTGACAGACTACAGATGGTCTGTTCAACAGTCTGTTATCTAGCTGCTTATCAGTCATGGTCTCAAACTCCAGTCCTTGCTGCAGTTGCACGACTGTATAATTAAACTGCATTGTTTCTATGCCTGCATAGCATTGCTTCAGCCCACAAGTGGGAGTCCTGCAACAGCCCACATGTGCTTCTGTTTGCCAGCGCCTCCCACCTAGAATTTGAAGAGGTGGCAAGCAAGCAAGCCATGCCTGTTCTGTAGTTTGGGAAAGTTTGGGAAGTGTCCCCCCGCCTTTTCCTTTGCCTTCTGCTCTGCTTGCTGGGGTAGGCTCTGATCTTCAGCCAGGAGCCTTACAGCAAAAGATCCCCTACCAGAAAGGGGAGACCTCAACCAGGAGTCTTCAGGGAAAGCTGGGAAAGCCTAGCATTAGGGACAAAGCAATGGAAATGGGACTGAGAGAGATAAATGGAAGACTAGCTTTTTCCCCTTCTGCCATCATCCTTTATAAGGTGGAAGATGAGTGGAACCAATCAGTTTCTTTGAAGGATGCAAGAAAATTCCTGGGTTTGAATCAAATCAGGAAGTGGCTGTGGCAAAACCAGCTTGAACAAAATCTCATAGCACAGACAGTGCCTCACAGACGTGCATGAAAAGCTGAAAAAGATTTCAGTCTTACCTCTCTTAGTCAGGCAAAAATACTGCGGAATGAGGCATTTTAAAGGATAGAGCTCTACAAGCAGGAGTTATATGCCTTCCTGTAACTCGTTCTTGGGTGGGTGAAGAGATCTACAGAAAGAAAATTTGATCAATTCCATTTAGTCTAGAGAAATAAAATGACAATTGAATCTTACTTCTTTCATCTCTATTAAATTCTAGGGTATGTTTCTTTAGAGGAATTAGTGATCATAACATTTTATTGATTTAGTGTTGTATGCAAAGTAGTTAGAACTACTAGTTTTAAAGAAGCTGAAACCATTCCCTGGCATATTGAAGTATCTACATTCCCCTAGTTTCATGAACCTTTCCTGTACACTGTCCAATAACACTTGATTGCTACGAGATTTTATGTGCCTGTTCTTTGAGGATGCCAAGGCAGAGATTTGAATGTCATGCATGCATTCAGAAAGGTAGCCCAAGGTGCAGCTGAGCACTGAGTGCTAGTTAGAGTTCTCTGGGACTTCCATGCCTGTACTTGGCTTCCCTGTGCTTCTTCCTGTGTATGAGGAGTTAGCATCCTGGCAGGTATATGGAATGGTTTGTAACATGCAGCAGGGCAGAACCAATCTCCTTATACGCAGTAGTGTTGGGTGTGGGTGTCTGACATGGGTGCTTTGTTTGTTTGTTTGTTTTTCCCCAGTGGTGACTGGTCTTTAATTTGTCATCTTTAGTTTATATTAACAGAAAATACAGGACCATCAGGGTCTTGCTGAGTCACTGACTTATAGTCTCAAATAAGCCGGTGACTTATTTAATAACCTAAACTAACCTTTTTCTGTTCCAGGAAACTCTGATCTGGGGTGCCTCCATAACTTTTTTCCAGCGGTGTCTCTAAATCACCTAAATTGTCCTGCCCTCATCACTGCTACTTAGAAGGCTGTTCCATGACCTTACTGCTCAGAGTTATAAACCTCCTGCAACCAAAATGTCTTCACAGTCTTAAATTTCCTTACAGAAAGTTTGTCATGTTTGTCCTTGTGCCAAGGTAGTCCTTCCAGTTAAATAGCTTCCCCCCCACCCCCCAGTTACATAGGCATTTCTCTTCCAAGAAACCCCTGTTGCTATGCTTGTCATGAGGCCTTCGCTGTGCCAGGAGAACTGGGCTTCGGCATTAAAGGTTATTTCCTCACACAAGGATACATTTGTGCTTTGGGAATTTTATGCCAACAGTTGAAAAGAACCTCACCTTCCTCTGACATATGGGAGTTTTCACAGAATATGTGTTTCTTAAATAAAAATCCCCCATGTGGGAATCCTCATACATCTTCCTGTTAGCTTTTGTGATCCTGTAACAGAGAGAATCCTCAGGTAACCCACAAGCCAGATGTTTCTGAGCAGAAAAGGCTAGAGTGCTAGGGATTTGTGGATGTCACAGTCAAGCAATGATTAACTACTATCATTTAGTGGTCCTTCTGCACTGAAGAGACTCTTACCATTGCATTTGCATAAGTAGTTTAAAGTTCTTCCAGAAACACTGTGAACAAATAAGATGTTTGGGTTACAGCATCTGGCAGCTTCTATCTTGCATGCTTTTCTGACAATTACAGCTAATTTTGCGTTGAAGATTTGGAGCTTCTAGGCTCCGTGTTAATGGCCCTGTTGAATTCTTTACATTGCTTGAGATTTGCTCGTGTCTGTGGAGGCTAAACAGATTTGATGATGGAAGAGACAATATATTAGCTTAAGATATGCAGGGAGAGAACTGAATTTCAGCCTTTCTGGTGTGTCTTTGGTTTGCTTGTGCTGGGATCAGTGTAGGACTAGCCTTGTCTAGAGAGTCAGTTTAAAGTGAGTAATTCTCACTCAGTGTTCAAGATGTTAGTTGTTGTTCTGTCAGCCATCATGTGTAGGTGATTTCCTTAGACACTTGAATGTAATCTTTGCTTTGTCACAAAAAGAATATAATTCATTTGTGTATCCTGCTTTAAGGAAGAAATCTACATTAGCAAGAATGGAAGGTTGTACTGATCATTGGCTGATGAATTTGCATTTGTATCCTATACCAGCGATGTTACGGGGTAACAGACTGTGGTTGGATTTTTCTCTGGCTGAGATACAAAATAAGACTTTCAGTTTACTAATCAGCTTTGGGTTTTAGCTATATTTCATGTTCAGGTGAAATTTAAAGATCTTGTGCATCTGCCAAGATAATGTGGCGTTACCTGTGACATAAATGTTGTAGGCTCTGTAAATGTAAAGTTTGAGCTCCTTTGCTTTGCATTTCCTTATGTGTATGCTGCTGAAGGAAACCTGTGTCTTCTCACTCCCATGCCATTCAAGGAGGAACGTTCTTATAGCTGAGGTACAGGAAATGTGAAATGATATCAGAAAAATAGGAAATGCAGGCTAAGAGTCATCTTTACGAAGTGAGGCTGTCAGCATGGAGCTATCTGCCACCTGTTTGCTCTCAAACAATTTTCTGTTTTTCTATTTTAAGGCTCTTGAGGCTTTTTTAAGGCTATTGAAAGCATTTTGAGTTCCAACCAAGGTAAGATGTAGCTAAGCAGAGGACTACCAGGCCACGGAGTGCCATGTGGCAGTTTGTGCATGTCTGATACTTATTCAGCGTCTATGATGTGTTTAGGATGGAGGCATTTGAACACTGGGAAGGACAGGGTTTTAACTTGAGATTTTTGTGGGTTTGGGTGTGTTGGTGGATTTCTTGCCAGCATGAGTCCATGAGAACAATAACATCCTGGCCTGCTGCTAGTGAAACAGCATGCTTGTGTGCATTAGGAAGCTTGTGATGCATATCCCGAACGGGGCTGTTGGCAAGGCACTCGTATTCCCAAGCAAAGTCAGAGGAATATCCTAGTACGAGCATGGATTGAAGGGATAATGTGCAGGCTGACTTGCAGAGAGCTGATTCTGTGGGTGTTCTGAAGCACAAAAGTGTGTGATTCTGGCATCCCACCAGTTGATTCTGGGTATTGTCTCTGTCCCTACTATTTTCTTTCTCCATTGTAATTACTGCTGGGTATGTGACCCAGCTTGTTAGCTTTGGTGTCACACCTTTTTTCTGTGCATACAGCGGAACCAGGAGGCATCCTGGGTGTTTGTTTCTATCGAATGAGAAAGCAAGGTTGAGGCACGCACAGCAATGGAAGGAACAATAAATGCTGCAAGCCTCAGCTCTTGCTTTCCATTTTCCAAGCCAATGTTCGGACTCTTGCCACACTCTTTCCTTCAGACAAACCACATACGTGGCCGCTCTCCCATCTGGACTTCCTTCTGCAGCTTGAAAAAGTGCAGCCAAAACAGCAAATTTTAGTCAATTGCAAACACTGTATTGCAGTGGTGAAGTCCTGCTAATCCACAACCTCGTTCCAGTCTAAGTGGTACAACCTGCCCTTGGAGGTGAGGGTGCTGTGGGCAAGTTTCCTCTAAACTGTTGGGCTGTACAGTATGAATGTGACTCCTGCTGCTGACCTGATCAGACACTAACCAGATCAATAAAACTGTAATCCTTCTGGCCAGACTTAGTGCAAAGTTGCCTTTTCATTTAATTTCTAGCAATAAAGTCAAGCCCTTGCTTAGGCATTTTTATTAATATTTTTACATGTGGTGGTAGAAGAGTAACCTTAGGCAAGTCTTTCCTATCTGCATGTCTCAGGACATTATAATCTGAAAGGATGCTGTTGTGGCTGTTAGCAATTGCATAAGATGACTACAAAAACAAGTCAGCTTTCAGGCCTGTTTACAAAAGCCCTGATACTGTGAGTCTCTCTCCCAGTGGTAAGACCTCCAGGATCTATTTGACTGGGGAGTGCAGCAGGGGAATTGGCAGAAATTAGTATTTAGTCCTGTCCACGAGCATGGTTGCAGGTAATGACATGCATGAGTTAGTGGTGCAGCAAAACTTGCAGAAGAAAGAATGACGAGATCTTGCTTCAGTTTCAACACTGTTAGGAGCAAATTGCTTTCTGTTCTTTACCGTCAGTGTCGTATCACAGCTTGTTCCCTTTTGTACTCCCACCTAGCGAAGTTTCTGTGCCCTTAAATTGCCTAGCAGAAGTGGGGTTGTGATACGCTCTGAAGTTTCTTTGCTGGTAACACAAGGAGAACTTCAAAGCTTTTTGGAAAAAAAACTCCTGTTCCAGTTTTGGAATAGGCTCACTAAGCACCTTATGCTGAAAAAAGTAATTGTATTCTTGGAGTAAATGGGAAACAGAGTGGTTTCCATGGGGAGATTATAGACCGTGACTAAGATGCGACTTTTGCAGATCTTTGTTTTAATGACAGTGTTTTGCTGTATGTAAACTGCATTTTATACATTGAGGCAAATTCCTATTCTTTGACACTGGTGTCTGAGAGGTTATTGTGCATTCATTGTAACCACAGAGAAGCACAAAAACAATTTTATTCCAAGTTGGCCGTAAGCAGCTTTGGGATTATACTGCAAAAAGCTCTGCAGTGCCTGGATTTTATGCATTTGCATTAAAGCCCAACAATTCTAGGAAGCGTCTTGAGTTCTCGAGCTGCTGATCACTTGTTTTCTCTTCACTAAGGGCTATGTGGAAGAGTGGAAGGCTGCAGCTCTGGCCTAAAGCACCTAAACAAGTGTAGGAATGTCATGTTGCTTTCAGAACACTGCTTGCTTAAGCAGGATCAGAAAACTGTCAACTACCGCATCTTCCAGGCTCACAGTCCCTACTTGCTATATATGACTACAAGGCTATATTGAAAATGGGAGTAAAGTTGTGTACCTCAGTTTGAGACACAGGATAACAGGTTAAGAGGACAGCAGAGGTCATGTTTCCAGTACCAGGGGCTGGGAAGAAGCTCAATTCTCGTCTGGTCTGTGCTGCAGTGCAGCGTGGATGGGATCCACATACTCGGGATGCTGAGCTACTAGTGATGTGTTAGTGGTTTACAAGGCACAACTGCAGAGAGGATTTATGTACTAATGTGCAAAGGATCACAGTTTAGCCTTTGATGCTAAATTTTAGGTGGTTTGGGGCCCTATTTTACTGGGACTTTAAATGGAAGTCAGTATTTCCTTCCCGGAAGGATCTGTGGGTAAAACGCCTGAAAGTTAGCTTCCACCCATCAAAACAGAACACTGTTAAAGTTTTCCAAAGTAGTTAGTTATACATGAGCAGATATGTCTGTGTGGGTTTAGATCTTTGTGGCCAGGTTATGCCAGGGGCAGTGATTAACAGCCTGGCTAATTAACCTGGCTGAAATAGTGAATTGATGCATCCATGCCCCTTCTGGAGCTAGGTCATTGTGGGCTAACTTGGGTATTGGTCCTTTCAGTTTTAAATTAAAACTTTTAAATCACCTTGTGACTGTAAGCTGAGACCCTACCTTTAATTAATAACCTCATTCCTGACCCTGGCACAGCCATGCTGTGCTGGTGACCACAAGATTCCAGATGTGATACAACTCAAAGCTGTAGTGTTTGCTGCCCTGGTGTGCTGCCCATCCTAGGACTGAGGAGAACAGAAGCTGACATACTAAAACTCGTGAAAGCCCAAGTGAATTCTTAGTTGGTCCTGAGGTCAGGAACATAACTGTCAGCATCAGCTAGGTGGCTTTTATGGTGGAATGGCTTCAGGCCCTTGCATTCTCCAGTCTCCACAGCACAGACATGGTCCTACATCAGAGTAAAGTCCCTCTGCAAAAAATGGGCAGATTTATTGAGAGAAAAAAATTCAAACCGGCTTGGCCAGAGCAATTTCTTAATGGTGCTTGAAATGAGGCTAGAAGGGCTCCAACTGCAAACTGCTGTTCTCAGGGCAGTGGGCTAGTGAGCAGCTATGAGCTAATTGGAGCGATACAGCGTTATCCAGTGCAGCTGTTCTGTCATCGCCTGCACAGGCAAATATCACTCAGAGCAAACCTTGCTGGTCAAAACCTTTCAAAACCCAGTGAGGGCTGTAGGTTATGAGAGAGTTGCTCTGCTCCCTCTGGCTGAGCTGCTCCCTGTTCCCCTTGGCTGGAGATGAGGCCGGGTGGGAGGATTCTGCTCAGCATGAATTCCTGCCCTGAGCATTCCTCCCTCCCTGCTGTGCCCTCGGTGACTGCTTGATCTGCTGTACTGCATCAGATTGTCCTAATCCCCTGCTTCCCATGGCTTCTTCCCATTGGGGGCTGGGGAAGCCGGTGTGTAGCGAGCCCTTGATGTGAGTGCAGCCCGGTGAAGGCCTGCTGGCCGCTTGGGCAGCTTTCCTTGACCTCAGCCTCTGCTGCAGCAGGAGTCAAGTAGCAGCTTCTTGACCTACTGCAGTAGTGCTCCTGTGACGGTATCTGACAGGGCCCATGTTTTATCTGGGGCAGAACTGTAACCAACACAAGTAATAGCATCTGAGAAATTTTTTGCTTGTGATTGAGTGCAATTAAAAGCAAAATGTCACACAGCAGTGTTGGCTGCACTTTTTTAGTGAAAATATTACATGATGATTTAGTGGCAGCAGTTAATTAGTTTGTGCAAATGATCTCTTGCTGTAGAGGTTCATCAGTGCAATTGCATTTATAATCAAGCTAACTGGATAGAAGAAAAAAAAGGGAAGGGAGTACTATCTGCCCTTTTGCATTAGGGAGAGCAGATCAAGTTGTGTGACTCTTTGCAAGACAGGGACCTTGCCCTATGCTTTTTTCCTCAGTTCTTTGATTAAAAAAAAAAAGCTCATCAGCAAGAGTGTCTCCCAAAGGCCGTTGAGCTGCACACAAGATCTGACAAGGCTCTTTTCAAGATCTGAGTGAGCTGCAATCAGTAAGAGAAAATGAGACATCTGGGTTCAGCAGAGCTCTCAGGAGTTGTGTGGAGAACTCAGGCCAAAGTAGGTAGCAGAGGCTATGCTTTGTTTTTTTCAGTGCAGATCAGGAGAGGCACAGTGAATAAGAGCACTTCCAAATTACGGAGCATGACTATGTTAGAACATTTAGTGCTGGGCTTTATGCAGGTGTGTGACTGTCTGGCACCTTTCCCAGTGAATAGTGCTGAACTTCCACGAAGGGAGCAACACCTACTGGTGCCTAGAATGTGGTGCCCTTAATTTAACTAAA
This sequence comes from Chauna torquata, assembly GCA_013399475.1. Lineage (NCBI taxonomy): Eukaryota > Metazoa > Chordata > Aves > Anseriformes > Anhimidae > Chauna > Chauna torquata. Next base: position 607,261 of record VXAL01012976.1, on the reverse strand, counting down.
TTTGACTGAGTACATGGTGAGTGTATTCTTGTTGACCATGCTAGTCTAAAATGCACTACATGATCTTCTCTATAATTTAAAATAAAGCTGGCTTGAGCTCATAGCATTATCATTGAATATGCTTAGCTTTGAGTATGCAACTCTGTGTTTAAGTATGAAACAGTGCGTGGGCTGACTTGTTAAGTTTAAGTGATGTGTCGTTGTTTAAAAGATATATAGTGTGTATCTTTAGGCACCAATTAAGAATGCTGTGGGATGAATTGGAGAGGATCCAGAAGTAAGTAACAAGAGTAATCTGGGCAATTTGATCTATGGGAAGTTTGGATGATTTAAGAGAGTGCAGTAGAGGAGAATGGGGGAAGAAGTGAATCTTGAAATACCACAACAACAACAAATTGTTGCAAAGGAAGTGATTTTTTTTTTCATGCTTATGGGTGGTGGAGGGGGCAGAGAAATCAGTAGTGAAGAAGACTCAGATTGGACATTAGGATAAGCACTGGGAAAAGATTATCTGGAAGGACAGTGAAGTCTCAGTGAAGGTCTTGACTAACAAGTTGGGGAAATCTTTCTCAAATTTTACGGTGGCGATTGGCTGAGCTTTGGAGCAGACAGACGGGCGAGATGACATTGAGGTTCCATTCCAGCTCTACCTTTTGTAGACAGGGTCAGAATGAACGCTGGATTTTGAGCTGCAATTTAAGTAATTTACTTCATTGCTTTTTTTTGTTGTTGTTTTATTACTGTACAGTAAATAACTTTGGTTGCATTCCAAAATTCTTTACTCTTGAAAAAGTTGGATTAAATCCTTTCTGCACAGTTAGGAGAACACAGTTATGGTTTCAAGATATTTCCTGCGAGTTTTTTTATGTATTTAAAAGCATTTAATGTGTTTGTAAAGCATGAAGATGACTCTACAGGCCACCTCTTTCCGTTTTCAGTGACATGTAGACATGTGAGTTGTGACTATCGTAGAACTCAATACGGTTTCTGGATGGTCCCATAGATAATTCAAACTACCTGAATCGTGTAGAGAGGAAGTACTAGAAGTGTGGGGTTCTAGGAGGCTTAGAGTCCAGTCTTGGAGAACTTATCTGTGGAGAGTCTTCATTCTGTTCCAAAAATGAACAAAAGCCATCACTCACGACTAACTGAGATATGATAGCATTTAACCTTTTTACTAACATCATCAGTTCCTGATGTGTGAGAGACAGAATCCAGATGCCAAACATTATCAGGGAATGTTTTCACCAGCAAGTCACTACTCAGTGTTAATGGTACCATGCAATTTTTGGTGGGCTATCTCATGCACTGTCTTCCAGCAGCACTGTGCTGCATCTGTGTTTTCTTGCCTTCCTGACCCTGTTCTTTCTCTAATATGGGTCAGCAACTACTAAAAATGGTATTGTATACCCATGGGGAGTGAGGGTTCCAGATCCTCCTCTGATGCCTCTCAGGCCATCTCCATGTTATTATTTCTAAGTCCCTGCGTGCAGCTGAGGACTTGGTCGTCTTGCAACCAGAATGTAACTAGGGAAAGACTGAGGGAAAGGTAAATCAACCTCTGGATCAAGAGAAAATTGAAGTAGGCTCTCAACACCCGTCTCACTTGAACCAGTAGACCGTGGGGCCTGGGAATAGAATTTACGAGTTGGTCTCTTGTGCCAAAATTTACATACTTCTCACCACTGGATAAATGCCATCTGTTAGAGACTGAAGGGGGCTTGTTCCAGTTCTCGAGTTGTTTCAAAATGCTTTCTGGAACAGATTTTTCTGGCTTCATATGTTACTTCCAAGGCCCAAATCATATCATTTCCTCTCACTACAGTGGCGGTTGCTGGTGGTTACGTTCAGCTGGGTGGCAGCAAGACAGATGCTGCCCAATCTACAGCATGCTGTGGGATGGGGGACATGCTCCCTTTCCTGGGGTGAGGGTAGGAAAACAAGCAGAGTATCTTGCTGGCAACACCTTGTAAAAGCCTGTGGATGATGCAAGGGTAAAGAGTGTGTTGATCTGGTCAAAGATCCTCTCTTCCCTGCAGTGGTCCCTTACCGATTTATCACTAGAAGGAAAGGTGGTGGATTAGAAGGAATTCTAGAGTCTCTCGAGTTCAGATTTTGTAGCATTTGTAGTTTTAGGGATTGATTTCTTTTTTTTGTTGTTCTTTTTCGTACAAAATCGAATAAACGCAGTGGAAAAACAAGGAATGACATACTGGGATAGGTTTACCCTGTAGTTGCATTGCGCTGATGATGTATTCAGAAAATATTCTGCCCTGCCAGTATGTGGGGGAGATAGATCCTTCCTCATCAGGGAAAAAAGAACTTTGAATCATGGGGGTATTATGGAGAGAGGGTCGTGGATGGGAAGGGATATAGACAGAGTACAAAGTTTAAAGTTCCTTTCTTAAAAGCAGAAAAGAATTTTTTGTTTGTAGATGTGCCTTAGTATAGGAAAAGAAAATGATGTCATTTAGTGATTTGGAGTAAAACAGTACTGGGATGCTTAGGACTGTGTTCGCCTCTCTTCCCATTCAGCAGCGTGCTTGGCATTGCTCTGCTTTTTCCACATCACACGGAGGAAAGCAAGAGTTTACTTGACTATGTAATGGTGGTGGTAGTAGTAACAGTAGCCCCACTCACTGATGTCTGGATGTATAAATTAATAAGTGAGGGGGTGGGGTGTTTTATGTTATGGGTCCTTTTTGGGCATCCTCCCCTTTACTTGTTAATATTAGATATGACTTGTTAATATTAGATAAAGCTGCTACTGCTTGCTTTCTAGTGGAAGAAAAAGTCATCTCTGTCCACGGAGCAGTTCTACATGCTTGCTTACTTGCTACTAACTCCAGGTGTGATCTTGCCTTTATGATGGCTTAGGGATAGTGTCCACTCTGGACTCTCCAAGCACATTGTATAGTTTTGGGTTTTGTTTTTTGGACTGGCAAAATATCAGGGATTTTAATGCAAGAACTTTGTTCTGCCTAATACTCCTGTGTCCAGATAACTAAGTCTGACTGTCACAGTGCTGAAGATGTGGCTTTTTGTGCCTAGGAAAATACTGACAGAAGGATGAATTAGATACAAGTGTAAAAACCCACAACAAGCTTCTCCTCTTCCTGCAGTTGTATTTCAATCTGTTTTCAGAAGGGAGATCTAATTGTGATTGTTCTAAGGAACAAGATGGATGCTCGGTTAGCATCAGTTGTGGTGAGATGGGGTTCCTACTATTTCTGTTCTCCCAAAGGGATAGGAAAATAGTCAAGTCAAGAAGCCATCCTCCCACAGGCCAAACTTTGCTCACACTTGGGACTAAGTGATTTCACTGGTCAGCTTTTCATGTGTTCTAGCAATAGCTAGGGCCAGAAGAATCAAGTGTTTCGTACAATAGCTGTGCTGCAGCATTGTCACTGGGGAGTGTAGAAGCCTTCCTGGAATTTCCAGGCCAGTTCTTCAGCTGTCATAATTTTGGAGCTGGCAAAAAAACTACTGACTTCATCAATCCTTAATCTCTGCTACCAGTCTGAGAACCCATTGCTGAGAGTAACATCCTGATAACAAGCTTCTCTGCTTCCTAAAAGGCTGGATTAAACCAGAGTTGCTTAGAAAGTGAAGTTGTAGATTCAGTGGTGGAGTCATTGGAACTGTGATTATCTGTGACCATAGCATCTGGGTGCCAAATGTTCTGGGGTTTCAGTTGTCAGTACCCAAGCCCACTGTGTAAGTGACAACTCGTACCTCTGGTGATCCCAGCAATTGTAGAATGTGATGAGCAATGATGAGTACAAGTAAACGATTCTCACATATTTTGCCTGCAATGTCACTTTCACCTCAGGCAAAATCCAGGAAGGCTAACATCAGAGGAAGCTATTGTGTGGTTTTGGAGTGGGAGTACTCTTAATGGTGGGTGTATGCATTTGGGTGGTGCATCAGACTATCTTTCATAATTTCTCTGCTAATACCTTGCTTAGTTGTGAATCTCTTTTCTGTCCTTCCCATCTAGTTTCAATCTGTTCACCATTGAGAGAGACATACCTGGAGAGCATTTTTCTTTCACCTCTGAAAGAGATTTTGAACTTGTATTAGACTGGAAATGTCATGCTGTATTGAAACCAGGCAAGGACAGTTGTGCCTGCTTTGATTGTTTTGCTGTTGACATTTTTGAGATTATGCAACCAGGGATGTGTGCATCTGTGCGGTTTGGTGAAGAGAATAAATTCAAATTTTTAAGGTTACTGTGAGGTTAGTGATGAAAAACCCAAACAGGTCAGAAAACATCCTGGAATCAGTTGGAGACGGGGCTGTGTACAGAGCAATTATTCCCAAGAACAACAGTTTCCTGTTCAAACAAGCTCGGACTGTATTTACAGCAAAGTGATACTGGAGTCAAGGGGATTGTGCAAGTTCTGATGCACTTTGACATCTGCTAGGTTTTCAGCAGGAAAGATAAGCAGACGCCAGGAACATAGTCTAGAAATGGTAGGGTTTCCTGCCTTCAGTAGAGTTGCACCTGCTGAGTTCAGAAGGGGACTCGAGAGGAAAAACGTCCCATTTTCAGAGCCTGTCCTTTTCATTTGGGCTTGAAAGGAAAGGAGGCAGACAGAAATGTAATTAGTCAAGGTAAGAGGAAACAGGATTGTAAAGATATGTATATATAGATGTAGACATATACACACATCATCTGCGTGTATAACGGCTCAAATTCAGCTGCAAGACAGCCTCTGTGAAGGGGCTGCTGTCTGTAACACAGTGGAATTTAGAGCTCTGCAAGGCTGAGGCAGGTGAAGGTGGGTCCCAGTTTCCCTCATCATTAGGTCTTGTTCTGAGCACTGCGGAAGTGGGGGAAAGAAGGAGAGAAGATAGGGTCAGTACAATTTATGTTACGATTACTAATTTGTAAAGATACGCCAGTTCACCTTGGGCTAGTTTATGAGTAGAAGACACATACCTGAGTGGCCTAAAAGGTCTTTTCTTTGCATGCCTGCCATTGCCATGAAAAGGACTGCTGTTGCTAGCAGTGCTGGCTATCTCCATCAAGAGGCAAGGGCTGAGGTCTGTTAATCATTTTGCTGTTCTAGGCTATCGTGAAGGTGCTGCACTGCGGCATTGCCACCTAGGCCAGGCTGATACTATGCGCTGCAATTTAGCCGTACACTCTGAATGCAATATGTCAAAAACCAAATGTGTGTGTGGAATATCTGTCATTGCTGCACCTACATGGCTTTGTGGACTTACAGTGCATCCTAAATTTTTTCATGAATTTTACAGCGGGATAAACTTCCATGATCCCTGGTATGTGCTACATGCCTCACTCACTGATTTAATCACTAGAATAATCCTCTGTTAAATCCTCTGCTCCTTTAGAATATAGCAGCAATACTCTTAACTATTCTCTTATGCCCTTGAACTCTGGATTTTGTAGAAACTGATAAGCACTAGACCAGTATCTCCCATGATTTCTTCTGGGGAAAATCTGGAGAAAATTAAGTGAATGTTAAGGAGAGCCACTTCAAACCTGCCTTGGTGTGCGCAGCAATGCAATACATGCCTAGCCCTGCTGTGTCTTTTCCTCCTGTTGGTCTCTCTTCACATACTCTGTACTTGTCAAAAGAAATGTTTTAAGTGCTGAGAGCATTGGTCACTGTCAAAGCCAGGATAGATGGCTTTCCAGGCTGGATGGACACCTTCTGGGAATTTATTTTAGGGGGTTATTTTTCCTATTGGAGGAAGGAATTTATTTCTTTTGACAGTAATCTCCTGGGGGACTCTTCCCTTTATTGATACTTCAGTGTTGTCCTTTGATTTAATAACCCTGCATTGCATAGTCTGTCACTCAGAAATGATGAAGTTGGGCTTCTGGTGCAGGGGAATACCACCGTTATTTAAATATTTACAAGACAGAGACAACAGCTATGCCTTAACTTAGAGGAAGATACTACTGCACAGAGCCATTCATGTTGAATATGAAAATAAGGCAGCAGCTTGATTTCACAGAAATATAATCTAAATGGGCAGATTGTGTTTACACCTCATCCAGGTTATGTCATCAGCCAACTTAAAATATACAGATACTTACAAGTAGCCCTTTTGTCACTTTTTTTTAATATACCTCAGTCATATTCTGTTCTGTAGCAGTTTTATATTTGAGGAAAATCATTTGTTTGAGAATATGGGGAGATCGTTTTTGGTTCTCCTTGGAACTTAATTTAAAAAAATGCAGTTAGAGTGCTAAGACTACCAGTCCATAGGATTTGAGCCTGGAGAATGTATGTTGCTTTGCTTTTAAAAAAAAAAAAAAGAGTAAAGCTGTGCTTTTATGACTTGATTCAGTATCCTTAAAAGAAAAATCTAGTACCTTTTGAGATGGCAGTAGCTACTGCTGAAGGGTATGGGTCTCTCCAAGGTCTTGTGGCATATCTGCAAGTCCTGTCTGCCAGTCTGCTTCCAAGATCCAAGAAGATTTTCAAATGCCAATATTTAGTTGACTCAAGTTCTTTCTTTCTATAATGTGGAAACGAAACTTCTAATTTTTATTGATGTACTTTTATACATAAAATCAGTAAGGAGTAGAAAATTGGAAGAATGTTCATTGTTTGCATGTGCCCATAGCTTATATTCAAACACCAAATTTGCACATCTGCTTAAAGCTTCCCTTTATTTGTAATTAGAAATGTTCATTTATTCAGACCTTCTCTGCCCTTCTCGGCAGTACTTTGAACTGTAAGTGCTCAGAGGTCATAAAGCACACTGACTTTGGTGACATTTACATCTGTATTTCAGCTGAAGCTCTGTTGAGGGCATTTTTCCTCCATTCTATTAACACTGTACTTTGTCTCGCTTGTGAGATACACTGTCAGGAAGAAACTTGGAAGAAGGTCGTATAAAAGAGACCAGTGGAAAGCTTAAACGCTTAGGTGAATTTTTTCCAGCAAAGGAAAACTGCACAATGAATCTCCTCCTCTTTGGAGCTAAATCACCTCCAGATTGTAGCAACAGGCACTTCCAGGCAGGAATACCCCAGTTTGGATATATCCAGTCTTCAGGGAGGCTCTGCTTGGCTTTTGAGATCTTTGATATGGGGTTGGAGGGGGGGGGCCGTGTGGAAAAGGTAGAAAAATGTGGGGCTCCTTCTATACATGTTCAAGTTCTTTCTCTGCCAGCACTGTGTAGGTCTGTGCAGGATCATTTTTCTAATTTGGACACCTACAGCTTTTTTTGTTCTATGAAACAGCCAACTAAACAGCAGCTGTTTTCTTCCTTCTTGGTAGCCTATGTGAGAGGAGCGTGTTGCTTGTGTTCTTGACCCATGTGAGATTCAGAGCTCATGACTGCAAGGTATATTTCGGAGGTCTGTTTGGCTTACAAAGGGTTGTGTTTGGTGTGCAGCCATGTGTGTTTTTTTGTTTGTTTTGTTTTGTTTTTTAATCACTAATGGAACTGCACTGGAAAGCGCATAGGATGACTGTAGTTTGCTATGCAGTAGTGAGCTCTGCTATTGTAAGATGTAGGTGCTTGTAAAACAGTATCTACAATTGTTTACGGGGGTTTAATTATCCTGTTTTTTTGTTAAATAAAAATAATACTAATACAACTTTCACATGTGTGGACAAAGCTGAATCTACTTCATATGCTTAGCTGGTGGTCTCTAGTGTGAACTTAGGAAGGCAAACCCCAGCATTAATTGGTATAAGACTTCTGTGTGCACTCCAGAACTAAGAATGTAGATCATGTTTTATGTTAAAAGTGCCATCTATTGGCATGTGGCAATATTTAGTGTCAGTGGTATAGTTTAAGTTCAGTAAAGTTACTGTTCCCATCTTGTAAATCACTTCCTGACCATGACTGCTTCTTCCAGCTCCCTCTCTAGCAGGATGGTGCTGGGAATACAGTATGTGCTACCTAGTCCGTTCTGAGTACACACAGCTTCCTCGGAGGAATATGCAGTATGGGTGACGCTGTAACATAATAGCATCGACATTCAGACAAGACCTTTTAAAATTCAGCATTGCCAGGAGGAGCAGACTTCTAAGGCAATTTTGTAGGAACAGGCCCAGGGTATGGTACTTCCAGCAGTGTCTGCTCTGCTGGACTTCTGCACAGGACCGATCGGAAGGGTATGGCCATCCATGCTTGCACGTAAAGTGTTTTAAAGGGACATTGGTGCTGGCTTCTCTCTCTGCAGTTTTAAGATGAAGAAATCTGATATCCCTTGATTGACTTTTAGGTTGATCTAAGATTGGGGCTGTTCATACTGGAAAAAATTTTAAAAAAGAGTTGAAACCACTTTTTTTTTTTTTTTGGCCATTACTGCTTACGTGCTGTCTTTTTTATTTAACTCAGCACAGGAAAAAGAGAAATGCTCTGTAGTCTTGTAACTACGGAGATGGTGTAAGACTTGAAGCAAAGCATAGGTGAATCCTGTATTGCTACCACCTCATTTAGCCATGCGCTATTTACAGCTGCTTGTATTTGGTATTTGCATGTGTATACAAACTAATTTGCTGCAGAAGGGACATGTTTTGGTTCTGCATAGGGTCAGGGAGAAGGGATGGACATCGTGTGGATTTTTGCTCTCATAGCTTTGTCATTACAGGCTGATACATATGTTAATAAACAGGCAAAAAATGGGCTGCAAAGAAACAGAAATCGGTTTCTCCTTTCCCTCCTTTAACCAAGCTGAACACTTAAATTTATCACTCTACATGAATATACATCAGGTTTGAGACTTCTGGAAAATAAGGTTAATTTAAATTTCACTTCACTTGGCAAGATGTTGGTGGAATAATTCCTTTGCCATTTGCTTTAGTTCTGAGAAATGGTATTTTTAGACACTGAAGGACCAAATCATTGTGTAAATAGTAAATTGCAGTGCATCTTCGAGTGCTTCCAGTGTTTCTGGAGTTGCGAGCCTGGAGCAGAGTCTAGAGCAAGTGTGCTTTTTGGTTGTGTAGGTTTTTCTTTTGTTAATCCTTTCTAGACAAAACAACTACTCTGGCTGCTCTGGAAAAGCTAAGAGTTGGGAACTCATAAATGTACAGTTCTGTTCAGTCGATTAAAGACTGAAAAAGGCTTGAGTTTATCAAAGGGCATTCCTAAGACACTGCTTTTAACCCACTGCTTCTTCAGTGTGAATGACTGGTGTGCCGACTTAAGTTCGATAGTTCTGCTTTCCGTCAGTTTTGTTTTAATTTTGAATTTTGCTGTTTCATTTAATAACGGAAACAAAGCATTTTCCTATTCTTATTAGTGGCATATGGGACCTAAGTAAGAATCATTTCATAAATGGAAACAGTAACAACTGCACTGTAGTTTGTGTTTGTTTGGTTTTTTTTGGCTGATCACAGGAGAGGTTGAATTTGACATAGTTGCCTTTAAATGAAAGGATTATGATGTTTGTTTTGTAAGTTCAAATAATTGATAGAGAGCTGCAGGTTTCTTGACCAATGCGCTGGAATACGTGAACAGAGTTGCTTTGGAAGGTACTGTCCTTGTTTCAGCCTGTTTTGATTTTGCAAAGTTACACCATTAATGTCAAATTTCAAAAGATTATTTTGACTGCTTTGGCCATCTCTTTCTAGAAGAATGTCCATTTTCTGACATGTGCCTTAGGTAGAGCTCTGTTTGACTGTACGCTATATAAGGATAGAAAAGGCTTCATCTGCTTCATCCTCCCATATGTTTTTAAGGGACTTTGTTTAGTTTAGTCACTGTTAATCAGCAGTGTTCTTTTATTGAGAGTATTGAGATTGTTGCTGCCTGTGTTAATATACTTCTATCTCTTAATTTTACTATCTCCAGCTTGGGAGAGGGTTAGCTTTTAAATCCGTCTCCAAAGCTTCCAAAATATTCTTTGTTGTGTCCAGTGATCTGTAAGTGGTAACGTGTCACTTTGAATTCATAGTTCAAAATGCACGCTTAGCATCTCAGGCTTATGATTTTGCTGAACTGCTGATCTTAACAATTTTGCTATTCTTATTTCTTTGTTGCAGCCCACAGTAAACATCTTAAGTAATGAATTTAACTATTAGAGGCACACAGTGACCAATGTGACCTTGCCAGAATGCTTTCTTCTTTTAAAGATGATGATTAATCATGGCTTTGAAGGGAATACTTGATGTAGTCCAAGAGGAATAATGTTTTCCTTGGAAGAATTTCCTTGCTGTAGGGTGAGATTGCATCTGACGTGTTCAGCTGTAATTTAGACCTGGTGTGGAATGTTGTGAAGTCACTGCTAATAATGTACCTTCTTACACCAGTTTTCTGGGAAAATTAAAATTATTGAATGTGAAATCTCCATTTCTTTCATGATATTTGAAAATTTATTGAGATGCGTCAATCAACAGGTTCTATATCTTAAGCTTTATTCTTTAAATTTGATCTGTGGTAATATATCATGTTCTGCATCCTCAGATTCCTAGGGTGCAAATACTTCAGTGGGCAACTCTGTTCCTACTGCAGTGTGAACAGTATCAAATGTATAAGGCTGTTAGACATGTCTTTGAGTTGTTAAATATATTTCATAAGAATATTGTTGTCCACTTACAGTTTGAAATTTTTTTGGTGCAGAGCCTTTCATTTCCATATATACCACTGGCAGGGAAGTCTGGAGGTACTGGGAAGGAGAGGTAGTGTAGGCTGAATGGTGTGGGGATCTGGTGTGAAACGCGCTCCCACCCATGTGATGAGGGCAAGAGCCTGCACTGTCCTCTCATCCAGGTCTCTATGCTCCAGCCTTCTTCATCTGTCTGTTTGTAGGGCTGGTCTTTAATACAGGTGACTTATTGGTATTAGATGTCAAAACCAGTCAGTCTTGGACTATGGCAGTGAAATTTGCACTCACAGAAATGTAAATATCCAATATCTGAGTTTGAAATTTCCACCTTGTCTCTGTCCGTGAAGTCCCCCTAAACTGAGATAAAGTGGCACCCTCCTATTCTGCACCTGTCGTCTAGTGGAGATGTTCTTGTGTCTTGGTTTACTCAGAGTGTAAAGACTGAATTACACTTGACCATGTCCAGCATCTCTCCTGTAGCTTGTCTGGAGCTGCTCTCCCAGTTCTGTTCTGAATAATGCCAAAGAAGGATCGCCATGACTAACTCAGAGCCTGGTTTTTGCCTCCGTTGTTTGTGCACAGTTGTGTGATCCAAAGATGTACACTACAAACAGCCTGATCCCCTAGCTGTCATGGCAATTGTAGTTGAATAACGTAAATCCTTGATTTCCAGTTTTCCCTTTGGAAATATTTGCTAGCTTGATCGCAGGGATTTTCTTAGAACTCAGATTAAAGTATAAGTAGGGACAAAGGGATTTCATAAAGGTAAAGCACTTTTTCCCTGTATTTTTAATCAGAAGACAGTAGCCCCAGTATGAAACCAGAAAAGATCTGTTGCATGTTACATGAAGACTGGTCATTCAAAATAATGTCAACAAAACAATCTTACTGCCTCTTGAGACTTATGCTTGATAAATGCACAAGAGCAATTGAAAGTCTTCTCATGACATTCATTTTTAATTACTTCTGTGGTACAAGGTCATAGATATAAGCCACTTGTCAGCCTGGATAGCTTCACAAAGATAAAGACTAGATTTATAGCATTATGCAGAATTCTGGGAAAAAAAGAAAGGTCACATTTTTCAAATTTAAGTGTTCAAAGATAGCCTCTTAAATCTGTCTTCAGACACTTATATAAACAGCCTGCTTTTCAGAAGTGCCAAGCAGCAACTCTTTGTGCTGACTTTGCTGAAAATCATATGTGTCCAGTGCGTTTGTGGTGTTCATAGTATTGGTTAGCTAGCTATAGGGGACAGGCCTCGTTTCAGGTTCTAGTGTTAAATAGTTTTATCTTAACCAAAGGTGGCTGCGTTTAAACTATTGAATGATAAAGAATGAAGAATTATCCTGATAAGTTATAAATTAGCCCATCATAAGAAAGACCCATGCCTCTTCTTTTCTGCTTCAAGTTTGACTGTTGTGAAAATAGTGTAAGGAAGTTGCAAAGTTGGCATGGGTGGGTGCAGCATTTGAAAGACTTCTGTGATGTGAATTGCTTTACTTCCTAGTGAGAATTCTTCGTAAAAAGTGACTGTAACCACTCTTTACAAAGTGGTCTTTTCCAGGCCAGTAGGTAAAGCTTAGCTTGTAGTGGAATTTTCTTGATTGCAGACTGACTGGAAACAGAAGAAAACTGTGCTTTTTGGCAGCAAAGTCTTTAGCAGAGACTTTGCTTCCAAGCTCTTGGTTTTCTGAGGATGTATTAGGATGTAAAGACATAATAAAAGCACAGAAATTTTGGAAATGTAAATCAACTGGAGTTTCCTACAGTGCATTTACATTCTTTCCTTTGTTCAACAAAGTAAACAGGTAAAAGAAATCAAGCAATATAAGAACCTGTGATAGCCTGGTTTTCTAATACGCTGCTGTAAACTGTCTTAGGACGTTGTTTTAGAGGTGAAGCAAACATCACAGCTGGATCAATATAATTAAAACAGACAAGGGCAGCATGAGACCTGGGAGATAATGACAGCACCTGCATTATGAAAACTCCAGTAAGTCCCTGGAGAGTAGGTACAGAGGTAGGAGGAATAATGCTCCCTGAGAAGGTATGGGGGAACATTTTCAATTCAAGGTCCTCATTTGAGGACTGGCGATGACTAGAAGCATTGGTTATGTCCAAGTTGAGGGGGTTTTGTTTGTTTTCTGGAGGAGAAAAAAAGATTATAATGTAGAGTTTGATTATGTTTTGTTCTGAACCAGTGCTTTGGTTCAGATGAAGTAATGAAAGAACAGTAAGTCTCATTAGTGGTACAACAGTGTGGCTCCTTTGTTTGCGTATTCCCACAGGCAAGTTTTGTATACTTGTGCAAGTGAAAGATGAGAGAACCTACAAGTGACCTTTAAGTGATGCCACATGTAACAGTGCACTGAAGAAGTGGTAGGTGTTGAGATCACATAGGGGAGTCTGTGGGAATAATCTTTAAGAAAACAGTGCGTCTTTTTTGGTGGTTTGTTACCTTTCCACGTGTGGGATGTGTCTATAAGGCTTTGAACAGCTGGAACAGATGCTCTCCTAAAAAAAAAAAACAAAAACGGATGAAACCTTTTTGACAAAGCCGTTTCAAATTCACATTTGTCAGGCTTGTCAGCTGCATTAACACTCTTTGATGTTGCTTTTGCCTTCTAGGTTTGCTGAAGTAGGTGTTGTCCACTGTAAATAACTATTGTACTCATTTCCTGGCTTGTTTGCTCAAATTTCCTCAGTTGTTACACCTTTGGGTAAGAATGGACAGACGCAGGCATGGTATTTTCATCTTTGCAGATGAATTGAAAGCTTATCTGAGGTCAATGCTGATCTGAGTTGACTCTGATCATGCTCTACTACACAGCGTCAAATATATTTGTAGATGACACCAAACTGTGTGGTGTGGTCGACACCCTGGAGGGAAGAGATGTCATCCAGGGACCTTGACAGGCTTGAGAGGTGGGCCTGTGCCAGCCTCATGGAGTTCAAAGAAGGCCAAGCGTGAGGTCCTGCACCTGAGTCGGGGCAGTCCCAAACATGAATGCAGGCTGGGGGATAAGTGGATTGAGAGCAGCCCTGTGGAGAAGCACTTGGGCGTGTTGGTTGATGAGAAACTGAACATGAGCCAGCAATGCACCCTTGCAGCCCAGAAAGCCAACCACATCAGAAGCAGCGTGACCAGCAGGTGGAGGGAGGTGACTCTCCCCCTCTGCTCTGCTCACGTGAGACCCCACCTGCAGCGCTGCGTTCTGCTCTGCAGCTCCCAGTGTAAGAAGGATGTGGACCTGTGGGAGCGGGCCCATAGGGGGGCCATGAGGATGATCCGAGGGCTGGAGCACCTCTCCTGTGAAGACAGGCTGAGAGAGCTGGGGTTGTTCAGCCTGGAGAAGAGAAGGCTCCAGGGAGACCTCATAGCGGCCTCCCAGTACCTAAAGGGGACTTACAGGAAAGCTGGAGAGGGACTTTTGACAGGGGCATGTAGTGATAGGACAAGGAGTAATGGCGTTAAACTAAAAGAGGGGAGATTTAGATTAGGTATTAGGAAGAAATTCTTTACTCAGGGGATGGTGAAGCACCAGAACAGGTCACCCAGAGAAGCTGTGGGTGCCCCATCCCTGGCAGTGCTCAAGGCCAGGCTGGGTGGAGCTTTGGGCAGCCTGGGCTGGTGGGAGGTGTCCCTGCCTATCGCAGGGGGTTGGAACCAGGTGAGCTTTAAGGTTCTTTCCAAACCAAAATATTCTATGATTCTGTTTCCAAACCAGCAACCTGGTAGTAGTTTGAGCGAGTGTTGTCTGGTGAAGGGCTAGGTTTGTTGCTTTTCACTTCAAGAGGGAAGTTTGGTCATGGTTATGATTTTACTTTAAGGCATAGCAGATGCGGGGCTAACCAGCAGAGTTAAATGAACAGTTAAAAATTGAGTATGTTTGGCATGTCAGTATTTGTTACCTGTTAGATACGAGAAACAGAAGCATTTAGCCTTTGCAGAGGAGACTTTGAAATGATGATGGCTGGTTTCATCTACCCTTATTTTTTTTACTCCCAGTTAACTCCTTTAAATAGCAGGTACTCGCATGAATAAGGCTTGTCACTGGGGCAATGAATGACATGTCAGACTTTCCAAACAGCACATCCTACTTAGGATACAGTGAAGAATGTGCCTGGATACTGGAAGGGATTTGTCTGCTAGTTTTGATTGCTAGAATTATTTTATGTTTAGATTGTGATAGGGCTTAAAGGACTAAACTAGAGTTGGCCCCATCATGTTCAACGCTGTCCAGATGTAAAGTAAATAGCATTTCCAAAGACATCTGCTTGAAAAATGAGAGCAAACAGGTCTGTATGGATGACTAATCAGACCTGAGCAAATAAGCAACAAATACAACAGAGTAGGAGGACATGCCTGCTTTTTTCCACGTCAGTAGCTGTGACTGGAACATGGCCAGTGAATTAATTGTTTGTATGCAGTACAGCAGAGGTGCTTTTCAACAAAGGATCAGGTTTTGGATGAAGACCATACATATGTGTTGTTTCCTATCCATTTTTCCCATCATTTCCACTGTTCTTCAAATCTGCTTAAACTGTTCCCCCTCATCCCTCCCACTTGCAACACAACTCAACAAGTGAGGAAGGGACTGGGGGCGGCTGTCTCTGCCACATGCCTGCCAAGGCAACACAGACTGAGCTGCAAGGGTATGGCAAGTGGTAAGGTGGGAGTCAGAGCTGCAGAGCCATTCATAATCCGCATCTCTCTTCCCCATAATTATCTCCACCCAAGAGAGCTGAGAACTCCCTTAAGCCTCACTGCAAGTCATTTAGATTCTAATTGGGATTTAAAAACTTTTGAAACCTGAGTGTGTGGCTTGGTGCATTATTGCTGATGAATGTTACCCTGGGTGATGCACCCAGCAGACCCACAGAGGACCTGGGCTCAGCTTTCCATTGAAGAACTGTGTCCTTTTTGTTTTCAAGTGCAGTCTTGCTCTTTGCCTCTGCTAATTAGGAACTGGTTTCATTCACAACAGGAATTCCATTAGTGGCATTGTACCAAAATGCTGATTTCATTTTGGTATGTTGAATCCTTTCCCTTATTAACTTTTCTTTAAAATGGGAGGATGAAGCTTGCTTTCTCCACTTAAATATTTTTCTGCCTCTCCTCCCCATGTAGTGCCCCCCTCCGCAAAGATTCACCAGACGGTTTCATTACCTGCTTATAAATGTCATCACAAAGATCTTAGCTCTGTAAGGCTTGGTTTTGCAGGCCCATGTCTGTTTTTTGTTGTTGTTGTTTTTGTTTTGCTTGTTTCTCCTCACGAGGCTCATACTAACTGGTCATTGTTCCCATATTGCTAATTCCCCACCACACTTCCCTCTTCCTGTTAAACCAGCCCACAACCATAAGCAGAATGATGTGAGAGGGTCCATCAGCACAGTAAAGAGCTGGAGAATTGCACTGCTGGGGCAGAAGTGGGATGACATCACTGATGGATTTCACTGTGGCAGCTGCACAGGGACCTGGGTGTATCAAGCAGCTGATGAATGATGCACGTAATTCGGAATAGGACTGGTGGATGCTGCAGCACCACAGTGGCAGCTATTTTGAGGAGAGACCGGGGGTAGCAATTCAGAGTGGGCAAAGAGGGGTGTGGAGGGGCTGTCTTCATCTGGGCAATGGATTCTGGGTTTGGTTTCCCTACCCCAGGCACCACTTTTGTTTGGTTAGTGTCTTAAATCTCTTGAACTACCCCCTTCACCAGCTGCAATGCAGTTTCCTGTGGGCACTGCACATAACCACAGCAATCTCTGTTCAGTGAGGCAGAGGGAATGATGTTAGCTCTGAATTAATTTGGTCTGTGAGTGTAAATCAGGCTCCTACTGTTATTTCAGTGAGTTATTTTAAATATAAATGCTATGTAGAGGCAAATTAGGTTTGTGGATGTGATCCTGGAAAAGCATGCTTGGAGAGGTACTTCTAATACACAGAAGTTGTTCCCTTTGTTATTAACATAACGTGCTTTTAATAAACTATGCGTGCTGTTAGCATTCAAAGCTATCATCACTGATTCCTGTCCCAGCCTTACCCCCCTAAAAGCTGTAGGCTGGATAACTAAAATTTGGGGGAAGCTGCCTGTGGTCCATTTTGCATCAATCCCAGGTCACTGGCTTTTGACCTGGGCACATGGCAGGAGCTCCACACCCGCAGGGAGCTACAGAGGTTTCTTCCAGCTGAGACTTAAACCCTTGTGACTTTGAGAGATCTGTGTTATGAAGCTGTGCTAGATTTGGGGCTGCAGTGCCCAGCTGCTCTGAGGAAGCTGCTCCAGAAATGAAATCTGTGTTTCTCCCGTGAGAGTGGGAATCTTTTTTGGTGGTGTTAGGGTTTTTTTTTTGGTGGTTGTTTGTTTGTTTTTTCCAGCTATCAACAGCTTGTGTTCACTAATTCTTGGCATTTAGAATATACGAAGCAGGTACTTCCTTTGAGATTGGAGAGGAGCTTGGACATGGCGAACAATGTCACCTCTAGTAAGACTCTGGACTATAGCTATTCTTTTTCATTCTGTGCCCTCCAGTAGATATCTAATCCCAACTTCTTCTGGCTAGCCACCTGTAAGATGAACAGCACAAGGCTTCTCTCTCTCTTTTTTTTTTTTTTTTTCCCCCCCCTCCCTGCCATCTTCTGTTGGTTTTGTAGATGAAGGCTGTCCCAGCGTGGCCCAGTTGTTCTCCAGTGTCAGATAGGCTTGATGGTGGCTCCCAAGAGTAAACACCCTACATACAGGCAGCTGCCTTGGGGAGGAGGAGGCAGCATTTCAAATTATCCAGGGGCTGGAATAACTTACTATAAGGAGGATGCAGCCAGCAGCCCACTAGCTGGGGAGGCTGCGCTGCACAGCCGTGGTTTATACTGTGGCAATTGTATGAAATGCCAGTCTCCCTCCGTGGGCACAGAGCACCCTTCTGTGTGAAACCCTGGAGCTGAGAACAGCTCCACTGGCTTTCTGGTGTGCTGGAGAGCTCTATAGCTGTGTAGGAGAAGTACCTCCAGGTTGCTTGGTCTCAACCTTTTCCATGCACTCTTCAGCAAGAAGAAGGCACAAGCGGTGCCCAGCCAGGACTTCTGCCCACTGCTGACCTCTTATGCTTGCAGCCTGAAGCCTGTAGGAAGGTGTGAGGGTGAACTGTACACCTTATTCCTCCATTTCTATCGAGCTTTTTTTTGTTTCTATAGAACTGTTTCTTTGTTTTCTTTACTGTCCCCAAACACAGCCAGTCTCAGTGCTGTCTGCTCAGACACTGGAGTGCAGCCTGCCTGTGCTGTTCCCGGGGACGTTTTTTTGCACGACTCTTGCTGCTCCGCATCCTCAAGATGACTCCTTGTGGAGTCAGGCTATTGACACCTTCGTCTCTATTCAGATGCATAAAAAGGGGTCGTGCGGCACTCATTTGTCGGCTAGTATTGCCAGCATTATCCGTCTGCTTTTGTGCTTTCATACCAGAAATTCTGAGCTTAGTCTTGGACTAACAACAGTAGAAAGCAGAGTTTTAATACTTGCACAGAAGGCTGTCATGCTAATATTGGAGATGACCCCTCTCTGTGTTCCTGTGTATGGGATTTGTTGCTGTATTTAACAAAATCTAGCACGACAGCCATATAAAATATGGAGGAATCTACTTGAGCTAATTGGATGTAATGTGGAGCCTTGGCATTATTTTTAAGAGAACATTGTTCTCTGCTGTCTGATTGCCAGGGACAGGTCAGATCAGTGGTTTCAGAAAGACACAGAGGCCAGCTGTGGCTGTATCAGTGGATTTCAGTGTTAAATGGAGATGAGCATTTGGCAGGGAGGGGAAATGGCATCCAGACCAACTACTGTGCAGTTTAATACTTGCCTGTCCAACTAGTACTGTGCAGTTGAGAAGCTGATAGACTATTTCAGCAATCTTGCTAGCTTGTCTTTAAAGATTTTTGTGTAGTACTTGCTTCTTTTCTACTTGACCTAGTTTATGCTGTGCATGTTGAGTCATTACCGACATTAAAAGCCTTCATTCTCCTACTTCCCTGATGGATTTCTAGTGCATTGGGTCACCATTTCAGACTACTGTTTTATTTATTTGTTAGTAATCATGTCTCCCATGTACGCTGCTTCAGAGCAAATTCTTATCTTCCATTATTTCTCTCCTGGAACATTTTTCATTTTGGGAAAATATGAAATGGCTGTCTTGGGCCATTCTTCCTTAAAGGACTGAGAACTTCTGCATGATTATGAACTGCATTTTTGGTCGAATATATCCATAAGGACTTTTTTTAAAAACTTTTTTCCCCTAAGAAAAGTAATCCAAGATGTAATGGCAGTTTCTGAGACTGCAGAAAATTGATGAACTTGGTAATATCAGAGAAGAAAAACAGGTCTTTAGTAAAAGCAAACACAGCTTTCAGGGCACTTAGCAGAGGTATAGAGCTTTTTAAGTAATACAGATAAATTTCTCCCTGGAGCTTTTGCTTTTTCATCTAAGCACAGATCCAGAGAACAAACTGGAAAATGGGGGGGACGGACGACAAAAGCTTTAAAGATGTCACGGAGCATTTTTCAAGCTGAAAATTACTCTTAGCAGTGAGAATAGCAGATGATGCATAAGCAAAAGCAATGAAGCCATGCACAAAATAAAGGAAAAGAATGAGATCAGAGGAATGCAAAGAAGTTTTGAATTAAATGACTGCTAACTCCCTCCTTAAAAAATATATGTGCTTGAAAAACATTTCTAATTTGTTTTTGTTATTGTACAAATACACTGAAAGTTATTCATTACTGTTAGACAAATGTTTTCCAGACTATGTATGAGCAAAAGTTGACACTTCAATGCACTTTAAAAATTAAATAAATAAATAAAATTAAGTGCAAACCATGGTGACTCTGCATAAAATATCTGTGGTATACCAACTGAGTTTTGAGCTTTACATGTAATGGGCTGTGTCTTAGCACCAGAACTGCTTTTTATGCAGCGCATACTACTGGCATGTATTCAGAAGAGAACTTCTGTATAATGAAGTGATGTGTCACAGCAAATCTATGAGGATACTTGATTTTTTTTTTTGTCAAATGTCATTAATATTGAATGGTTGAGTAGTTACACACTTCCACAGAAAATTCTGCTTTAATCATAAGGTCATGTTTACCTCCATATCCTGAACTTCCATCAACATTGAATGGGATTCCAGGTTTAGATGATGAATGTCTTTGCTATGTTGTATTTATTGAATTCGAAGCATAAACAATCAAGTATTTAGTTGGGGGTGGGGCACAGTCAAGTAGCTCATAAAACAGTGATTTTGATGTCAAGTAAGTGCACGGAACTGATTGATAGTACAGTGAATTTACACCTCACCAAGTTGTTGGACATGTTCTTGATGCAGCTTTAACAAAACATCACATGTAATGAAAGCATTGACAAGGATAATGCTTGTAGGTCTTGCTGTAACCTCTGACATCAGTTTATTTTGTATTATTGGGAGTGTTGCTTTCAGGTAATAAGCTAATGAAGCCTTAGCCACTTTTTTGTTTTTGTTTGTTTGCCATATTGTCACAGTTAGGCTCAGTGTGCACTTACATTATGGAATGAAATGAAGGCTCAAAAACCAAACTCTGACCAATGCTTTTCCTATCCAAGTTGTACAAGACCAACTTAAAATTTATTTCGCCTGTTCTACAAAAATTGAGTATGACATGATGTATAACTTTTGACAGTGAGAATGTCACTGGGAGTATGATAGCAATATCTGTATTTTCACTTCATTCAGTCTCGGTAGTACAGCCATGTCAAGTCCGTTAAACTAAAATTATTAATTGTATCAGCTGTTGTTGTTCTCTGCATCATTTTGATGTCTTTGTGTTAGTTACTTATTTCATGCATAGAAATCTTCTGTGAAGCCTGCCTCTTTGTCATGGAAACTGTTTTTCTAGCAGTTGCTAATCCAGATGAATATGTCAGCAAATATTCTCTTTAGTCGTTGGCATTTTTCACAGATTTTGAGAACTCGGTAACCTAGACACATAGGGATGAATGAAGTCATCAACTTGCCACTGAAGTATATTTGCTAATACCTTGAGGAGACCTTAGAAAAAGGTTCCTGCCTGTGAAACAGGAATTGCCATTTTCTTCTATGTAACGAGTGTAAATACCATTTTTTGTTTCTCAGGCTTATGCTTATGTCTTGGGACTTCAGTGCATGTTGTCACTGCAGATTGCTGAACATCAGTTATCTGCAGCTGATTCAGTGTTACCCTCAGAAGAATGGCCCTCCTGTGGTAGTAATGGATACGTCTATAGCAAACATCCTTTTAGGCAACAAAAAGGGTTCTCAGATGGAATGGGTGGAAAAAGAAGGTGGTGAATGGTTTTTCAAAGACTGAGAATTTCCTTGGTCTGATAGAATTTTGGTAAATCATAATCCTCAGGGTTGGAATGGGCAGACACGGACCTGTTGCCTTGTCATTTTTTCTGTCAACATAGCAATGTCACAACAAGATTGTGTTTGCGTTCTCTGCCCTGTGCATATATAACTTCCTTGTCTTTTTCTCCTCTATACTGTTACCACATCATTCACCCCCACCAAGGTCATATAATTGATGTAACACTTCTGATGATCTTGTGGTCTATACCGACTTGTTCTTTTTGTTGTTGCAGTGATTGCTGATGGGGCACTGGATAAGACGGCTCTAACGGACGACGTGGGAAGTGAGGAGGACCTGTATGAGGACTTCCGGAGCTCCAACCACCGCTATGGCCACCCTGGGGGAGGTGGAGAGCAGCTTGCCATCAATGAGGTATTGCTCATATAATGATACTGGTTTTTGGCAGACAGGATGAGGGAAGATGTCAGTTCTTGTTTTGAACCATAAAAGAGGTCCAGGACCAAACTGATAATGGCAGAGACGATGGATGCGGCTTCAGATGTCACTTACTGGGTGGGGGTACCACTTGCAACTGGGTAATGAGAGGGTCTGGGCTTTCCATGAAGGTGCCCTCCCCAGGAGCAGAGGACAGTGATGTAACAGAACGCAGAGCCACAGATAACTCTATGCTTTCTTGCATGTTTTTGGACAGGAAGTTTAGAACTGTTAATGAGCAGCCTGGTCAGGGCTGGCAGAAGACTGGAAATGTGGTGTACTGAAGGCATAAGGGTGATGTTTATTTAAAAAACAAAACCAAAAAGCAACCTACACACCTCTTTATTGGTAGGTGAGAAGGGTACAAAGCTGAACGTAGGCTTGGTCTTCGCTGCTCCTTCATGTTTCCCTAGTAAATTTACTCTACGGATGTGAAAGACATGCCTTTTAATTCAGCGCTTTTAGCTCTTTTCTTTTTATAGTTTTGGCACTGATTAACTTGAAGTCAGCAATTTAAAAATGTACCTTCTCAGCTTAATATGAGCAACATATTAATAAGATTTAAGATTTTTTTCTGCAAAAATACAGTGGCTTTGTCTAATGCATTAGAAGTAGTGTCCTGTTACACACAGGTTGCTTTTTCAGTGGGTGAGCTAATAAGCTTTTCAGTTGGAAGAGTGAAGCACGTTCACCATATGAGTGATTTCTTACACTCATACACACACCTTCTTTCTATGTTCCGTATACACCGATACCTTTACGTGACCTTTATAAGATGAGAAGGCAAGGATAAAAGATGCATATATTTTCTTGTGGCTAAGCTATAACTGAAAGTATGTTGACTGTGGCTCTGTGCCTGTATGTCAGGTATACACAGTGATGGTGCTTCTGGGGTCTGTAAAAGCTACCAGTAAACTGCACAGTAAGGGTAACAGCTTTTCTGTTAAAACAACAATAGCAAATGTTCTTTGAGCAGTTTTCATGCCTCTTGTGCTCAGAATCCATGACTACCACGCTGGGTGCTTGGGGTATGGAAGAGACTTGCTGTATTTTCTTCCCCTATTGTTTACATGCAGAGGTTATCAAACCATGGCCAGAGCTTTTAATTTAACCTCAGCTGTTTCAGCTGCTGTCACTGACAAGCAAACATTAGTAGAACACCAAAACAGCGAGACCTGAGATGAGAAAGAAGGGCTTTACCTTAAGTAAATTTTTTTCTTAATTTCTTGTTCCCAGTGTGTTGCACTGAAAGGGAATTAGACTTAGCTGTGTATTGCAGGTATTGAATTGCATTCTCTCACATACATCTGGTGTGTTCTTGAGAGAGGCCCAGGCACCACAGAAGTCAATCCTATAGTGTGCACTGAGAGCATGGGAGGGGAATTGTTTTCTTCCCATTCAAGTGCTTGACTAGGCAGTTCTTTTTGTTGTGGTTCATCAAACAAAACATCCTCTGGACTTTTGTTTCATTTTTTTTAAAGGAAGAGGCTATATATATACATATATATATATATATAAAAAAGAAAATATTCACAGATAAAAGGAAATCTTCACAGCTCTTTAAAATCATAAAAAAAAATATTTAACTTGACAGCGGATCTCTATATCCATCATGTGTTGTGTTTTTATCATTCACTATTATGGAGGACAATTGCTTTTCTTTCTTACAAGTTCACTTTATTTGAGTGAAGTTCCATTTTATAACTTCTAATCAGGAAAGCAAATGGATGCGTCCAAGGCAGGTCTGATTTGTATAGTCTTTGAAGCATATGTGGGTTTTGTTGGCCAGTTGACTGGAAGAGAAAAGCTTGCTTTGGCATGTTTCTTAGAAGCTTGCCTGTTCAGGGGCTAACAAAACTGTAAGAACAGGCAGTACACTGTTTACTTTGTCAACAGGTTCCTACAGATAATTAATCCATCACTTACCTTCACTGAGCCATTAGCAAAGTGCTTTCCTATACAGTCACTTCCTGGAACAAAAGAGTACAGTGACATATGAAATCTCTCTGAAGTGAAATGCTAAATCTGTGAGGTACAAATTTTACATGAAGAGACATCTTAAGTGTTGGAAATTAAATATGTCAAATAGTTGGGAATCAGAAAGGCATAAACCTTCAGCTTCGTTGCTGAACCAGAATCTGGGTATTGATTAGTCCTGAGTATTTTCAGTAGTAATGCTAGGAGTTATCTAGTGTGAAGATATCAAGGTTCAATCGTTTTGTCAAATTTTCTGAGTAGTCTTGTCCTTGCTTTGTTGTATTCCAAATTGCATTTTATTGGTCATGGATAAGGAAACTATGGTAACCGCATTATTCTTAGTCTTCTTGGAAGAAGCAGCTTTCAAATAAACAGAGAAGGCTGAAGTACATTTTTAAGGCATTTGGCAGTCCAAATGTTGCATTAAAAAAAAAAATAAAGCAGCCACTGAGTTTTAGTTCATTTTGGATCAAGAGAAAATAGTTATGGAAAAAAAAAAAGAAACCTTTCATAAAACTAGAATAATTTATTGGCAGGAAGACTAGAGGGATAAAAGAAAGCTGGGAAGGTTGTATAAAGCCCACCTAAGAAGATCAGCAGGAGTGTGTGTAAGAGCCAAGAAAAATCAGTCAAAAAGTAATAATAAGGGCTTGGGATGAGAAAACAGGCAGAGGAAGTAATTTTCTGGGGGCATGTGTTTGACGTTCTTTCAAACGCAGTCTTGGTGTTTGTGAAAAGAGATTTTTGTGCTTAGATCGTGTTTGGTGGAGTTTACTTTGTGGTTGTTCTTGGTAAAGACCCTATCCTTGCATCATTTTGCTTCCACGGTGTAATTTGGTAAAATGTGGCAAGAGAAAAATCTATACTCCAAATGCATTGTGGTTCTGTCTTTCCAGTATGGAAATACTGTGTATAGGACAGACATAGCTTGAAGCTACATGAAATATGGTACATGTAGGCTGAACTCGAGAAGTTGATTAATTAAGCATATAAAAGCCTACCTGCTGAGCTCTTGAGCAATGATGGTGATGATGAGGAAGACTGCTGCTTATGGTAGCCTGTGCGAGTAGGCTTAGGTGTATTTGTTTGAAAGTTTCTGATATGTACGAAAGGCTTTTTGCAGTACAAAGGATTCCTTATGGCTCCCTGATTTGGAAAAAATGCTATTGCATTTCAACATGGCTGGAGTGTTTAGCCTCTTACAGCCCTAGATGAATGGTATTGTCCCCATCTTATGAAAGCAAAGCAATAAATGTTTGGAAAACAGTAGCAAGACTGCCTATATTTTCCTTATCTCTTATGGCTCTACATTTGATAAGTTTGGAATTTGGTATGTGAAGTCTTGTTCCTGAGGAAATGCAGGGATTCATTGGATTCAACTGTTCAGGATTTTATCTAAGACATATAACACTGCCTTATGTTTTAAAATGAGAGTATTGTAATATGTTGCAGATGGTTGTTTTACCAGTGCTTGTTGACAGGATGCGATTAAGCTAATTAGTCCAACATATATGTTTCTAATTTAACAAAGTAATTCATACAGAAAGATGTTCAAAGTGGTGTAAACAGCAATGCATCTACCATATACCAAAGGCAACAAATACTGTAACAGTCCTCTCTTTCTCGTCTTACCGAGCAGTGCATAACTGTGGCTGTTGTCTCTAAAGTATTAGTTTTGTGCTAAGCTCTAGTCAGTCACTGGGAATTTGTTCTTGTAGTGTCACCCAGTGCTCATAGAGGCACATCCAACTGTAAACAAGTAAGACGTGTAACTGTAAGGGATCCATTTTAAATAAATAAACTTTAAGAAATATTAAACAAATGTTAATGTAGATGAAATCAGAACAAAATATTTCAACTTTGTCAAACATGAATAACATCCTTTTGTAGCATTTTTGATGTTATCTATCTACATTCCAATTAATTACAACTTCCCATGCACCATAACAGGACAAATTTCAAGACAGAATAAAATAAAATATTGCAGCTAGATCTTATCCCTTTTTCTTTTCTTTTCAGTCATAACAGATTTCCAGACAGAAAATGGTTAGAATTATTGGTCATATGGAAGCAATATGTAACATTCCAGTGTAATCTGGGAGAGGAGATTTATTATCACTTTTATACCTTCATGTGAGTCAATTGCTCTCCCAACTGATACCAGAGCAAACAGAAACCAGTTAACAAATACCCTCCTCTTTTTTTTTTCTTTTTTCCTTCAGAGGACTTAATTCCTACTTTTGTGTCTTATATATTTCTGCAACCAAGGTTGACAACTGTGGTCCAGAAGCAGCAACTTATTTTGAGAATATTGTAGAAAGCTCTATGCTGTCAAGGATAAGAATTAATGTTTTCCCTGATGGACATAAATATTACCTGAATACTAGTTTCTGGTTCTAAGTACTTGCACACCTTGGTATATGGCTCACATGTGAATGTTTGTTCAGGGTATGAAGTCAGAATTGTAACAGTTTTTGCTGCCTGATGGGTTTAGTTCTTACAGTCCTTGGATCTGCAACTTCCAGTGTTGTTGCAGAGCGCTTTTTGCAGTAAATTTGAAACAAATCAGTATATCTAAATACTGTATAACAATTATGCCTCATCAAAGATGACAGGAGTTAAGTGGTCCCAGGGGGTTGCCAGAGCCACATTTCAGGTTTTTGCCATGGGCAGCTGCAGCTGTCCTGAGCTGCTTTCTCATGCCCTAGGCATGGGCATGTAGCTGAGACAGGAGCATGCATACAGACCAGCAGCAGGCGTTCAGTCCACACAAGTGTTTCTACAATATATAATTTTTTTTGCTGAACCATGTTAGGCTTTCTCCAAGTAGCTCTAAGTAGCAGTAGTATTAATGTGATACTTGTCAGAAACGCGCGTGCGCGCTTAGCTTAGTTCTTGGGGCGAGAATAGAACGTAGGAGTTGAAACTGACAGGCTCCCCAAAGAAGAATGCTGAGGTGTTAGGGTGGAAGGGACTTCACATGTGTACAAGGAAAGTGACTGCTTTATGGAGACAGTCTCAGAATGGGCCTAACTCCTCCTCACAGGAGCCAAACTGAAGGAGCAGAACAGAGGAGGTAGCCTTCCTGCTTCGCCTGTCTGCGGGAATGGGTGTCCACACCCTCCAACACATACTGACAGGTTGAAAGAGGGGATGGTACTGCCCAAACTTTCATCTGTGGCTGTAAAACAGACCTAAATATGTTGCTCAAAGGAAATAACTGGAGGCAGCATGATGGCTTTGGAGTTCATATGTCAGCTCTGCCAGCTGTTAAATTGTAAAGGCTAACAGCTTCTGTTAACACTTGTTAATGATAGCTATGAGTACGAGGAGGCTCTTAATATAAATGTCTGTTGTTTGCTGGCATTAAATGTGTTCCTAGTTACTGGGGTGTAAAGGCAGGCCTGGCTCCCCAGTTTTCCCTTTGGAGAAGAAATGATCCAACATTGTAACTCCTGAAGTTACTTGTGCCAAATCATCTCAAAGTCTGCCTATATTTTATTCAGTGTCTTCTTGGGTTCATAGAACTCTGTTTGACCTCCTCACTGCTTAAAGAAAACATAGCGTGATTACTAATGCTAATAACAAGCGGCATTTGTCCCTTTATGGTGAAGGCTCCAACCAACTTCCAATGTCTTGGCATCCCATTACAGAGAGCTCTTTTAATCCGTCCCAGTTGCATAGTGACCTGTAGGGCTACAGGTTACATTAGTAGAAGGCCTTGGCTTCCTCCCTGCCGCTCCTAGCACGAGGGCCATCTACCTTGGCGCCACTGACATCTTCAAATTCTTGCTCTGCTGCACTTGAGATAGTGTGGCAGGCAGCACTAACAGTCTGAGGTCCTGATGGTCCCTACCTGCTCAGGGTTCTCACTTGCACCTAATCACAGGCTTTCTCACCTGCTGTCCTTCAGCCAGTGTTGCCTGCAGGACCTGATTGTGGAGGCCCTGTGCAAGGACAGCCAATGATAACCTGTGAGCAGCTGAAGATGAGTGATTTCACTATTCATATGCAAATTGGGTGCCTTGCTTTCAAACCTGCCCTCTGTCTGATACAGCGTAGGAACTTGCCCCATCCTTGGTCTCTCACTAACTGTCCATGGGAGCTCACTTTTTGGCTTTCAGGGGTCCATGGTTTGGTACCTAACTCTCCACTCCTGTTCTATGGAAGGGTGTGCATTAGAAGCACTGCGATATTTTTGTCCCTTCTAAGATTTGGCCTCAGAGGTGGAGCATAACTGCAGTTTATTACTGCTTGAAGTTGTAGCATGATGGTGTGCAAAGGCAAGTCTCTTTTGCAAAATCTTGTTCTTACAACTCATTCTGCCAATGTCTTTATTTTAAAAATCATTTGGGTTGTCCACCCCCCTAGTTTGCCAGTTCAGAAAACACCTGCAATGGATAACAGCACAATAACAAAGTGGATGTCAGAGTACAAAGATTTGCTGAGAGAAAGGGATAAAGAAGGAATGTGACAGAGCAGGAATGCTGGGTAAAGCTTAGTGTAGAGCTTATTCCAGGTTTAAGTGTTTGCAGAGAGAGTAGCGAGTGTATCTGGAACAAACTGGTTTTATACCATATTTGTGCCTCAGGTTCTGCTCGGCATGGCTTTGACATTAGAAAATTTCTTGTATTTGTTCTCCCCTCTCCAAATCCTGACTTAGAGCAGCTCGTCTCTGCAAGCTTTTCCTTTTTTCCCCTAATCTCCAGAACACATTTGAACCCTGTGGTGGAAAAATAAAGTCCCTCCTGACTCTTCTGGCCCTTCAGACAGCACTGTTAATCCCTCAAAAGATCTTCCCTTCAGATTCAGCCCTGTTCTGTGACTAAGGGCCCTTGTCCTACCCTCACTGAGTAGGGGACAGAGTTAGCAGCAAGTTCAGCCGTGCTTTATTGCAGTGAAGGCATTGGCATATTCCTTGCAGTTTTATTTTACTGCTTTGATAACAGCAGCAAAACTGTGGGAGCTGTTGAGGGAAGAAAAGTCACTGAGAATCAAGTTCCTGAAGTACCAACCTTGCTTTTCCTGAGGCTCATGGAAAGACTCCCCCTCCCTCTGGGGCACTTGGGGCCAGCCCTTGACGTGTCGTGACAGAGCCACTGTTCTTGTGCAGGTCAGTCCTATGCCTGCTCCTTGCAGCAGAATGAGGAAATGTCACTTGCATTAACCCCACTACTCCCACACTCAAACACACACGTTCCATAGGCAAGCAAACATAACGGCCTTTGTCTCCAGCAGTATGGGACTGACTGGCACACCTCCATGTGGCACATACTTGTCAGGCAGATTTGCACAGAGTTGTGGAGAGTGATCAGGGCCTCAGAGGACAGGAGTAGGGCTGTGCTACTTTACAGCAGCTGAACATCAAGTGTGGGTTCTCTTGGGTTTTGGTTTGAGAGCCAGGTGCAATTGCAGAGAACAGCAACCTAGAAAGTTGTTGATGGGCCTTATTTTTCAGTGCTGCTTCCAGCTGGCTTTATCTATAATCTTTAGAGAGAATCCTGCTTCTGGCTATTTCACCATCTTGCCACTGGCAGGTCTTCATGTCAACAGGCTTTGTCAAAAGAAAGCAGGTTGCTTGAGATATCCCATATGGACTGAACATCCCATTTCTTCACATTCCTGTCCCTAATACATGCTTTCCTAGCAAAGCAGAGAGGCACCTTGTTTACTTATTGTTGAACAGTAGTGTTGGGACCATCAGTTTTGCATCTTTGCTTTGCTTCAGAGGATGCTGTCAAACGACGTATGTTAGATTGTTATTTATTTCTTTGGTGATGGGGCAGGCTGTTGGAGTACAGCTCATTGAGACCTGTTCTTCAGGGTATGTTGTTCTGCTGCATTGGGCTGTATTACATGAATAAGGAATCTAGGGAGGTGCTGCTTGTAAAAGGTGTGTGGGCTTAAACGACACAGCAGCAGCTAGAAGAACATGCAGTGGGAATAACTGTGCTCTAGTAACACTGCGGGCCTTAGTGTTACACCTTGTAAAATTCAGAGCAAGTTGTGGACCTTTTAACGGATTGTTTTCCATTTTAGAAATACATGATCATGTGCAGTTTAAGAAGCTGTACTTGTTCTGATGTTTTCAGGCTGTGGCTCAGCAGTGAATTACATCTGACAGGGAGCTACTAGCTGCAGTTGTTACCAAGGGTTAATTCAATACAGAACAGGGTTGATAGTTGCTTCATTTGGATGCCAGGCAAAGCGTAATGGTGGAATATTTTGAAGTTTTTTTTGCAGATCGGTTTGCGGATAGCAGCACTTGCCCCTTTTGCAATTTCATTCTCAGTCCTTGATTTCAGTTGCTGAGTAGAAATTTGTCCATTGAACATCTACTCAAAGCCTGATTTCTTTTTTAAAAGATGCATTTGAAGTGCATGGTACCTAGCTTACCACTTGGAGCCTTGCTTTCCAAGTCTGCTCTCTTGTGAGCAGGAGGAAAGGTGCTGACAATGGGGCTGGTCCAGACTGCATGGGCCCCTCAGGAGGCCTCAGCCTGATACGCATTCTCCCTGCTTTCCCAGTGCACTGGGTATAACTTGACTATTTGTCTCCTCCTCAATTATTTACTTGCCTGTTTTGCTGAAGCACCTGTGCTGTTTATTACCCTTATTAATTTTTCACATTTATGTACATATGCCTTTCAGTTCTCAGTTCAGCTGTGACAATATTGAAACACTTCATTTGGCAGACAGGCGAGTTTGTCTGTACACTCCTGGCCTTGTAAAACTGAAACCTAAAACAACCTTTAAAAGCTTAGGCCCCATTTGCTTAACTTGCAAGCAAGGTAACAAGTCAGGCCTGAACAAATAATTGATACTATTTTGATGAAAAGTAAAGGAAGGGGTGCTTTTCTGCTTTATCTAATATCAGACTGGGGTTTCTTGAATAATTTACTTTCTGAAGTCTTAGTCACTGGCTAACTTCTGTGACTGCAGCATGGCTTTGTGTCGTCAGGCCTTTGAGCTGCTCTGTGCTTGCCATTTGCGCTGGTTTGAATGATAGCATTATTCCCTTGGTGCGTTCCTGTTCCCCATCTGGCTGAGGATAGCTCTTAGAGGAAGGATTGGAAGTAAATGATTACAATTGCAAATCAGATTCCAATGAAGATTGTGCAACATTCACTTGAAATATGCTCCCTCGGTGATCATTACACAAACTAAATCTTCTACAAGCCACAAGGTAAAACCTTCAGTTATTTCATCGCTCACTGATGCCACCTACCACAGAAGCATGTCTGACCAGCGAGTAACAAGAGTGAGACTTTATTTGTATAAGAGAAACATGCCACACAGTATTACGCAGCATGTGGCAGGAGTTGGGGAGCTCCCACCACTTCGAACACTTTGAGTTACCATGGAAGTAGCTCCCCCTGTGCCAGACTCTGCAAAGGGGATTTGCTGCATGGGGCTGAAAACAAAAGCCAGGTCACAGTTAGTGTCACCACAGTTCCAGTCCTTGTTGAGACTGGTTTCCACTTATGCCTGCTTATTCACCATGGGATCATAAAGGTGACTGCAACTTGACATTAACTGTGTAATGCTCCAACATGTACACAAGGTAAATACGTTATGTGTGCTCAGGCAGTGTAGTGCAGGAGGGCACCTAGGTCTGTACATCCAAGTAGAGAAACATAGCTTTAGCTAAGGGTGTTTCTTAGAGACAGCTGCAACAGAGGTAAGTGAAAATGCACCCCCTATTATAAACTTGGATCTTTTTTTTTTCATGGATTTTCATCTTGGTATCACAGTTTCCCCCAAACTTCTCCTTCTAAGAGGTCTGAAATTAGCGTCCAAGAAGGAAACTACTTTCCCCTTTAATGTCTTTTTAGATATTCAGTCAGACTTCCTATGCTTTCACCTTCAAATGCTCAAATGTGTTCTTGAGCTGCAAAGATTTCAGATTACTGGAGAATTACAGCATACTGGATTTTAGAAATTGCACAGTGTCCTGTGGCACCAACAGTGTAACTCTGCCAGCCCAACTCACTGGTACGTGTCTTGGCGGGTCACTGGAATTTATGTATTTCTATTCAGTGTAACTAAGGGACTGGAGAAGATAGTTGCTGTGCAGATTTCAAAGAAGCACATGTGATCATGCTTCCCATTCACCATGATTACCTTCTCCCACAGATTCCCCCCACCCTAAAATACTCTTCAATGGCTTATGCCCAAACTCAGTCTGCTCATGAAAAGCTGACAAAAATGGACAAGACTTGCAGAATGCCCAGGAGTTGAACAGTGCAATTAGTCAACTCTGAACTTGAAGAACTTTCATTAAATTGAAGCCCACAAGCTTAGGGATGCAAGTATTGGGCTATAGAGCATATGGGGGGGAAGTGGTGTGTGTGTGTGGTTTTTCGTTTGTTTTGAAGCTCTTAAGCAAATGCAGGCCAAAAACTCAAGAACACCTGGGAACTTCGGCAACCTGTGGGTCCCAGTAGTTTGATCTGTATGGAAAGTACTGCTTAGCAGGTCCTTAAGTTGTACTGAGAGCGCAAGCTCTACACATTATTCCCCTTGTTCTGTATTTAGGCTAGAGATGAGATTTGTAGCTTCTTTAAGTTCAGAAACCAGCAAACTGAAATAATTCTAGACTTGGTTTTGTTTTTATGATGCCTGAGAGAAGACAGTTATCTTAAATATTACAGAAGCATAAGGAGGCAGTGGAAGTTGTTTGACTGCTTAGCACTTTCTACATAACCCATGCTGAGGTTAGCACAACTAGGGAGAAAATAAAATGAAAGAAAAGTACCCAGGTAGACCATAACTCTTAAACCTTTTTCCTTTTAAATGTATCACCTGCTGTGTTCCAGGATACAAGCCAGGAGCTGTACAGATCTTTAAGAAACTTTAAGGGCATTGATTTGCTAACACCTGGAAAAAGATAGCTTGTTTTGTATGCATGATCTCAATTGTGAGCAGCTTGATGTGTTCTGTTCATACCTGCCTCATGCTGCTGCTCCGTCACACCCCATCGCAGAGAGGGATGTGTTTAGCATCACTGTTTAGCAGTTAGTGTGTTTAAGGGGGTAGCTGTGACTTCTGGGTCCTGCTCCTGGGAATGTGTCTACATAAATATATGTATATTTTTTTGTGGTTTTTTTTTTTTTTTGAAGCCATTGGGTAAAGTGCAGAGTCATCCTTTTTGCACCTAGCTCCATGCACTAGCTACTGTGTCATCTAGCGCTAGCTGCAGGGACTGGATTCATTTTTCTCAGTTTCACAGGGGGAGGATGAGCACCTGAGAACTAGATGATGTGGAAATACCTCCCTTCAGAGAAGGTCCTGAGTACTGGGTCCTCATCCTTTCCCAGGGAGTGCTGTTGCCACAGCCTGTTGAGTACAAGGTGGGCTCCGCTTCCCTGGCTGGAGAACAGAAAAAGGCTGCAACAGTTGTGAAGGAGCCTGGCGGTGGTGGGTGCTCCCTGAGAGCCATCCCTGCTCCTCCTCAGGAGAAGTGCCTTTTCATGCTGGTCAGACGCTGGTGGGAGCTGTGCTTAGGCTGGGGCATCTGTGAGTCTACCTCAAGCAATTTGATGCTTGGTGAACTTCACAGTCCAGCAGCAAAACATGAAGCTCACAAAAGCACATTTAGGGCTCTGTGGAGCTGTCTGTAGGTTTTCTGGTTGCAGAGATTTGGGTTTTAAGTGCCTCAGTCCCACAGAGGCGCTGACAGAGGTGGCGAAGTCCTTCAGACATCCTGGCTTCAGGATTCTTCCAGGAAGCGGGCAGCAGAGTCGGACAGGAGCAACTTCTCCCAGACCCCAGTCGGAGGGCTGCATTTCCTGCCTGTCCTCCTCTTGGTTGCCGAGCACCTTGTGGCACGCCCAGATGTGCAGGGAGCCGTGCGTGCCCTCACCGCACCCCTGTGCCGTCGCACGGGCAGCGTCCCCCAGCCACCCCAAGCAGGATTTACCTCCCGGCAGGATTGTCTCCTGTGCTGGCACGTTCTCAGCGCGGGTGGAAGGATTTAAAAAAGCAGCTGCCTAATCCACTCCTGCCCCTCCTTAAAAGACTCCCTGCGCACCCCACGCCGGGCTGGCGCTGGCCGCGTTGCTAAGGCCTGCATGTATCCTGGAGACGGCGCCCAGCAAATAGCTGAGCCGCTCTCTGCAAAGCCAGTATCGCAGCCCGGATTGCAGCGCTCCTTGCTCAGCCTTCCTGCAAGAAGAAATTCAATGCCTGCCTTCTGCTAAAGCGATGGCGACAGCTCCTTCGGCAAAGAAGATGTGGAAAGCCGGGGCCGCGCTGATGAGCGTCCCCTGAGATAAGGGGGTGGGGAGGGGGCTTTTTGGCACACGTGCTGTGCGGGACCAGCAATGGCTGTGTCGAACCATTCAGACCTCTCCTTTTGAGAGCTGCACAACAGCTTTTGTTCCCAGCCTTCTGCCCCTATCCGTGCCCCTGCTGCAGGCTGTACAGCAGTCACTTAAGAAGCTTCTTTTTTTTTTTTTCGTTGGGGGTTGAAGCTATGGCAAAGGTCCCTGAGCGAAGCAGGCACAAATGGAGTGCGCTTCACACTTTCCTCCGCTGCAACATGAACCCGGAGACCCAGCGGATAGTAGTCTTTGTCATCCTGCTCTTCCTCATCATCGTCAATGTGGTGCTGATGTTTCTTTTGGCTTTCCACTGAAGGAGGACTGCCGGTAGTGGTGTGGTGCATGGGGGTTTCCAGGACGGGGCGACATATCAGCAGGTCAGCATGTCGTTGTCTGCCTCTGGTCTGCCTGTTTGCCGTTATGGTAACTGTGTGTCTCAGAGTATCCCTCCTTTGTTTTTTAATCATCACCCCCTTCCCCACCCTGCTCCCCTCACTCTCCTCCCGTCATCACCTGTGCCTTGCGGTTTGGATCACCGTTAAACCAGAGAAAGGGAAAGAGCTAACAGAGCCGACCTGCTTAGTTGTAACCGCTCTCCGTGGCACTAATCAGCCTCGATTCCTAACGATGACAGTACTGTGCCTATCCGTTGCACTTCTCAGCCCTGGAGGAGCCCAGCGTGCTGCTGCTTTGTTTGCAGAGGGACAGTCATCCTGTAATGAGCCTTCACACAAGGAGCTGCTACATGTATACACCCGCTGTAAAACGCTGAACCCTGTAATGCCTCCGTTGCTCTGCCGTTGTGATCGTGAGGGATGTGAACATTGTGCTGTGCGGTGACGTCTGAGTAATGTTCAATTAGACAAAGTGATTGATTGATAGAGTGCATCAGGAATTCAGGCTGAATAAATACTGCAGCAGTGTGGAAGGAGTGTTTTGTTGGCTTTTATCCTGTTTCCTATATTATATCTCGGTGCTTATCTGCTATGTGTATTAAAATGGCTGGCAGAACCACAGCACAGGACGCTCCTTGCAGGCCTCATGTTTCTCACTGGCCAGCAGCAGCTGTGCACAGTGGGGAAGTGACTCGAGGAGCATTCCTGTAGACCTGTTAGGAGGGAAGAGCAGTGAAGCAGCGTGCTTGCTCCAGGCCTGCTCACGCTGATGACGTTTTATCAGCAGCTCTCTGCGTCACAGCGCTTCCAGGCTTGGGCATTGGCATCTCAGTGAAGCAACCCTCTACTTGGTGAGAATGAAGGAGAACGATTCCTGAAGGAAGACAGACTGAAAAGGAGCCTACAGTGCACTACTCTCATTAACGCTGCTCACACTTGTGCTGGAAACTGCAAAATATCCAAGCCCTTAAAATTCAGCAGGATCCTTCGTTTTGTCTGTTAGGTAATCTGTGGTTAAAGCACAGCTTTCACAAGGGCAGCGTGTTTTCTGGCACTAATGGTTGAAGTTACTGCAGTCCTTTCAGAGGTGAATGTTTATGGCTCCTAGAGTCTGATCTGAGGGTGAGAAGGGCTGGGTGGTGATGTTGTCTGTCATCTCATGAGTGATGTCCTCTGTACCACTTATTTATGTGATTGTGTGTAATATGTTAGTGTTGTACAAGCCACATTGCTTTAGCACACAAAGAAATGAAACTTGTACTTGCTGAGCTCCTTTTTGTTTCATCTGAGCATGGAACATGCTTCTTGCTGAGAGAGGAGAGTCTCCCATAGTGCTAGGCATGGAGCAGCAGCAGGCCTTAGCTCTCTGTGCTTCTCTGGGAATCTCCTATGTACATCAAGACTGAATTATTAAAAAAAAAACAAAAAACCTCGGCTATTAATTCTAGTAGGTAGACATTGTGATAAAGGGTCACTGGAAGCATCCAATGTATGTTGTTTTCTGAAGTTACCATTTCAAAACAAACAAACAAACCTATCACTGGCTTTCAAAGAAAGGTTTTCTACCCCCTCTAAACTTTTCCTGTGGCCTTAGTTACAGTTTGAATCAGAACTTTATGGCGTAAGGTGGAAAAAAGATTTGTTTACTGGGAGGGACAAGTTCTGTCTAGATGTGAAAGCATAGCTCAGTCTTCAAATGATCGATGGGGGACTCAGGTGTAGCTTTGGGTTCATAAGAGTCAAGGATGGAAAAAGCTTTTGACAGCTTCTTACAAGGGTAGAATTGCACACAAGGTTTGAACAGGCTCTGAAAGCATTCAAGAATTCAGAAGCTCTCACCCCTCCTGCAGTTGGTGAGCATTTTGCTGTAAACAGCAGTGGGAGCAGTAAGAGGCCTCAGCATCATGGCAACCCCTGCAATGCATTTGAACTGTCAGTTACTGCTGTCTCGCCTGCTCTGTATCTTGAAACAGTGCAAAACGTCTGATGAAATGAATGAGAACTGCAGTAATTCTCAGGGTCTGCACATCCATGCGTAGCTCTGGAGAGTATCAGGTAGGTTGACTCCATTTGTAACCTGAATGTTTGGCTCAACACGTATAAGCTGTGCAGGGCAGCTGGTGAACTGAGCACAAATGTCTGCCAGCCAGGACATCTGACATTCACAAAGTGACTCGTGCTCTTGTCTAGCCAGGCATCATGTAGCTGAAGTACTCCTTGGGTGGCTTTTGTCACCAAACTGGAGGCTGTAGCTGCCTGTTACACTGTGCCTGGTGAGGGAAGTTTTGCAGGAACTTTTTATTTAACATCCCATGAAATCCATTAGGTAGTTGAAGCTGGTGTTGTGGCACTGAAGTAATTAACCCTCTGCTAGCTGCTGCTGGCTCAGTTAGGGGACACCCAACTGTGAGCAGGCACACGAGGCCCTGCTCCCACCTCCTCCTTTCCTTCTCTTTCTGGCACACTCTTACCAGATCTCACCATACCTGGTATGGCATCCTTGTTTCCAAAAGATCCCCTTTGCTCTGCCCAGCTGTTTCCCTTTGCTTCTTTGACACATCAAAGCTCGTGCAGAATCAGCCAGTGCATGCAGTGGGAGGTAGAGGAGTGTCTTGCTAACAGCCGATTCCGCACCTTGACATGCTCACTGTTTTCTCAAAGGGCCATGGGGAGTGCAGGACTGTGAGGGACCGCGCAGAAGAAAAATACATTATAGAGAAGGTGATGCAGCCCCTGGTGAAGTTGCCCCATATAAGGAAAGGTGAAGCAATTTCACCAGATTATTGGTACCAGAATAGTCTAGGGACAAAAAAGTAGAATCATTCTTGCATTTAAAAATTAAGATAGGACAAATTGCAAGATTACAGAGTACTTATTGGAGATACATGTTATAATACTGCCTGCCACAGGTGATAACACTGGTTGTTGAGAGCATGGGAACAATTTTCCTCATAATATTTAATGTAAGATTACTTATTTTTTCTTTCTACTGCTTATGTAGATCCTTGATACCTGGCTAAATCTGAAGTAGCTGTCTGCAGTTTTGTTACAGGGAACCCAGTATTTTCCTCCTTCCTCACCTTCACCTGCAGCCATATACATTCAACTGGAAGCTGCAGTTGACATATAAGCGTGAATTAGCCTGATATTAATAGTGACTCGTTCAAGCCTGCCTCAGATCTTGGCTGAAGAAGCTGCGATGGCTGATAAAGGCTGGGAAAAATAATGCTGGTGAAGGATCCCTGAATCATGTGTAGGAGCTGTAGGTGGTGATAGGATGGTGGGGAAGGAGGGGCCTTTGGCATTTCAGTGAACAAAGTTCACTTTTTTTTTTTTCTTTACTCTCAGCCCACTTATTTGACACAAGAGCTAGGGACTTGCAGGGAAGCTGTGCTGAGGTGCCTGGCGTAACCACCTGCGCGGCCAAGCAATGTGTGGGCATGGGGCAGGGTGCTGCCTCCCCACACCCTGCATGGGGTGTTTTGCACTGCTTTGTGGGGGCAAGATCTCCAGAGCATTGAATGGGAAAGGGCGGGCAGAGCCTGCTCTGCTGCTGCTGTATGTGGAGCGTCACGAGCATGAAAAGCATCTCTGAACAGGAGCAAGACCAGTGTGTCATTTCTAAAGTGAGCTCTGGGCTTTAGATTGTATCTTTTCCCTTAATTTGTTCTCTCAGGCTAAATTCATTTCTGTGGTGGTATGTGATATCTTCTGTCTTTGTGATTTATTCTTGGAATCTAAGGCATGAGTTGGCCAGATAAGAAACACAGTAAGCATTTAGGATGATACCATCAGCAATTATTTTTAATTAATGCTTCTAGTGTTTTGGAAAAAAAAAGTTCCAATACACAGGTTAAAGAAAGATTTTAAGAGGGAGAGTACTTGTTATTTCTAACATGTCACTGGACTTGTTAACTATAGAATGTGCTGGAAACTCCAGAATAAAATGTTGTACTTGAATCTTTTCATCTGTTCTTTAGCTAGGATTACGCCAGACGTGACTGTGGTTGTCACTTACGGCGCACCCATGCTGTGTCTGCGTTTGGCAGTGGTTGAAATGGGACTCGGAGCATTGGCACGGAGCCGCTGAAGGCCCAGGATGATGTTCTATATCCCGTTGCACTGGTGCAAGCTTCTGCATTTGTAGCAGATAGTGACAGGCAGCTCAGCTATGCTGGAACTGCCAGAAGAAAAATATCTGCACAAGCATGAGGATGTTGCTGAATCTTTCAGCAAAGGAGTCAGTGGGATGTGAAGGACCACTGATGGTGGAATTTGGGAACTTGCTCTCCCTTGCTGCTCGCCAGCTGATCTGGCCTCTCTGGAGCAAGGGCCCGTTGTTGCAGGGCTCTGGTCCCACACATCCCACTGCAACAGCGAGACCCCATAGCTTCCCCTTCTCCTCCAGGGGCCTCTGACCCTAGCACAGTCCCTTCCAGCATGCTTTTTCCTCTAGAGAGCACCAATTTCACACTGGGCACCTGAATCTCTGCTGCCCCCTGGTAGCAGAGCCAGTGGAGCCTCCACTAGCTGAGAGAACAGAGCTGCCCTCTCCTCCTTCCTTTCTGCAGTGGTTTGTACCCACAGCAGGCTGTGGTGATACGGGGCAGGGAGCAAACTATTGTAGTATCCACACTTAGAAATCTTGTGCTTGTTTGGTATTGTGTCCATCTAGGATATCAATACGAAAATGGAGTTAGTGTATTGTCTTTTACTAAGCCGTGTGCTTGCACTACTGGCTTGTAGCGAGCACTGTGCAGGGGGAGTTTGTGGATGTTACAGGCCCAGTCTCTGTAGCCTTTGTGACAAGGTGGCTGAGAACAGCATAGCAGAGCTGGGTTTGCCTGCTGTTGGTTGTTTTGAATCATGATCCTGTCCAGTCTTGCTATGTTGGCTATCTGCAGAAGTTGTGGCAACTTTATAGGGAAACACAAACACTGTATATAGGAATCGTATGTGAATCTAAAGAGCTGCGCCAAGTTCTCTCATCAGCAACCTAACACAGATTTCCTCACCTTGCCAAATAAGATCCACCAGGAGATTGAGAAAAGGTGGCTGCTAAGTCGTGACCTGGTATTTTTGTATCTCACTTCGTGCACATAGCACCAAGGAGTCAGGAACTGTTATAGTGAACACTATCTAATTACATAGTGAGAAAACTTGCACTAGACATGAAGGGGAAAGTGAATTGTCTTGGGTCATGCAAGACTGGTGGCAAGGCTGAGAGGAGAGCCAGGGACTGCAGTATCAGATGCTGCTTGATTTACCAGAACGTGGTCTGCATTGAGCTGCTTTTGCAAAACTACTTGTTTGTCGTACTGAAAAACCCATGGCCGCTGTGAGAGGGCTGTGCAGGGAGTCAAGGTGTTTAAAACGAGAACCTGTGGGGGACAGGAGAGATGTTATGTTTTCATATTTTGACTAAGGAAGCCGTGTTCTGCTGGAGGAATAGTAGATTCTGCACTTTCCCATAGAGAGGGCTTGTTTGCAGTGTGGTCTTGGAAACAGGAATGTGGGAGGCTTTAGCTCTGCTGAAGCTGTTAGTTCTCTTCATCCAGATGGCGTCAACTTTAAATAAGTGAAGAAAATGGAAATACTCAAAAGCATAGTACTAGAGTCTCAAAAGATCCCAGGAATATGCTGCTGCTGCTTGAATTAATCTTCTTCGCCTAGCATGGGACATTTGCAATATGAAAAGGTTGGTGCTTTTTTTTATTTTTATTTTTTTTTAGTGTAATTAGCTTGAAAAACGGTCTGTGGGACTACAAAAGAAATGACTGGTTTTTATATTTACAGATACTAACCAGAAACAAAGGCTAGGCAGCCTCCTTTGCCTGACAATGAAACAGTATCAAGGTTTTTTGTTCTTTTCCTTCTCTCAAAACATTGCTGATGTTCAGATTTTCCTCTGTCCCATTTCCAAAGAAAAGTACAGACAGTGATCCTTAGTTTAGTGAAGAAAAGATCTGAAACAGACTGCATTGGGAGAGAGATCACCAGGAAAAGAAAAAATAAATAAAAACCCTCAAGTTTTGGGTCACCAAAAGCCTGCAGGGCTTTTCTCCCAGCAGAAGGGGGCGGGCAAAGGAAGCAGATAATAAATTTTGCATGGTTCTTTTAAGGCAGGGAGAGCATCATTGAGAGCCAGGTCGTGGAAAGTGCTAAATGATCTCTGTTGGCCTCACGTGTCTGCCAGCACCTACCAATGTTGCGCAGACTTTGGCACAGTGCTATTAATCCAAAGGAGATATTTTCACAGGAAATAGAAGCAATAAATATCATTTTAGCGTCGTCTTTGCTGTGTATTCCATTAAAATTAAATCATACACACACACACAAAAAGGAAAGCTGTGCACTGTTCCTGGCTTACTGCCCACTGTGAGCCTGAAGAGATGTTGACCTTTTGATGATTCAGAGAGGTTTGTATCAGCTTTAAAAGGTTTTCTTTAACCGTATTTGTAAAACAAATTTAGATTAATTTTCCTTCAAGCTATAACTGATTCTGTAGCAACTGTCATCTGAGGGCCTAGAGCTCTGGAAACTGCATGGTTCCCTTTCTATTTCATCTGCAAAGAGCCAGGATGCAGCATTTATGCTCGCTAAATCCCCGCGTTGGATGAGCTGCAGCTGACCTGGTTCGGTTACGTTGTCCTAAGATCCTCTGCCACAAAGGGCAGTAGTGACACAGGGGATCCGCACGGTCTGTTCTGCAGCTGCACAGCCAAAGAGGACCTCTGCTCCCCACGTGTCCAAAGTAAAAATGGTGGA
Organism: Chauna torquata; assembly: GCA_013399475.1. Classification (NCBI taxonomy): domain Eukaryota; kingdom Metazoa; phylum Chordata; class Aves; order Anseriformes; family Anhimidae; genus Chauna; species Chauna torquata. The sequence continues at coordinate 566,397 of VXAL01012976.1, read as the reverse complement.
AGAGGAAGCAAAAAAGAAGTTAGGCAAAATCTCAAAATTAAGTCACAGAAGACAGCGCAATAGGGAGCTGTCCTGCAGAGAGGGAAGAGGATGGGAGATGCTGTAAGTGGATGTGCTGGTGCGAGTGTACAAAGGAAATGCAATCCCGCAGGCAGCGGTAAGAGGAGAATGGAGAAAACTTGTAGCTTAAGTGACTTAATAATGTGTTAATGTACCATTTAAATATTTTTTTGTGTATAAAATTGTTTCTGTTTGGGTGACTGAGAAATAGAGGCTTAAAAAAGATGCAAAAGTAATCAGTCTTAAATGTGACAACAAGCAAACAGAAACATCTTAGGCTATTTCCAATCCCAGATTGTACAGTTAAAATTAGGGCATCAGAAAATATAAGAATTGTGTTAACCAGGTATGTGCTTCCTATCCTGCAGTAAATGTAGACTTCAAAACTGTTGCTGAGCTGAAGAGGGGAGTCGGTCAGTCTGACTGTTTTCGTCTACAGTCAGACTGCAACTAGAAAGTAGGAACCTTGTAGATCTGCATGTGCCCCAGGACAAGTCTTGTTCAAATCTAAGACTTCAACCCCAGCCTTACTCCTTTCCAGTCTGTGAAAGAAAATAAGAGAAGAGTGTGTGGCTGATTTCCAGGTGCTATTACGGCACCAGCCCGGGAAGCCCTGCTACAACTGGTGAGTGCTGGTGCGCTGCCTCCTGCGGGGCAGCCAGAGCTGTCAGGAGAGGGGCTGCGGCACGCCCCAGAGCTGTGAAGGGGGTTAAAAAGAGATTCTGCCAGAGATCTGGGCTGTTCGGGCTAAATGGGGCTACCTGAACCTGGAGTGATGGGTGCCACACAAGTGGGAGAGGTGTGAGAAGTGGGTTAGGGAGAAGTCAAAGATACTTAAACCACTTTTAAGCCTTAGAGCTTTTAAGCTCCTTAAACCACTTAAAGGCTTTAGATGGGTTTAAAATGCTTAAAACACTTTAAGGCCTTAAATTACTTTAAGCTGTTTAAGCTGATTTAGAGCTTTGGAATGACTTAAGTTGTCTGGCTTTGTGAGCTTAAGGAGGTTTTTAGGTCCTATGAGCTCTTAATTGTAAAGGCCTTCCTGAGCGTTTTGGGTGAGGATGCAGCATGTACCCACTCTTGTAGCCTGTGCTCAGGGACTTGTCTTTGAATGCATCCCAGGAGGTGTGTGATCAGTAAGCTTTCCCTGGGTACACTTTCGTCCTCCCTTATTTCACTCCCCTTTTTCTTTTTTGGGCAGAAAAAAAGCAGCCAGGGATTGGATGTACAGGTGCTAGGGACAAATGGCTACTCCAGGTGTGTGGACTGGCCTTCCTCCATGTGCTTGGCAAGTGTTGCATATGTAGGATATACCGCGTGTGGGATCTGTTATGTTAAAGCTGTGCAGAAGTGCTGCACTTAACCTCTGCGTGAGAAGTCCCAGGCAGGAGGATGACAGCCCTACCCCAGAGGACATCCTAATGTCCTTGTAAGTAATTACTGTGTTAGCAATTGCTAATTTTCCAGCTGAACAAGAGTGTTGCTGTACCTCAGGGAATATATCTGTCTGTGTCAAGTTAACATTTTTAGGACTCACCTTTTCAAGAAGTGTTTGCAGGTAATACAAATAGTGAAAATGGAAAATAATAAATTTATTTTCTTTTGTATTCTTTACTACCCTGATGCCATAAGACCAGCTCCGTAGGGCCAGCCAGGGACACTTTAGCTGTGACTTGGGGTAACTGCTTAGCAAAACATGTATGGCCTGGTTCTTTCCCATGTGTGCCTTTCCAGAGGTGTTCAAGATCCTTGATGGACTAGGGGTTGTATCCAGATATGATGTGTTTAAATGGCCTTGAAGGACTTTGATTTGCTTAATCTCTTTTTAAAACCATCTGTATTTGGCTCTGTGGCGTCTTGTGGCACAGCTTAATTACACACCACAGGAAAAAGTACTGCTTTTGTGTTAAACTTCTTGCCTGGCCATTTCACTGGGCACCCATGGGCCTTGCATTACGAGCCCATTAGTCATTTCATAAACCTTTATCTCGTGGTCAGCCTCCGTCCACCTTTCTCTATTGCAGCTTCAAAGTCTGTTTAGCTTGTTCTGGCCTGGAAGCTCTTCCAGACTTTCAATTAATATTGCTCTTTGTGCCTTTTATAGTTCTCTGGTTCTTTTTTTCTTTCTGAGTCATCCCTGACATTCAGACTTTCTGACCCTGATGCACCAGGCTGATGTTTTCCTAAATCTGTCTGCAGAGACATTCCTGAGGAGCAGCTCATTTGGAGTCAGTCGTTAGTGTTAAATATTGCTTGTGCTACATTTGTCAGCATAGAATTTCATTTGCCATTTTATCACCCTGTCAATCAGCATCGTATCTGTTTGTTTCAAAAGAGTTTGAAAATATATTTCACTTATACCAGAATAAATGTCTTACAGACTTAAGTTTAAATAACTATCCTCTGGAAACTTGCATGAAAGGTTAAAATGGAAGCTGTTTAACAGCTTTATTTACTCTAAGCACTACCAGCAACTGCTGGAAGTAGTGAATATTTAACTACTAGGTGTGATACAAAGATAACCTTTTGCAGAGTACTATCAAATTTGATAAGGGCTCAGCTCTTGTTTCCTCAGTGCCAAAGCTTAAGGATGTTAGTTCCCCAAATCAGTAGATTTTTAATTGACAGGTCGTGGGAAAGCGGTGGCTGGGGTACTGAGGGCACCGACAGGACCTAGATGAGTAGGTGGCCTCCTTAGCTGCAGGTAACTGCCCCACTTTCATAAGAGTGTTTCTAGCCTATTTCAGCTGAAAGTAAAATGGTCTAAAGCAATTTCAGTATGTTTGTTTTGCATTAAAATTATCAGCTGACATATGTTAGGTGGGGAACTTCTTGCATCACTCTGGACTTTGAAAAATCACATTTAACTGGGCTCATGCACATGTACCTGGTAAGCTCTTTCACACTGTACTCCTCGTGTGCAGGTTGAAGTAACACGGAGCACAGCTCTGCCGCCTCCGGTTTCTACAAGGGTTGCTTCCCTCCTCCTGTAGCTGCTTCAAAGCTTCTCCTTGCCTGCTGCACGGGGACCCTCCTCCTCTTTCCATCTGTTTAAACGACTTCTGAGGGGGAATCTGCAAACAGATGGTATAAATAAAAGGGAATAATGTAATTAATGCTAGTCAGAATGGTTTTGTAGAAAATCATTCTTAATAAATAAACTGATGACAAATATTGAGTGTTTGGTAAATGGAGGCAGCTATACTAAATGTCACATGAGGAGCTGGACTACAGGCACTGATTAAAAAAGCTGCGCTGTACACTATCAGTATAGCTTACTTCCCTGGATTAAAATCTTGGCTGACTGCCATCTCAGATTTGTTAAGGAGAATTGCTGTCATATGAAAATATTTTGAGTGGAGATCTGCAGTGTTTGGTAAATGCCCAAGAGTAATATCCTCATCCTTAATCAATGGTCTAAAATCTGTGGTGAAAAAATACGCAGCTGACACAGCAGGTAAGAGGGCAACCAGTGGCTTGATTTGGGGCATGGTGTGCAGGTCCGTACTGCTGAGGCAGTGAAAGCAACCTGCTGCCCACGTGGAGACTCGTGTCTCTGGTGTACCGCTGTGGCGAGGAGGGCTTGTGTGGCCCTGAAACATGTAGAGGAGCAGCAAGAAGCAGCAAAGTGCTTGCTGTGGCTGTGGAGTTGTGACAGGGTTTCTGGCATCCTGCAGCCAGGCAGCAAGTCTTTGCTGGCCCAGAAGCCTCCCTGGCAGTGAAAGAAGACAGGGCCCGGGGGGCTTGGTTAATTCATCGTGCTGAGAGAGATGCCTAAGGTGAGCCCTTCCCTGGGGTGCCTGTCCCTCTCCACAAAGGAGAGATGCTCTGTAAAGACGATCAAGATAACTTGTTCAGACTAAATACCTGCTGGTTGGATGACTGAAGGTGTATGAGATAAATTTAATCTCTGTTGTCCATCGCTAAGCAATGAAGCTAAAAGTTTTGAGAGGAAGCAAGAGCGAGCTGTCAGGACAATGTGAAAGCCATCCCATGGGACAGTTTTCAAGGGAGTTTGGTTCAAGGGATAGTTCTAGCAAGAGGTTAGCTGGTTTCTATCCATGTTCAGAAAAAGCGACCGCTTGTGTGAGTGATGCACTGCCTTGGGGCAAGGAGGGAAGCAAAATTTTTCTTTAACTCCTCTGCTGCACTTTGCATTAGAGAAGGTGGAAGAGGAGCTTGGGAAGCAAAGTGATGGGTGACACAGCTGGAGCTGGGGGTGCTTTGCCTCTGGGGTCAGGACTGTGCTGCAGGGTTTAAATGTTTGATGTGCTGACCCAGTTCAGCCTCGGTCTGTTAACGCACAAGGCCTGGGGGGCGCGCAATGAACGCAGGCCTCGCAGGAGCCATCTTAATTCACCAGGAAGTGCTTGAGTTCACTGCTCTTCATGGAAGGTGTCTGGTTTGGGGTCACAGAGCTGAAAAGTGAATTCCGTTTGTTGGCACCTTATTCCTGAACTGCCCTGTTCCTAGTATCTTTCTGATGCACCTGGGTTCATTTTTTAGCTCTGTATGGTACAGTGTACTTAGCATTATATAAATAAAGCTATTCAAGTTTTATGCAAACAGAACCAAGTAGCTCAAAGATAAATGTTTCCTAAAGCGGTCTCCATCCCTCCTTCTGTAAGTTGTCTAGATCTTTTATCTCTGTTTGGATTGCCTGGAGCTCCTGTCAGAACAAGGCCGGGACATAAGAGGGAATTATGTCAAGGTGTCCAGCCTGAGACAAACAGGGACTGAGTGGCTGGAATGTAAACAAGCACAGAGACAAGGGCCCTGGCACGCCAGATCTGTTTTCCATGCGTAATGGACTTAATCTGGGGCAGCTATTTGCAGTAGTCCTGACTGCGTCTCCCCTTTGGCAGCCTGTGCACAGGCATGGCTTGGAGGAGTAATACAGCAATTCCCCCCCACCCCGCCCCGTCTTTCCGTGACAGCTTGAGCAACCTGCATGAGCACGGCTGTACTGGCACCTTCCCTTAGCATTGGCTGTGTTTGTAAATGAGCAGTGAGGCTGCAGATGCATGGAAATGCTAATGCAATGTTAGAATTGTAGTCAATTTTTGGTTTCAGAGCATAAGCGATAGTACTGCCTTTGGGTTGCAGACAGTGCTGCCTACAAACTTAAACGTTGCTATAAACAAAGAAAAATAGCCAGTTTGTTTGTTTTTGGTGCTGCCAGCTGCAGTAGCTCCAGCAGCTGAAGGGCGGCTGGGTTTGCATTCTCTGTCTTCTAATATTTCTCTTCTAGACTGGTTTGGGGCAGGAGACTGGCTCTTTACATGCATTGAGTTGTCCTTGATATTACAAAGCCAGCACATTCATGTTGTTTCATATAAAGATTAACAGTAGTTTTTCAAACCTTGCTTTAATTGCAAAGATCAAAAACAGTGGTAAGATGAGGCATTTTGAGCCTAGGAGCTGCCATGGTTGGAAGTGATGAGTATTCCCTTTAATACATGCTTCTCTGGAAGATGAGCAGCTCTTACAATATAGCCAGCTAATTGTGCTGTGCTCTAACAAACCTTGCAGAAATTCTTTTTTCTGTTGGTGTGTTTTATCCTTCGAGGGATAGAGGATAAGAGTCCCAACCCTTTTTTCCCCAGTAACAGTATGCCCCTCAGAGAGGACCCTGCTGCAAGCTGTGCCCTGCCCAGAGCAGCTCTGCTTGCTGCAGTGCCGTGCAGTAACGTGGGTGTTTCTGTGCCATGGAAATGTCAGTCCTGGCTCAGAGCTACCCTTCAGTATTTACTCTGGGAAAGGGACTGTTACATTGCATTTATTTGGTATTTCTATATGAGCCTAGGAACTGGACTTGGATGTAATTGAGAAAAGTAGGGTAAGGTACAGACTTGTGCAGGTTGAGGGCTAATGGAAACATAAGCAGTGAATACGGAGATCATTAAACACTTCTCAGTGTTTGTGTCTGCTCCCCTGCCCACCACCCCTGCTATAGGACCACAGATGGAAGCAGAGGAGTGAGGAGATAGCCCGCAGTCATGGAGGTGTTTAAAATGCTGTTGTAATAAATTCAGTGAGACAATCCAAAGCATATATGAAGGGTTTTTTTAATTATTATTACTATTTCTTGCTTTACTCTTTATTGATTATTCCTCTCTGCACACATGGTGTTTGGTGTCAGTTAAACAAACCCTAGCCTGTATTTCAGGTGTTGTTTTAGTCACTCCTTCAAGGGATAACTCTCTGTATTAGTGGCTCCTTTGCTTGCCTGTGGGTATTTGGCCAGGCTGGTGATGGGTCACTTGTGACTTTCTGTATTTGGCAAACATATTCATAGTATGACTGTTCTTGAATATAGAAAATTTAGGATACTAACTTTAGTGGATGGACTAAAATACCAGCTGAGGATTCAGTAGTCAGCTGCACCGCTTTTGGTGACTCCAGTGAGAGCCAAGAGGTTCTGCCCTGCTGTGAGCTGGGTGTACCAACCCTGAAATGCTGTCAGTGCTAGGTCAGGCTTGGTGTTGTCTTTTCATCAAGACACTGAGATTTGACAGTTTGGTACCATAAGATATGAATGTCTTTGCATCGTTGGTGCTCTGCTGGTGTGATCATCAAAATGCTGCAGAGGAAGTCCGTTTACTCTCTCTGATCACAGTCATGGCATGCTTAGGTACGTAGCGACGGTATTTATCTTAGAAAGAACCATATTCTTTATGCACTGATCAGAACTTGTATGTTGAAAAGCCTGCCGAATGCCGCTCTTTCCAAAGATTTACTAGTTAATGTAGGCATTTTCTGAGCGACAGCCAGCCCCTGCCCACAGGGATATGTAACCCAGCGTGGCACGGCAGCAGCTCCAGCTGAAAGCGGACTGCTGAAGTTAACGCATGGCTCGTGCACAGGCAGGTTGCTCAGCCAAGAAGCAGAGCCTCTTTCTGAGCATAGCTGACGTCCGCCATCACCCGCAGCTCAGCTGCTGTTCCTGTAGCTGAAGTCTGCTGGCTGATTTTGGAAAAATACACGTTTGGCATCCATTTTTTTCCCTACTCTGGTCCGCACTAGTTTGTGTTAGAAAGCTAAAAACTCTACGATTCTAGGAGCCTGACAAGATCCACAAGATTTCAAAAGATATGAGTAAAGGGTTTATTCATACTGATGAGTATGCTTCAGCTTGTCACCAAGTATATGCAACAGGCCTGCTGAGTGATCTGTGGGTTAACAGCATCACAGATTGCTCCAACCAAGTCCAACTGTCCTTCCCCTCCGCAGCTTGCTGGGACAAATCCCTGCCGTTTGAGCAGGCTTAGCTGCCTTTGCTGCATTCATCGCCATCTCTTAATGTTTGGTTTGCTAAGACTAGCCTCTGATATAGCAGCTTAGGCTAGTGAGACGCTGTTTAAGACTCCTGGGCTATTCTCCCACCATACCACTGGCTGGCTGTACAACAGGAGTGTGGCCCTTACGTTCCCTGCCAGCCCTGCAAGCTGGGCTGCACCTTAGCAGCTGCTCGCCTCCCTGAAAAGCAGAAACCTGCAGTAAGCAAGCACCCGAGCGCTGCGGCAGCACAGCGGAGGGCAGCTGAAAAGAGGCAGTGGGGAGTGCCGACGCGCTGGCTGTGTAGATAAGTGGGAACATCTCATCCCCCCCTTCCCAATCATCCTGATGTTATTTTTGTCAAAATGGATACTCTGCATTAAGCTGTTTCTGGTTCAGTGAGGGGGCATTTGCTATCCAAAGGCAGACTGTATTTTAATTTTTTTTTTCAAATGCCTCCAGTTAACTCTCTCCTGATTTACTGTGTGCACGATTACCCTGACATTCTTTTACAACATGTATCTTTTTTTATTTGAGAGGGACAAAAACAATAACCCACAGCAGTAGATAACTCTGTGATTGTGCCAACCTAAGATGCACAGCAGGGGTGATACTGTTGCAATATGGTCTATAACCATGGACAGTGGGTTTTGTACAGGTTTTCTTCTCCATCATGCCTCCTAGACTCCTCTTTACATTGTTGTCCAAGAATTTATCATTGTACCAATTTTTTATTTTTTATTTTTTATTTTTATTTTTGAAAAATAGGGCTTTGCAGCCACTGCAGGATGGGTAAGCCCTTTTTTAGCAGGACTTCAGTGCACGCTTTGCTTTCTTGGGGAAATCCTTGGTGTTTGGACAGTCTCACTTATGCTCAGGCTCCGAGAAGCCTGTGTGTGTACTCTGTAGTTGTTGAAATTCAAAGGAGGCTACGACAGGGACATCAGGCAGGCATGCCTGTCGTAGTGACCAGTAGGACCAGATTACAAATACACCACTGCAACAGGTCCCCCATTACCGAGCTATGCCATAGTTAAGGTGAACGGCTGGGAATGGCATCGTGTACCTATAGACACAATCATCACTGTATTCAAGAGCTCCCCTCAGTCTCTAGTCATGTGTTGTTGTATTTTGTTTTGGACTATTTTTTAATTGCTGTTTTTTTTTTTTTTCCTAGAGTAGGCCCTCTGTGAGACATGTTGTAAATAACCACTGGCCTTCAGCATAATTACTTGAACTCTCCAGGAGACTTACTTTTTTAAGCAGCTTAAATACTAAGTTTAACCACTCTAAAGATTTAAAGCCCTATCCGTGCTAGACCAGCTCTGAGGCTTCAGAATACTTTCTGCTCTGAAGTGCATCTCTAAACATTGATACTCAAGCTTTTATTTCAATGTTTTCCATAGCAGGGCTGCAATGGCAGCACAAGAGCATCCTTCACCAGCAATGTACCACTGCTGAGCCTTGTTTGCTGGCTGAGGCAAACTCATCACTAAAAGATTCCAGAGCATCAAATTCACATTTTTTTTATGGTAGTAAATGCACTGTGTCCAAGTGATTCAGAACAAATGCTATCAAGAGCAAAGTCAGTCAAAGCACCTGCCAGACTACCACCAGCTCCTTTTGATGTTTCTCATGAGGAGTAAGCGGTAGTCAATGCTCATTTGGCTCAGCAGCGATTGTGCCAAAGCTGCAGCCACACCGGCTGGCTGCGCTGCTTTTGTGCGGGGAGCTCACAGTTTGACTTGCTCTGTCCACAGCTCATCAGTGATGGCAGCGTGGTGTATGCAGAAGCCCTCTGGGACCATGTCACGATGGATGACCAAGAGCTGGGATTCAAGGCTGGCGATGTCATTGAAGTAATGGATGCTACCAACAAGGAGTGGTGGTGGGGAAGGATTCTGGACAGTGAAGGCTGGTTTCCAGCCAGCTTTGTACGGGTAAGAGCTTGATGTTTTTTCATGTCATGTTCTCCGTTACCACCAAGTGTTCTTTTCCCCCAGGTTTTGCATTCTGTAGTGAGTGCTGAGCACTTCTACTGCTAGGATAGTTGGTTCAACATGTGCTTGTTACCATTTCCCTATGCATGGCCACTGTACATCGAACCCTTCCAGATGAGCTGCCACTAGCGTGGAGAATTCCCTGTTTACATCAGTAAATCAGGGCAAGGGCAGTTTAATTGTAGGCTCTGGAGCTAAGCTGAGCTGCGCCAACAGAGGAACTGCCCTGTGTGGTGGTTTGCAGCCTGGGCCCCTGCTTACTTATATGTGTATTGGCTAGTTTGTGTCTAAGCACCCAGCATCACCTTCAGGAGTGAGCAACAAATACTCTCCTAGTGGAATCCCAGAAGCAGCTGACAGAGGTCTTCACTCTAGGCTCCACTTCGGACAGTACGGATGAGCACGGCACCAAATTTAGCTTTCTCCATCTGGTGCTAGGTCCAGTGCTATGCCACATCCAAAAGTATGCAACAACCTGACTCTCACACACACCCTCTCCTAGCTGTGGAGTTTTAAAAACATCAGGCTGCTGGGCTACAACACAGCACTGTATTTCAGGCAATTAAAATAGAGAAGGAAAAAAACCACATAAAATGGTGTCTTGGAGGTCATGTGGGACAACTGATAGAGGGGGAATATGAATCACTTGATGTTGACCAGGTTTGGGGCCAAGGCTCTCTCCCTGGTGCCAGTTACGAAGACCATATAGAAATAGCTATATAGAACAGCCCAGACAGTCCCAGCTGTGTACAGCAGAGGTTGGATTCATTTCCAACAGAGCATTCTGAAACACGTGAATTCTCTGTCCAAGTTGGGTGGGGGAAATGAGTCTGGGTAAGTGCTGTGCACTCCTTTCCTTCTGTGAGGAGGAAGGCTTTTTTCATTTCTTTGGGCTGTGACCGTTGGTTTGGACGCCTGACCGCTTTCACCATGTAAGCGCAGTACTGCAGTGGCGATTAGGTGCCTAAGGGCAGAGAGATTCTTAGCTGTTCAGCTTCTTATCCGGTCACTTGAGATCACAAGTGACCCAAAACCAGGTGAAGCATGAAAGGAGGTAATCTGGTGTCTGTAGCAAAAGTCCTACAGACTTTGAAAAAAAAGAGCAAGTTGTGCTATAGAAGTTGTGAAACGCTTTGTTATAGAGCTTGCAAGAATCAGTCTCAGCTGGATAACTGCTACAAACAGCGTATGTTTTTGCAAGTAAGTTTACCAGGATGAAATTCTCAGGGACGGAACTGCTTTTTTCACAGACAAAACATAGGCCTTTTTTTCTTTCATGTTACTGACAAGTTGTTGTCCTGGCTGGCAAAAACCTATGATAATATTTCAGGGGAAAGCAGACTAGTGCTAGCCATTAGGGATGCAGAATAACAAGTTCTTTTAGCAGAGTAATTACAACACTTACTCAAGCATCCAACTGAAGATTTCCTGCTAATTATCTCTGGGTCTCAAGCATACTGCTGGGAAGGGCGGTATGTTCTGGGACCTGGGTAAACCTGCAGGTCTCTCTGTTACTCCACACAAGTTTCAGGCCAAGGTCTGAGCTTAAGACCATCCAATGCTGTTCTGCTCACAGTGAAGGAAAACCAGGACTGCACGTCTTTAGGGTTTCACCAACTGTAAACAGTGAGTAAATGCAACCTGTGCCTCTGTTGGCAAGGGATGGGTATGCATTATTTTTTATATATAGATACATATATATCAAGAGGTAAATAATCCTGCGTAGAAGAAAGTATGTTAAAAGTTTAAAGCAGGTCTGTGTCATTGTACTAAAACTACTTATATTTATGTATGTTCCTGGCTCAGAGTTTTTCATTTCTTTGTGCTGGGATTGATGATTTGTGATTGATGATTTGCACCCATGGCTGCTCTGAGAGCTATTAAATATGCAGCTACAATACTACTATATAAAATAAAGCTTGTAGGTAAAATGCACCAATAATTTCTTGTCGTTAACTAAGGTACTTTGGTATTGCTGGCAATATAGAGTGTAGTACAGCATGCCTACAAAATGCTGGTGTTTCTGTCTCTGCTCATGCTATGCTGCCATCTCATGGGCACTGTGAGGGAACTATGAGTTACACACACAGCCCTGTAATGTAATGCCAATTCTCAACCACATTATATGCCCACTGGCATCTGTATTTGCTATTGTATTAAAAATAAACTAGGAGATATTTACTGGTTCCACCCCCCTCTTCCTAAGAGTTCCCTCACAAGTACCTAAGCAGATTTCACTTGATAAACCATTTCCTGTCCTGATTTTGTATGTGTTCTTCCTGGAGGACTTCATTTCATTCCTGTGACTTCTGTCCATGAGAAATGCCTGCTCAAAACCACTCATGTCACATATTAGCAGCATCTGTTATTTGGCTTGAAAGTACCATCCCAAAACTGACCATCTGGCCTTACCTTCTGGTGAAATATGTTTATTTATTACATACCATATTACAGTGCCATAGGAAAATATGTTTACAGACAATATGTACGTAGCATCCCTCTCCACTCCTTATCCTAGCTCACTCTTCGTCTGCTATTCCGTCAACTCTCCCAAACTTCCTTTCTTTGGAAGACTTGTATTTAGCACTACAAATAGCAAATGTCTTGTGTGTCTGGTACAGCTCCGAGTGAACCAGGATGAACCCATGGAAGATTACCCTGTAAAGGTAGACGGTGGCAAAGAGGACGACTCCAGCAGTGGTACCCGCCGCTTTGGGATGGGGCAGACCACCAAAGATCAAATGAGGACCAACGTTATCAATGAGATCATAAGCACAGAGAGAGACTACATCAAGCATCTGAAGGACATTTGTGAGGTAACAGAACAAGGGGGAAGCAAATGTAAGAACTTCTCTAATGGAAACTAGAGGATGTCCTGTTCTTGCCCAGACATATGGCTTCTAAGTGGGTAACCTTCCTCCTCTGAAAACGAGATGGTATTTCCATCAGAGCTTACTCTGCTAAATGACATTGCACGCTCAGAAAACAGATGACAATTCATCACAGCAATCCCAAATGCCTCTGTATTTGGAGCACCCAAATTAATTGCATTTCCCATGCCAGAGAGAAGTAAATGTCTAGCATTGCTGTCCTCTTTAATACATGTTCTGAGGTAATATAATCAGCAACTTCAACCTTCAGGCAACTTCTGATCAGATCGAAACAACTAGGGGATGTTCAGCCAATTAGGTCTTTCACTTCCAAATATGCTGAGTATTGTGACACCTCTTCCAGAAGTGACATGCTGTCAGATACACTGGGGTAAATTAAGGTAATTGATAAAAGAGTATTGCAGGAACACAGATTTTCGCTAAAATGACACAAAAATGCAGTGCCCTCCAGAAGAGCCAGCTGCGACAAAGCAGCACACACTTACCAAACACCCTTTCTTCTTGCAGAGTCCAGAATTCCCCCATGTCCTTTGTGGCCTCCTTCTCCCTTGAACCAATGAAGCATTTGCTAACATGAGCAGCCACACCGGATCCTCACCTGGATTTAACTGTCAGTGGATCAGTGAGGGTTCAGAACACCCTGTAGCCTGCAGACAAAGATGTTTTCCCCAGGAGAGAAGGCAGCTCTGGGACTCCTTCAGGTGTAGGTTACAGCATCATTTAAGGCAGTGATGTGACTGTGGGTTGATTTCTGTTTCTATGGTAATTTGGGTGGTATTAGAGGAAATAACAGCTGAGGGATGGATGCATTTATGAAGGAAGAGGGTACAGGAACCTGATGTACAACTGACTGCAGTCCTAGGGTTTTCCACTGATACCCAAAGGCCTCTGAGTGCCCATCCAGCTTTCCAATTTGCTTTCCTCCTAGGGTTACATTAAGCAGTGCCGCAAAAGAGCTGACATGTTTACAGAAGAACAGCTGAAGACAATCTTTGGGAATATTGAAGACATCTACAGATGCCAGAAGAAATTTGTTAAAGCACTGGAGAAGAAATTCAACAAAGACCACCCACATTTAAGTGAGGTTGGCTCCTGCTTCTTGGAATATGTAAGTAAATTTGACTTAACGAGAAAGAGGTAGCAGAGCATGGATGAGGCCAGAGGATTTGGAAGTTGATCTGAGAATTGAAGCTCTGTTTAAAAAAAAAAAAACCAACCAACCAACCAAGTGAACCTCCCCCCAACCAAATATTGTCTAGCTCTTGTGACTGCAGAGAGAACACTTCAGCTCCTGAGCACTGCATTTCTAGTCAGACCATGCTACTTCAGGCAAAAGTGTAAATCCCACCCTGGGCCTGAGTTTACAGCTATGGTATTTTCAGGTCTCTGCAGGATTAGCAGTTGCTGATCCAGTCATTAATACCATTCAGCTGAGCGCAGGCCAGATGATACATGGAAATGTCTCAGTCTCTCAGATAAGCTGCACAAGCCTTAACTTTTAATACACTCTGCCCTCCCCCAGCTTTAGGCCTCCTGGCTTCAAAGTGTCAGGGGAGCATACGAATTATCCAGCAGCCCAGTGGGATACAGGTTTAGAGCCAGGCCATCACCCAAAGGAACATGGACAATAAATACCTTCATTCCTTTGCAGCAAACAGAGTTTCAGATATACTCTGAATACTGTAACAACCACCCCAATGCCTGCATGGAGCTGTCCCGCCTCACCAAAGTTAACAAGTATGTCTACTTCTTCGAAGCCTGCCGCCTGCTGCAGAAGATGATCGACATCTCTCTGGATGGGTTTCTGCTGACGCCAGTGCAGAAAATCTGCAAATATCCACTGCAACTGGCTGAACTGCTCAAATACACCAACCCTCAACACAGGTAGGTCAGCATGGTGGGGTGGGGAGGAGCAAGACTGGTCTCGTGGAAATGGACTAATGCAGAATTGCGTATTGAGGGCAGCATGCTATGAGCAGTCAGTACCACGATTCTTCTGTGTTGCCTTGTAGAAACCAGAAAAAAAAACATTATTTTTCAATCAAATACATGACTTTCCATTACAGTAGCACTGGGCTTTCCTGTCTGTTAGAGACCTGAAGTTGCAAAGTCCACCTTTTATCATGGTGCTTTACTATTTCACTTGGCTCACATATCTGTGATACCAGTACATACAGACTTTGGAGTTGTTTCCTGTGGTGATGGTATTGAAAATTTTGCCTCCAAAAGCACTGACTGAATATAGCCCAAAACGTCTAGGTACCTACACCAGAGCTTGTCGAGGTTGAGAGGCGATCATGAAGTTTGCTTGGTGCTTTCCTTGTGGGAAATCATGACCTACAGCAGTTAAGCCATGCACACATGCTAGTGCATCTTTAGCACTAGCTCAAAAGCCTGCAAATCCATAGCTCCATTTCAGGGTGAAGGCACTGCTGTTGGCTCAATTAACTGTGTGACTTAATAAAGCATCTGAAATAATTAGCTACAGAAATAAAGCATGAAAAACTGTATTGAAGTGTTGATATTGGTCCATTGTGATGATTTATTTTTACCTCCCTGATTTCCAGCACTGGTATTGGTCAGAATTGTTTTATGTGTCTTATTAGATCTATAAGCATGTTGTTCTGAAGCTGATGTCTTAACAGAAAGCTCCTTAATGTAGTACATAGATGTTTGAAAACTGCGCTAGAGACAAGTTGTGCAGAACAGCTCCTTCCCAGCTACTCTAACTCTGCAGAAGTAGCTTGTGGCAGCAGATGGTGTGGGGAGGGTGGGTCAGCTTCTGTCCTACCCTTCCAGATAAACTAACAGCTCCTATTTGAAGCCAAACCAAATCTGAACAGTCTTACCTCTGTGTGACGGAATTGGTCCCTGTAAGAAAAGTGGCATTATGAATATATTGTATTATGGTGGGGAAAACACAATACTTGACAGCCCTGGAGATTCTACCAGCAACTAGTATTTACACCTCTGTGGCTGAATTTCACTACTTGCCTCCTCTCCTCTCACAAATTGGGCCTGAATTTGTTACAAGACTGTGCGTCAAAAGCAGCACGCTTTTTCCGAGAAGCTGCCCACAGCAACGTGTACCTAATATATTCAATATAAAATTGCTGGGATAGAACAGCAAGTAGAACTCGTGTTTTCTGATCTCCAGCCCTACAACATGCTAGGCTGAACTCCTTTGGAGCATAGATACAATAAGCATGTGTCCTTTTGTCTTGACTCACAACTCTGCCCTACTATAGGGATTTTAAAGACGTTGAAGCTGCCTTAAATGCCATGAAGAACGTTGCTCGGCTCATCAATGAGAGAAAGCGGCGGCTAGAGAACATTGACAAAATTGCTCAGTGGCAAAGTTCCATAGAAGACTGGGAGGTAAGACAGACGTACTCCCCCCATGAATTGAATGTATTGCATTTACTTTCTTCTCCCCCCTGCAGCTGCCTAGAGTAAGAACTTCATGAGGATTACTACCTAGCCCTAGCTCAGTTCTGTTTCTCTGTGGGTTGGTTGCTTTTTCCTTTTTTTTTTTTTTTTTTTTTTTTTTTTTTAAGATGTGATCTTTTAGTACAACTGAAAAGGTCTAGCACATTACCCAGCTAGACCAGCTGCCTTTTGCCTGTTCTCTGGGATTTTCCGTTTCCCCATTTTCCTCCCTGAACAAAATTGGCATGTCGGCTGGTGAAATCCTATTGTTCTCCTCTTGTCCCCCATTCTACTGAGTGTTTTCGAACTGGTCAAAATGGGCAGAATTACCCCCTGATGTGCTTAATAAGGCACGTTACTCTTGCAGAAAGGCAAGCTCTGATATAGCTACAATGGAAGCAAAATTTCCCTGTAGACTTGACATAAAAAATGAGCTAAAGAAAAAAACAGAACTACTCATTTTCTGAAGCCTAGAGTCAGTAAGACGAGCCCCTCTCCCACCAAAGTCAGGTTAAATTCTCAGCTATCTTCTTATGTGGTTCCCTTAATGTCAGGGCTGGATCAGCTGCCCTAAGCAGACTCCCTGGAAAAGGAGAATTTTCATTTAAGACGCTATTGTTCTAATCAAATTCAGTTCCAATTCCCTGGTTACCAAGGGCACAGCATCCTCCCTGATGCGACAAGGACTCTTCTCCAGCATAGAGGCTCCCTCCCATTCCCAGAAGAATGTTTCACCAGCAGGATTTCAGGCCACATAGCCACACTGAGGTTCTCCTGTGAGACTATGGGCTTATTTCTTCTCTCTTGTTTTGGGATGGCACAGACCAGACTGTTCTTTGTGCTGCTCTCAGGGTGAAGATGTCCTAGTCAGAAGCTCTGAACTCATCTATTCTGGGGAATTAACCAAAATCTCCCACCCTCAAGCCAAGAGCCAACAGAGGATGTTCTTCCTCTTCGATCACCAGCTTGTCTGCTGCAAGAAGGTAACCTGGGTAGCCAAACACAAATTCTATGACAGTGCTGAAAAATTTCAGTCAATTCCCTGAGTTCATTTCCAGTTGCTCTCTACCCCTCTGTTTCTGTAATACTTAATTCTGCTTGCATTGTGTGTGCTTCTTGCACAGACAAGAGATTTACGTGCATTCAGTGCAGTCTTTTTTCGGGCATCCTGGTATTCTGTACACCTAAACAGAGCAATAAGCTAAGTGCTAGCCAAATTCTTACAGCAAGAGAGGAGAGGAGAGCACTGCACTGCTTCTAGGATTAGTGTATGGGTTTATTTTATACAACTCAAGTATCAGCATTATCACTCTCATTCTTTTAAATATGTTCTTTTTTCAACTGCACATTCACGTGAGATTAATATATTTGGAAGGCAATTAAAGTTTTCATCTAAGAGCTACAGGCCTCAACAGTCAGTAAGAACATATTAACATCATATGTGAAGTCTGCAAGTACAGCCTGGGCTATTGCTCATATACACAGTGCCTATAACCTATTTAAGTAATAAAAGAAATCTTCCTTGGTCAAGCAAAGGTACCTTCCACTGGAATTTCAGAACTGAACATGCCATTTTTTTTTTTTTGCATAATCCATGGCATATAGGTAGCCCCATCAAACTCTCATGGTCTTATCACTTACTTATCTCTTAGACGTGAAACTCTCACTTTTATCGCTGCTATCAAGTTTACTTTTCATTAGCAACATGAAAAGCAAAAGCTAATTAGGAGTTTTTGGCTTTCTAACTTGGACTGTAGCATTCCAATACTACTTTCTGACACTCGCTTAATAAGGATTTGGGATCTCATTCAGAGCTCTTCAGTGTAGCTGATGATATCCCAGAAGCGTGGATGCCAGCCTATTATCCTGACCCTGCCAATAGGAGAAACCATGTGATTAACCTCACAGCCAATGCAAGCAACAGGAGCTTAGCACTCTGCAAGTCCATAGATTGACTTACAGCACCATAATGCCTGCCAAGATTAAATATTCCAGCATATCAGAGAGGAAAGTGAATGTTTATGGAAGGGAGAGGACAGGAAATGCTAAAATCTGTATGACTGTGATGTCTCTCTTACAGGACCTTCTGCGCCGGGACATCTTGTATTATAAAAGCCGGATCAACATGGATGATATGGAAATCCTAGATGTAGAAGATGGAAAGGACAAGGACTTCAGTATCAGTGTGAAAAACGCATTTAAATTACACTGCCGAGACAACGAGGAAGTCCACCTGTTTTGTGCAAAAAAGCCTGAGCAGAAACAGCGCTGGCTGAAGGCCTTTGAGAATGAAAGGAGACAGGTTCAGCTTGACCAGGAGACAGGTATGGAAAGAGCAGTGCTGTGATGCAGTGGTGGGTTGGTTTTTGGTTTGGTTTTTTTTTTTTTTTTTGAAGACTAGCCAATGCATAGGAGTAGGGGTAGGAAGCCAGTCCATGCTCCATCCAGTCCAGCTGTGAGCTGCTGACTAGAATGTGCTGAACGAATTTGTGCAACTTAAAAAAAAATGCAAACCACAGTAATCAGACACTGCAGTATGTTCTCTGGGAGCTTGATGTCTTTAATGAGTTCAAGCAGGGCTGACAAAATAGTAAATACATTACACAGGGCTTAAGTTGTTTTGCAGTATAGGGTGAGAGCCTGACATAGCAGTATCTGTACAAAACATGTTCAGTCAAGGGGTTGCATTGTGAGAGGGGATTTTCATTGTTTTGTCCAAATCCTGCTTAGTTCAGACATGTGTGATCCAATGAGATCTGAGCCACAACAGGTCTGAACTGGCTTTGTCAACCAGCAGGGAGAGGTGGGGCGAGGCGCGGTGGCAGGCAGTAAGCCTTGCATGAGAGTAAGGTCAGCTGTGCTGCACAGCTCAGGCTTGGGGAGCAGTATGTGCCCCGTCCGGCTCTGGGAGTAATTTTAGCTTCTGACCGCCCACTTCAGGCATGTTCCAACCTCACTATTTCCCTTACTGTCTGTGCAAGTGTGTTTCCCTAAGACACAAAATGAGAACCTGCTGCTGACAGTCTCCCTTTTATCTTCAAGGTTTTTCAATCACAGAGGTGCAGAAAAAGCAAGCAATGCTGAATGCTAGCAAGCAGCACCATACTGGGAAGCCTAAGGGTGAGTCTTTCTTGAACTTATAAATGCTGCTAGAACTGCAGGTGCGGGGCTGGTGGTGGTATTTATGGTCTACATTACCGGTGTTTAAGCTACAACTTTTGAGGGCTTTGCCGTTTTTCTTTAAGCCTTAAGCTGGTGAGATACTTCTTCCCATTTTAAAGTGCTTCAGTTTGGGTTCTCATGGTCAGATACAAAGTAGAGAGGGTTGTGAAACAGCTAGATAATGAGCAACTTGGACTGAAGCGGTTATCCCCAGCTTGCAGATCTATAGAAAATTAAAATAATTCTCATCAAAGATGAAGAACAGTAAATACAAGCTATCTTACTTACACTTATCAGTACATTCCATCAGTGAGACTGAAGGCCATGTACAGATGAATATTCAGCATCGACAAGCTGCCTAATACATAATCAGCTGACTTTGTAATCTCTGCAGTTTTTAAAGAATTTTCCTGACATCTAATTTTCCTTCTTGCAAATCACAGTTGCTTGTTCCTTCTAATACATGGCAAACTTTCTTAGTCATTCATACCAGTATTGTCCCTCTAGATGTCTTCTAGGCTTATTTTCTCCAGCTAAGACTCCAGAGCAAAATACTGCAAAGAAGTCTTGGTAGCTATAAGCCATAAGGCTGTAATTAGATCCAGTTGACAAGACCTCTCTCCATGTGGCAGCTACAACTCTCCCCTATTTAGCTTGAACTAAGTATTCACAGCATTAAGCTGTGAAACAGTGTCATAGAGAAAGAAGCACGTCATCNCCCTTTTTTTTTAATTGTATTGACAAAGCTCAGGCATAGGTCATCTGGTTCAGTAGAATGATTTTGCTTGCTAGAAGTCCATTGATGTGCAGAAAAAGATACTGGTGAAATTAAATTTAACTGATTGGTGTCAGGGACTTACCACTATCATGTGACTTTTCTCTGAATAAACTCATTTTACTATATGGGAGTATTTTCAATCAAGTGGCACTCACAAATGCTTGAGTAGGCCAGATGGTGAGCTCCAGTGTGACTATCTGCAGTGTAGTTCCTGGCTGATTCAGACAGCTGGAGTCAGGAAACTATTTCCTAACTACAGGAGACCTGCTTTGCACCTGATCACTGAGTGCTGAACCAGAAACCACAGCTAAGCACAAGCAGCACCCGCTGTTCAAAGGCTAGTTGACAGCCGCACCCTAGCAGCCAGGCTCTCCAAGCAATATGACGTTCCCTTTGTGAGAAGACAAGATGAAGTTTTACAGTGATTCCCAAGAAGCAGCGGGTCATAAAGGCCACTGCAGCATGGACTTTGCCTGTCTGTACAGTTTTGCCTGTGGAAGATGCTTTGAAACCTGCCATTTTGGCAGAATGCCATGAGCAGATGGCATGCTCATTAACAGTGCTCTTTTTTGTTTGTTTTGAAGTGGCCAGGAAGATATAGCAGCAGTCAGGGGAGTGTGAACATGAGCAATAGAAAGGAAGGTTCCCATGCCTGCAGCACTGTCATCTAAAGCTTCCTGCTACCCCATTTTGTGATGCCTCCATCCCTCTCTATAGCCAGAGGACGAGATGTCATTTGCTTTCCTTTGGGCCCAAGGAGAGGCAACCAAATCCTCTTGGTGGCAACAGCCAGCAGTTATATCCTAGCTGAGTCCCCAGTAAGAAAGCTTGGCTAAATTTCAAAATAAGTCAGAACCTATGACCACAGAGTTTGGAAGGAAGCCAGACTACTTTAACAGAGGGAAAAAAACCTGGGGCCAAGCAGCACAGGAGACCCTACAAGCCAGCACTGGCTGCAGGCTGGGCACTGGCTGTTAGGACTTGGAAATCTTTCACAAGTCCAAAGTCCATATGCTTTTAGCAGCGCAAGAAGTCATAACAAGCAGAGCCACATGCATATCAGTATCTTCTCCCAAAACGCAGTCACTGGTTAAGTTCATCACTAGTGATGAACTACAGCTACTTAGTTCCATTGTACTGTTGGCAGAACACCTGTCAGTTGTGCTCAACGTTTCTAGGACTTCCGCAGCATCAACTCTAACCTGAAAGGCAGTGCTGATATTAAGGGCAATACTGAGGCAAACCAGGTTCATGCCCCTGCAGCTTTAACAGGGATAAGGCAGGGTGTGTGGAAGAGAACTATACTCAACTAAAGCGCTTTGCTTATCTCCTTGTCATCACAGCTGTCACCAGGCCATACTACGACTTTCTGATGCGTCAGAAGCATCCCACCTTGCCTACTACACTCCCTCAGCAGCAAGTCTTCATGCTGGCAGAGCCCAAGCGCAAGCCCTCGAACTTCTGGCAGAACATCAGCAGGCTGACACCCTTCCGGAAATAAGGATAGCCCCTTTTCTGTGCCTGAACCCCTTCTGAAAAAGCACTTTATCCATCAGCCCTAGGAGGTGGAGCCCAGGTTCTTCCCATCCTTTGTTTACAGAGGATGGTACATGGGCTCCTGCCTTCTCTATTTATTTTGCAGACCAACTGCCCACACTGGCTCTGAGGTGAGACACTGAATGTGTGCTTGCACATGTGCATTTGTGCTAGTCCCATCGAGCCAGCCTTGCACAGCACCGAAGAGACAAACTTCCAGGAAGAGATCACAGAATGGAGCCTGATGTGTTTCATCTGAAAAGATTTTGCCTGTCAGCTGTACATTGAATCATTCCTTCCTGCTGTGAACACTACTGCTGTCTGACAGCTGTCAGCAAGAGAATGGCAGCTGCTAAACCTACCGGCTCCACATCCACTGACATGCTCAGAACAACGGTTCAGTGTTGCTGACATACGTTTTCCAGGGAGAAATAAACCCTTCTGTTCTCTGCCCACCCCCCCATTACCCACCTTGCTCATCAAGGACATGATCCTCCTACACATTCTAACTAATTCAGTTAGCCTTTGCTGGCACTCAGACAAGACAACAGTGGGTATTGCACTGTGACCCTTTTCTTTCCTTTAATTCAACAACACTGAGGAACAATATAGCTCGTTAAATGGTGCCAATCAACCTGCAGCATGAGTAAAGATCAAGAATCTCTCTAGTGGGGTTGTTACATAAATTAGAGAAAAATGTGCCTAAATTAATACCATACTCAGTTCCTTAGATTCTCTTCTATCATTCTGCCATATTTCCTGGCCAATGAAAATGCTCATTGTTTGTAATGTGTTTATTTATGGTATAAACCAGAACTGTGTATTTTGTAAGTCTGTAATTGTTCTTGTCAGATGTTGTTAACTTGATGCCTGTTTTGTCTGTTTTATTTTTATTTTTTAAAATAACAAAAGGTCAATATTTGCAAACCTAGCTCCCAGAAGTCAGAGTCTGCAGTTCAACACTGAAAGACCAAAACCGTGATTGTTATGCAAAATCCCACAGATCCTCAATTCAAGGGATATTATTACAGGGTTTTGACTCCTTAAAAAACAACTGCAACAAAATAAAGCTACTTGCAAAAGGCCAAGATTTTAAAAGCCTCACTTCAGGTACCCAGGTTTCAAACTGTGGCCAAGAAAAATTCACTTAAACCTTGGTTAGCAAAAGAAAAGATTTGCCTTACCATAGCGAGAGTTTAGAAGCCATACTGACTGAATTCCCTAGCTTGGGAGACATCTTCTGACATTGGAAGGAAGACACCCCCTTGTTCCAACCTGATGCTATCATGAGTGAGCACTAACTGCCTGCAAAGCTCCAAAGTAAGTCTCGTGCTTGTTGATGCTGTAGCTGACTGAAGTCTGGTCATCCAGGGATATCTGAATTCAGTAGCATGTACAAAGTCATTCTTGCACTATGTCTTCTCCCCAGACCAGGGGATACATAATTTCATAAAGAAACTTGTAAAAGTAACGCTCAGTCTGTGTTTGTGTCTGACATGTCTTATCTGTGTAAACTTGTTTCTCTTCAAAATCATTGTCAAGATTTTCCTCTTGAAACTTAAAAAAGTGGCCGCTAATCTGTGGAGCCACACTTGCAGGTTACCCTCAGTAAAGCCATCCTTTGGATGGCAGGCTGGTGGAAGGAAGAAGTGGCACCAGAGATGCACCAGTCACTCAGAACACTGATCAAGGTTAGCAAGTCACAACTACCCAGCTTCCTGCTACTTACCAAAATGGAAAAGATGACAAGGAAACATGAAAAAAGCTGCAGGGGATGCTGAAGCCCACTCCAAGCAGTAGGGAATTAAAGAGGACCAGCAAGCTCAAAGAAGTAAGAAATATTCTTGAATGAGAACCCAGCAGTTCCTCCTGGGCCCTGCCCACCTGCACAGCCAGCAGCATGCCTGCCACTGTTCCTGGGAAAAATGCACAACTCCATGCTCTTCTGCAAGGCAGAGCCAGATGTGTCACCACCACGATACAGTCCTCTAGAGGATGGTGACAAGAAACCAAATTGGGGGGNGGGGGGGGGGGAGGATGACACCTCCCTCTCAACGAAAGATGCCTGCCTGTGAAGGTTTAGCAACCTCCATCCCCCTCCATCACTCCCCAAGCAACAGAGGAAAACAGGGCTTACCAAACTGGAAGCACATTCTTGAGATGTTTTCTGCCTGTCTCACAGTAACTTGAACCACCACAATCATTTACAGATCTGTTCTGTCATTTGTCAAAAAAAAAAAAAAAGGCATCTCTAGTGGCATGCAGTAGTCAGGAAACCAAGCCACTGGGACACTTGCAGGAATGGCCTCTAAACACTGCACAACCAGCCATGCATCACTAAAACATGGAGGGGTAACGGGGGAAAAAAGTCAACCCTCAATTGGTGCACTGCATCTGCCTTATCAGCCTTACAGTGCTCAGCATCTTCCCCTGTCAACACTTTCGGCTCTTTCAAACCACACATCTGCCATGAACCTTGGCTAGGCGCTCCCTCATGGTCCAGAACACAGTGGCAGCCAACAGGAAAGTAACAGTTGGGCTGCGTCACCTGAAATAAGAAATCTTGAAGAATAAGAATCTTGAGGGGAAGTGGTATCAAGACTTCAAGCAGAGAAAGGAAAAAAAAAAAAAAAACTCTGTAAGAAGACACTGAGGTAAGGCCCCACTACTGCCCTCACGTCACGTATCAGAATTAACAGTGCCACCTCCCAGGCCCATGCCAGGCTACTGACTGCTTTGCATGCCGCACAGTTACACTGGTCGGCCACCTCCACAGCTCAGCCGCTGCTAAACGCAGTAGGCTCCAGGCATGCAGACCCACGTGTCTGCCACTGCCCCCGGCAGGTCAGAAGCGCTACTGACCTGACCTCACCACACGCAGCAACTGGGCTCCCCAGCCCCTGGGGACATTACCTGCCTCTCCCAGTCCCACAGCTACACCAGCAGCCACTGTTAGCATAGCACCATTTCACATTCACCCGGCCAATGGGTGTAAGTGGTTGCAAACACACACACACGCACGCACACGCTTTTCAGAGGAACAAGCTACTGCTACCTGACTCGCAAGAGTAAGCTTTATCCCCAGAAGAGCACAGCAACACTCCAGTTGGCCTTCACAGCATCCGGAATGCTGAATTATTACCCTTGCTGCATTGCAACAACCAGACCACAGCCTTGCAGAAAGCACCAGGCAATAACAGAAAGCATTGTTACTTTTGTGTTTACCCTAAGTGTCTGCACCCCTCCTTTCCTTACCCATATGTTTGTTTTGATTGGCCAGGAAGAAAAAAGCGTTGGCACGGAAGTGTTCAATTTTCTGAGGTATCAGCTCTGTAGTTGGGGGGCGGGGATGCTGGATTGACCCAGACTAACCCAGGCTGGAAGGGGCCTTGGGAGTTCACTGAGCGCACTTCCCCCAACAACATACGCATATGCACACACCCTTGAAATAAGACTTACTCCGAAGCTGCATCAGGTTGCGCACAGTCTTGTCAGGTTGCTATTTGAGCGTGTTCAAGGATGGAGATTCCCCAAAAACTCTCTGGGTCCCTGTTCAGCATGTCACCATCCACAGTCTGAAAAACGTTATCACACCTCTTTGAAGTTCTCTTGTTGCAACATCTGATCTGTTTTTTATTTGTATTTTGCTTTACACAGACAGCTTTAAGTCTACACTGAATTTAGTCCAGTACAAATCCTGATCTATTCTACTGAATGAAATGGGGTGAGAGTGGCACTGAAACCAGCACCCTGATATTCTGCAGCTTTTTGATGCCATTAAAAAAAAAAAAAACCTTCCCCACATTAAACACATGTTAAGAGTTGGCTACTATTATTTCTGTAGCAATACTCTGAACAGTAAACATGCATTGAATTGCTTAAGTTAGCAGATTACTTACCATCTCTTCCAGAACTTATTTCATATCTGATCAGTGCGTACAAATGACTTATATAGAAAAACTTTATAGAAATCTCTAAGTGCCAAAACAGACTTCTCTGGCCAAACGGTACCCCAGTGGCTGAAAAGTTATTTATTTCTGGTAGAGAGAAATACATTCTCTACTTGACTGCCTATCAGTAATATTCTTAGTAAGTGTCTTCAGTTAGGATCCTAGTCTTGTAAGAAACACTTGGAGCTAGGATCTGATTCCCTATGCAAGGCTGAAATCAGGTATAAAAGTTGATCGCGCTAAGAGTGGAAACCTTGCAACATAGCAGGTGGAGTTACAGCATTAATTAACAGGTAAGAATCAAACTTCGTTTGCTCAACATAACCGCACACCCATGTCAATAAACCAGTTTGTACATCTGAACAGGATTTCATCAAGAAATGACATCCTTTATTTTCTACCCAGTACCACTTCCTGCTTCACTAAGCACAAAACCTGAACAACCCATGTGTCAGATCATGTGTGACCTCCATTTATTTTAAATGATTAGGCACTTAAAAGTCATCTCATTGCCTAAATTACTGAAGAAATGGTAAAATGTACATATGCTATAAAGTGCTAACAGAATAACCAACGCTGTATTTCCCTCCTCTTCATCTTTCATCTGGATTTTGAATGGAGTAATTCAGCATTGTACTGTCAATTATCAGGGAGAATGCATGTGTAGGACAGAAAGCTTGTACGCGTGCGCAGTAGATGATGACCTTGTGGATCTTCCTGAACTCATAATAAAGGGGTTTCCTGGCATATGAGCAACCGGTCAAGTACAACTTCTGTCAAGCTTTCTGAGCTTACCAGACAGAACAATCTCAGATTCACAAGAGAAGTCCATTTGAAGCATGATGAAGCAGAGACTCAAAACCTCAATACCCACCTCTCCGCCTTTGGAGATGAACCTTCTACATGGCCAGAAATATGGATTTTCATGGGAAAACAAACAAACAAACAAAAAACAACAACAAAAACCTTAACCTCCTGCTGTGAGTCTGAAAAGCAACCACTGAATTCAGGGTAGAACCTAACTACTCAAAAAATACTTCTGCATCGAGTTACAAAGAGAAGACAAGATCTAATCCAGGGGTGGTTTGGTGGTGGTTATTTTTTGTTTGTTTAGTTGTTTCTGGCTGTGTCTGTGCCCTTCCCTCCTGTAGCTATGCTTTTAGGAAAATTCTTCTGACAAACAGCCACATTTCTTAATGAGTGAAATCTGGGCAGATTTCACTCAGACAAGGCACAGATTTAAGCGAACCACATGAACCTGTCACAAGAATGATTTGTTGAAGCTGCCAGTCAAACAAAGAACCAGTAGCTGCTAAATAACCTACCTTCTGCTCTGAGAAAAAAAAAAAAAATCATCATCATCATCATCATCATCTCTATTGTGTATTATTAGCCTGGAATAACTGAGTCAGAAAATGTGGATGGATAAACTGGAAAAACCCCTATGCTCCAAGTTTTGATAGCATCAAAACCAGAACAAACTGTCTTTGAACCTAATCTAAATATCAAAAAGATCAGTTCCCATAGAGCTAAACATTCCTATGAAGCAGCCTTTAAGATCTCGCCTATTGTATCCTTTACCTGAAGAGCAGCGGGGTGCAGGCTGCTGAAGAGTCCTGCTCGTGTCTGGCCTAGTCCGTCGCCTCACTGCTATACACGCTGCAGGTAATTCCAGCTGTCCAGGACACTGCTCTGCAAAGCCAGCACTTCACAGTCTGACACCCAGAAGCCCATGATGCAGAGACTGCCTGCATCTGGGTGTCTGACCAGCTTCCTGAAAATACCAGAAAGCCAGGCCTTCACATCATTAATTGGAACAACTGAAAATTGAAGCATTTATGAGTAACAGACATCCCACAGGAATCTTGGCTTCAGACTGAAACCACGACATTTCTTAGGATGCCAGAAAGACAGAAATTAGCTTTTCTTAATGAAAAGGTCTTTCATGTTTTGCAATATAAATCAAAGTATCAGGCTGTGCTCCTCCAGATTTGCTTTAGTGGAAAAATATCTTCATGTAGCAGCAGAATTAACTATATCCACCTTGCATTTATTTTTAAATATCAGTGTTTTGTAAAAGTATTGCATCACTTGCTACACTGACTACTTAAGAACTCTGTCAGTATCTAGGAGATGGTACAGCTTCCAGCAAGTCCTAATCCCTCATTTTGTTGTTATTACTACAACTGTCTCCAAGTTTAGCCATCTGCCTACAAATGAGGGTTATGGCATTGCAATACCTGTTTCCTGTTCCCACAGCAAATATGGTACTGCAATAACTCCAAAAGCTTTAAGAATGGAGCCATTCAGACTTCATTCAACTGCTAGAGCCTCAGCCTGCACCTGCGGCTACTCAAATTTTCTGCTAAAGTTAGCAGGACATGCCACTGCTATTGATGAGTAGCAGTACCACATCAGGCTGATCGTAAGATCTCAACTACTACGTCCTGTACCAGCCTACCAGTAGAAAGTCCCTGCCCCCAGAGCTCCCAGCCTAAGCAAAGCTGTAGGATCAGGTCTTCAGGTAAGTAACGGGTTTCTAAAATTAAAAAAAAAAAAAAAAAAACCAACCCTGTGGTAACAGACAGAGCTACACTGAAAAATGTAGTGTTTTCGGTTGAATTGAAGCTACTGAAGGTGTAGCTTTGTTCATTTAATTTGACAGAGCAGGGGAGGGAATCAATCTATAAAGCAGTGGAGACAAATCAATGCAGCTCATTTCAGAACTAAGCTAGTACAAAACGACAGTCAAAAACATGACATGGCAGAAGTCAGAATGCACCGCTGCATCTTTCTGCTGAGTGCTGCACAGAGATCAGGGTGGGGTAGGAGGGTGGCCTCCTGTGTGCTTAAGAACAGCAGCAACCTGGATTTTGCTTGCCTTTATATTCACAGCTGCATATTTCAGGCCCATGAGAGGCCAAAGGGCTCTCCTTCATGGCCATGCAGCAATTGCAGCTTGCCCTGCCTTGGGATTAACACCTCACACCGCATTTTGTTTCTCACCATGTCTCCCATGTTTCCTTCACAACAAGCTACATTATTAAAATCCCACGGCTTTGGCAATGCTGGCGCTATTAGCAGAAATATAGGCTGCTTGTTCTTTTTGCATAACTTTGTCATTTTCCTCCCTGCAACTACTGCACTCTTCTCTGCATAGCAAGCTTCTCTTTTGCACAACTTC
This sequence comes from Chauna torquata, assembly GCA_013399475.1. Taxonomy (NCBI): domain Eukaryota; kingdom Metazoa; phylum Chordata; class Aves; order Anseriformes; family Anhimidae; genus Chauna; species Chauna torquata. The sequence goes on along the minus strand of VXAL01012976.1, from coordinate 538,129 downwards.
GCTACCAAAGCAGCTCCCTGTTTTACAGCCTGTGCAAATACCTGTGATACCTAACCCAGACTTGTGTATTTTTGTGTGTGACTGCTTACATATACATTTTTGAGTTGGGAAATAAACAAGCTATCAACTTTACTCTTGTCTAATTCTGTAATGTTCCCATAAAACATTAACCACTGAGTATACAAAATAAGCCTTTATATCCACCATAATCAAACGTAACTATAACTATATTCTGCTTAATAGTTCTTTATATCTTTCCACAGCTGCTTCGCCCCTTTTCTTAGAAGCAGTAGCCTGCCTGCACATCCATTACATAGTCCTGAGAAGCTGGTTTTTTTTTGGACCTCCAGCAACCTGAAACAATGCACTTGCTACTTAAATCACAACATCAAGAAAAACCTTAACCCTTGCTTCAGCCATGTTAGCATTCATACACTGAAAGAAGATACAGCACTTGATCGCAACTTTATAGTTTCATGAGATCACGTTTCTTACAATAAGGCTGATAAAAGCAAGACTGTGGAAAGGTGCATTCCCCTCCCTCTTTCTGAAGCATCAATTTGTCCAATAGCTTTCTTGCCCAGGAAGAAAAAAAAACAAACCCCCCACTTTTTCAGCAGTTTGATGCAGTTATTAACATGATACCTTCCTCTTCCACATGCGTTGCTTTTCACAGCAATGTTACTAGGTATTTTATTTTTGGAGACCTACAATAAACAAAAATAGCTGGTTAGTTCAAGCAGCATAGCATGCCGTCCACCTCCCTCCCTCCCCCAAGATGTATATACTTCCGTTTTAACACTAGCGTTGTTTACATCCACCCATCTAAAGAAACAGGATGATTACCCACGCCTTGCACTTACTCATTCTTTTGCTTAGGGGGAATACCCAAGACATTGACTTAAAACAGGTTTCTGCTCAAGACTTGTCATCTCTTGAGACAGCAGTGATTTGGTATCAAGCAAATGCTAAAGCATTGTGAAATTTTACATCTGTTCCATTTTCTTTGCGTTAAGCTATTCTGATCTCCAGAAACTTAAAATAAAGCCACCACCAAACCCCAGGAAATGCCTCAAAAACAAATGAGGTAGAGCTGCAACATCTTCATCATACTGTCAGGCAAGGCAGCATATTCCACCTTGGGAAGCCTCACTACTACGTGTTGTTAGCCATCAAGAAACTTTACTGAGAAAATTCATCTTATTTCCGTATTTTACTCTGCTTTGATCAATCACCAGATCTCATGAGTTTAAAGAGTGTTTCAACATAACATACTGCTAACAAGCAACAGAATCTTTTCTAAATAGATCATGCCACAAAGACAGTAAAAAAAAAAAAAAACCACAATAAGCAACACAAGTCAATCTTTATTGAAAACTGAAGTATTAATACATAACAATTCTTGTTACAATAAACGTGCTTTTAAGAATTTAAATCTGAGCTCATCTACTCATTGAATTGCATAAAAAATAAAAAAGTATGAATTTTCACAATTGAACTGGCTCAGAATGGAATCTCCACTCATTGTGTTGATGCAATAGTTCAATGCAGGAGTGAGTGATGCCTTAAAACTTATCCTGGAAGACAACATTGACCTAAACTTAAAAAAAAAAAGTACCAATACAACTGTTTGTAAGACAGTTTTAAAAAAAAGTCATAAAAAGGAAACCTGTGTCTATTTCATAACAAACATGGAGAACTATTACTGGGGCCTCTTGTACTTCCATTGCATGCACTCACTTTTCCAAATCTTAGACATGAGGGCAGCCAATAATAGCATTACAATTAAAAAAAAAAAAAACCACAACAAAAAAACACTAACAAATCCATTCTACTTATAACGAGTCTGTACAGCAGCCAGCTACAAAAGCTTTCCCAGTTTGCCTGCTAAGTGCCCAAAAGTCACAACAGTTTAGAAAAGTCATGTTCACTTTCTTGATGTTGAAACTTCAGAGCCCATAAAGTGTTTAGAATTTTTTTTTTTTTTTAAATCACAAATGGACCCTTACTACCTGTGGAATTCAGATGTTTAAGTGTTATATTCAACGTACGAGAGAAAAGGTTTCCTTGTCCCCAGATAAGCTCTGTTCCTCTTCCCTCTCTTCCCTCTGCAAAATACACCTTACTTTCTCTCAACACGCCCCCCAAACAGAGGTGCACACAGCCTGCCAAAAAAGTCCTCACTACTTCAGAAAGAACTTGATCCTTTGTGAGGCCTGATACACAAAACAATCCTATCTTTGCTGCAGTTGTTCCTTTTAATTGGTATTCTAGCTCATCAAATCTTAGGGTTTCTGCAAGAAGCCTAGAGTTGATAAAATATAGGATTAGAAAGCTGACACATTTTAAGAACAATCTCAACAAGCTTAAATCTTCCTGTCTTTTGAACAGGTGTTCACAAACACGTCAACATGAGGATTAATGGATTGCTTTTGACCCTCTGCAAACACTAAGGTCAGCCAGTGACACCTGCTGGAGAAGGCTGGACATGGATCATGCCTATTTCCTACCAACTACTACACAAACCACACCCTGGGCAACTGCAAACTACAATTCAACAACCACAGCATCCATCTGTCCTCTCTCCCACGAGCTCCAGCTGAAGCACCACTACTGTTCATGTTCCTAACGCGGGAGGTTTCACATACATGGCATTTACTATTCTCTGGTATGACTTTAAGCATAGAGTTAAGAGGTGGTATCAGATTGCTGTGCTTACCTATTCAAGCAAAAAATACGTTCTAAACCCAAATGAACGGTGTATAATACTGTGCTTAAGCACTGGGGAGTGATTCCAAGCCAATTCTGACCATTTCTTCCTCAGACACCTTAAGTGGCCTACTACCCAAGTAGAAGTGAAGCCAGAACACCCCATGAAGGGTAGTCAATGTTGAGTAGTACCCTGGTATACAACTCTGTACCATGAAATATCCTCAGACAACACTAAGACATCGTGGTACTTACAGTTTGTTTGTTTTTTCCTCCAGTGGATGAAGTGATACGAGGAAGGACTTCAACTAAAATATATATATTTTTCCATCTACCACTGCATCTAAGCATTTAACTTGCATAGTACACTCAAAAGGAAGCTTTCATGAACAGCATTCCTGTACGTCTCCTAGAAACTTCAAACAGGAGATGGTTACAACAAGCATAGGCAAGATCTAGTAGTAGGCTTCTGTTCTCCTTCCTATTGTTTGGTTAATAACCATCATGCCACTGACTAGGGCTACACGTTTTTTGTGCCAATTCTTAGCCATTTTTATTTTGCTGCTGCTACATTTAAAAGACATTTTCATCTGTCGTGACTGACATAGGGAATACCTCAGTCTTTAAAAAATACTTTATCTAAATTCAACACCTGAAATTTGAATTAAAATTAAGAAAAAAAATTATCTTGGACTTCTCTCTGTTATTGCTGCAAGTTATCTTCAGTTCCAGGTTTGAAGTAGTACTTTTTTTTTTTAATCATATAAAGCTGCCATAAAAGTTGTTTTTTTTTATTTTGTTTTTTTAAAGAGAAGCTTGATCTGAAATGTCTCTACTGCACTAGCTCTTCTCATTTTCCAAGGAGCTCTAGTGCAAACACATACTGCGTACTTATTTATAAAGGAATTCTAAGTAGGGAATGTTATATAAAAAGCAGGAGAGAATGTTTCATAAGACCCTCACTGTGTAAACGCCTATTTAATGATGAACAACTTCCCCCGCCGCAGTTTTATATCCATGCTTTCTACTATTTGCAACAAAATACCATTAAGATAGTTATATATACACATATTCCCCTCCCATCCCCCCCGCCCAGCCCCCACACTGTGCTTTTGGTTACTTCCCATATCAAACTATTGGAGACATACTCCACCCTCCCAGTAGATTATAACTGATCAAAACTGGAAGGTGTGGTACCTTTTAAAAAAAGGTACAGTTTCCCCCTCGTGGATGAATCCCATAATGCAACTTAGAAAAAAAGTGCTCAAGTAAGTGAGACTGCCTAAATGTAATGGAATATCACACAGAGACCAATTCCGAGATGACATTTAGGAATCTGAAGTTAGAGCAAATATATAGGATGTTATATTCATTTCTTAACTATTTATCTAATGCAGCATTCATGAAAATTCTCTCCTATGATTTTCAAAGCTTTAGTTTATAGGGTGATGAGACAGGAGACAGCAAAGCTTTGAGCTTGTTCTTTATAGCTTCTCCCCAGTATAGCACTGGTTGACACCTCAACTCTTTGTTAAAATCATGCTAAGACAACAAAAATGTCACACTCTACTAGCTAAAGTGAACAAATGGCCTGTATTAATGTTCACTGTACCCTCTGGCACACCTGACTAATCAAAGCTGCAAACCTACTACACAAATGGAATTGTTAAACAGACTTGACCAAAGCAGTACAGATTCAAATGGTTTGTCTGGGGATAATTTTCTGCTCCATATAAGAACACATGGAAATACCTAAGCTGCAGTAAGTGCTCATGAGTAAGGTTTAAAGTACTTATTTCAACAACATCGTTAATGTTCAAGGCATTCATTAGAAATAAGGGGGCTCTCCACTG
>VXAL01012976.1:521853-533359 GCA_013399475.1 Chauna torquata | reverse complement strand
ATAATTTATTGCAGGCAGAATGTATCCAAACATAAAAAAAATAAAAAATAAAAAAAAAAAATCGCATCTTTCTGGAATCATAAGTCAAGCAGGTTTAAGAAAAACCTTAATTTTATGTGCAACATTCAAATTTAAAAATTTAAAATCTTCCCCATAAGAATTTTGGTATACAAATGGGTTCCAAGGCTAGCCCTTTATCACCACAGCATTTGCTTTGAGGTACTTTTTTAAAAATTGAAGTTGCAAGAAAGAATATCAGAAATGACTCATTGCAATGAAATGCTAATCTGCAGTCAGTCTTATTTTGCGTGCTTCCAAGTGCAATTTAGAAGTAAAAAAAGGAAAATACTAAGAAAATACATCAAAATGCTGTAACCACTGAATGGCTCCTACTTCACTTACAAGTATTTTCAGGAAAAAAACGAACCATCTGAAACCTCTGTATTCTGGCAGCCCTATTACAGCATATCCACAGTCCAATACTGCAAGTATCTAACAAGGAAATTGTGTTAAAATGATTTGTTCCCCTTTAACATACTCATCAGGCACACAAGCTTTCCTCAGGACAACATGCAGCTGAACTCCTCCTGTTTGTTGTAGAAAGCCCTAGCATTTCTTAAATTTCAGGAAAGCAAGCTGGGTCAACTGCACATAAGTTTTCAACTGACTACAACATTCTCTAGGAAAAACAACATGGATTTCCTGAATTGAGAACTAAAAGAAAGTGTTTTTCTATCAGCCTGTGTGGCAGTCTCACTATGACTCATCTTGCATCATATGAAAGATAGTACTGGATATGTATCTCCCCAGGACATGCAATTCATTATGCAGGTGATGTCACCTCCTACTATTCCTAACAGTATGTTTTGCCTCAAGAAAGTTTGCTTTATTTACTGGCACACACAGCATTACCTTTGTCATTTCATTCTGATCCTTAAGAACATTTGTGTAACACTGAATTCATATAATGAAAATGAAAAGGTATAAAGTAAACTAATTGTGTGCAGGATTTTTACAGCTTTTCCAACTCTTTTTCCAGTCACTCCAATTTAGTAGTTGAATTTGAAAAGAATACATCACTTAAATTAAAAAAAAGAAAAAAATTGCCCCTTTTCAACTGGCAATTCCATCAACCCAAAAAAGGTTGAAGCACTCATCTAATGTATCTTATGGTAGTCTACAAAGAAACTCACTTTCATGATTCTACCTTTTAAGACCCTGCATACATTACGACAGTGCATTAGTGATACAAGTTGTAGAATACTTCTCTGTTCCTTTGGATTTGCATATGATGGTTTTTGCATCAGTCACTGCAGGTAGATTGAGCAAGCTTTGTTTTTTGTGTTTTAACATGCATTCGACTAGATATGGATCAGAATAAATTTATACTCCCTTTTTATCATTATAATTAGCTAAAAAACTGCAAGACAGTCCACAAAACAGGATTTGCTTTAAGACTAACTGCTGGAGTTCCAAGATGTAAGATATGCAGCACTGGAAAATCTTCAGTGATCAGGAATTAGTAGTGTTTAGCCAAGTGTTGAAAGCATTCAGAAGAAAAGTCCTGGTTGGAGGCATGAGGGCTTCAGCACCAACTTTTAAACCTCAATTTCTTGATTGCATATCTCCCATCTTCAAACCTACATTGGGGAGGGGGGGGGAAGACGGGGAAAGATACTCAATTACGTGAAATACTATTTGAGTGTGGTAAAACATTCAAACAGTGCATGCGCCACAGTGATAACACACACAACAGACATTAAGTATTACATAGTGCTGCACCAGCACTTATCCACTAAAATCTATTTGCATCTAGGTTAAGAATTCATGGCATTGATTTTCTCCCATCATCTCCATTCCAGCTTTCTATTGTCCTTAGTAGTTTTGTCTAAGTAGAAGTGTAATATTCTACTAGAATAAGTGTAATATTAAAAAGTTATTTTATGTCCAATTAAATTACCAGCAATCATTAGTTTAGACATGGCGAAACTCTCACTTTTTATACTCATGTAATACAGCATTCTTGGATGAAACAGACTTTTTATGCAAAACACTTCAGATCTGCATACTCTTATGTAGCATCACAGCAATGTGAGACACGGATGTTGCACTACTAACTCAAAGGGCAATCACCTGTAATCACAGAACTCTGAACTCCTAATCACTGAAACAGAAATCCAAAGAAAGTTAAAACAGAGCTAATGTTATTGTAAACTGAACTGATTAAAAATGAAAATTCCTAGTTCAGTTGGTCTGACAAGTAATTGAGAAAGATTCACCCCTCAGAGAAAGGCAAAACATTTACCTTGCCTACATATTTAACCAATCCCTAATAAACTACCAAGTTACACATATTGCTTCGTTCAGGGATCACAGTACTGCTGAACTCAACAATTACCAAAGAATCAAAAGGATTCAAATACATGGTACTAAACATATTCAGTAATGCAAACTTGAGGCTCATCCTTTTGTATTCCACAATCACCATGAAAATCTATGTAATTTCCTAAGACACAGACCACTGAAGAAGTCCCACTAGGCTTCTCTCTTTCGCAGAGAACAGCTATTACATAAGCAATTTTTGCTGTGTATTCTAACTCGACTGGAACGCTGCAGAAGTACCCTAGATTGCTTACCTTCTGAAAAATCTCCCCCAAAGAACCTGCAGTACTGTCATTTATTAAGTAATAACAACAACAACAATAATAATAATGATGATGAACTGCTTTCAGTTTGAATCAGTAACTTACACTGACTGCCAGGATGATCACCACTGTGGGGGCACATAACTATAGGTTGGTGTTCCTGGAGCCCGATATGTGGGCATAGTAACTGGATGAGGGGCTACTGGAGTTGGGGAATGAGTTGTCAACAAAGTACCTAGGATGAAGAGAACACTTTTTTCAGTAAGCATAAATTTTCGCACAGAAAAAAAAAATAGAGTTAATTTAAAAAAATTATAGCTTGCTCATTTTCTGATTTAAAATCACCAGCATCATTTTGCACTCCAGCCCTAATCTTCCTTCAAACATTTAAGCACGAGGATAATTTCGATATTTAGTCCAATGCAAAGATACTCATTACTCAAAAATAGCTCTAGCAGAAACTCTGCAACGGACATATTATTCACTGAAAAACTTCTCCCACAGCAGGCTTTACATGCCAAAAGAACATTTGATGGCAGAGATAACTTGTCTGACAAATCAGAATAAATTAGTTCTTGTTTACATTAGTACACATATAGGTTTTCACAGACTAAGGGGGTTCAGAAACAGGCTGATATAACAGGTTCTTAACAGCCTTACTCTGCAGTGCTTTCTAAGAAGAGTAGAACACCTGGGGATAAGCCTGCCCATACACAAAACTGAAACGAACTCTAAATTTAGTTCAGTTTGTGACACATTACTTCCCTTGATTTGAGATTCCTCAAATTAAATGATAACTTTGATAAGGCCAGAATCTGAAGCAAGTTCATGGCGCTCATTTTTTAAATTACTGAACTGAGTATCATTTGAGTGAATGTGGGCTCTTCTTTGTGAGCTAAACACCTGAGTAACAAAGCACAACATCCCCTAAGTAAACACTCACAGATGAGTCTAGATATTGGTTAAATAACATCTTCTTCAAACCACTACAACTAAAAGAATGTGGCGTTAGGAAGTAGGCATCCCTAGCTATTGCTTATGACAGACAGGACCTGCATGTAGTGCAAACACAGAATGTTGTATCTCAACACACAAAGAAGGTCAGCAGTGTAAGGGTAGGCTGAGAACACTGTGTTTTGCTCAGCCTTTAGAGGTTGTTGTCTTCAACTAGGTACAGAGAAAGGTACAGAGAAGAGGAAGTCAGACTCTTCACATCGATAAGATGAGAAGCAAAGGATGCAAGAATATGTGAAATTCCATACATATATAATGAACAACCATTTTACAATAATACTATTATCAGAAATAGTAATACTAATATCCACATCCTTAGAGATGATCAAAATATTACGGGATAAGTAAGCAACCTGATCTAGCTGGACCCAATTTGAAGACGCTGGCCTTGATGATCTACAGAAGTCCCTTCTAATCTCAGCAATTTTACGGTTCTGTGTAGCATGTCTCTGGCATCACTTTTTTGTAATGCAGCAATGATCCGCCTGAACTGAAGGAGAACTTCATCAAGGAAACATAAGGGTTACAGGTCCACCTACCTGCTGACATTGCCATAGTAGTCCCAGCCACCATCCCCATAGTCACACCGTTTCCTCTTGGTGGCGGAATAGGAGCAGGATACATAGTTGCTGGCATGCCATTAGGCTGCACAACTGTGGTGTGGTGAATTACGTGGGGTGGTGCTGCATATAAAGGCTGTGTGTAGTAAGTGCCTTGCTGTTGAGAAAAAAATAAAATAAGCAATTATTGTGTATCTGGTGAGGAAAAAAACAAATGGTATATTCTTCCATGAATGTATCAAAACAGAAAAGCTTTATTCTAAAAAATGCAATGGATTTACAGAGTGGAAGCTAGAACACTCATTTCAGCTATTCCGTCTCACTGGCAAGCTTGATAACATTTAGCTCCTTGTTTTAAGGCATTTACTGTAACATTCAATAGCAAAGACCACTGGAGCCCTTCAATGCTGACTGCACCTTCAGTAATAAGGTCTCATTCTTCGTTCATTCCCTTTGTTTCCTATCTTGTCAAATAGTAATCCATAACAGAACTTCTCATTCTTTCACAATTTTTTACTCAAATTCTTGGTTAAAGAACCAAGGTTTTTGACACATCCAAATGCACTAAGCAAACTAGATAAACTCTGCCACATGCTGATCAATTCCCTTCAACTACTGTGTATGTGCCAAGCAAAATTTCCTCTACAGAAAAAAACGCCTTCTTTTCCCCCAGTATTATGTTTATTGAACTGCCTTCATTCTGTCCTTTCTAGTAGTTTTCAACAGTTGAGACTATTTCAACAGGCAAACAATTTTCAATAGTTTTTAAACAGATTTGGTAACTCCCTGAACCACAACTGAGGCTTCCTAAAAAATTAGTGCCAGCTTATGACAATTTTTGACAAAGTGAAATCATGATGTGGTAGTTGCAGCTTCCAGCACTCGTTTTTAAAAAAACTGAATCCAGTCTCTCTTCAATGACTGAATACTTTATCACTGAGCACTGAGTGACTGTCATGTAAGACAGAATGCAAAAGTCCACGTACACCATAAATTATTGCATTAAGAATTGTCACTGTTGGCAGCTAAAAATTCTCTCCAATCTCATGAAGGAGTAAAATGCAACGGCACGTTCACAGTTCAAGCAGGTATTACAATGTAAACAAAACACTATCCCAACAGAGAGAAGACAGTTTTCTAGTTTTGTTCATTTACCTGTGCATATGGATTCTGCTGTGGATAGGCACTTCGAACTGGGTACACAGCAGTCTGATAGGGATTTGGTGACGAAGAATATGGTGGGACTGCACCACTAGTGGGTGAACAAGATACTTTATATGGGGTGCCTGGTGTATAACCTGAAACAAAGGTAAATCTGCATTAAAAATATGAAAAATAAGTGTCAGTACACTGCTTTATGAAGTCAGGGGTAACAATTTTCTTATTTCTGAATTCCTTAATTTTCACGAGAGTACTTAGTAGCCTATCCTCAACATCCATGCACAAGTTCTATCTTCTGTATAGTACTGGTAACAGTCTGTATTTAACACTTGACTGTCTCAGCTACAAATGGAGAGTTACTGTATTTTTGCACCAACTTGCTTTTCAAATCAATGGATATTGGATAAAAAAGTGGATTTGGATTTTAGTAGTAGTAGTATCATTAAACACTTGGATTCAGCATATTAGACAGCATTCCTACACAGAGGGTTCTAGCACATTACTATCAGCCCAGTTCTCAACACACCCCAAACTGCACTGACAGAAGATGATAATGGATAGCTAACATGCATTCAGAGAACAGAGACACAACCTGCAACCTCCACTTCCACTAACATTTATTCATATTTGCTTTCTGGCATTTTCTGAAATGGCTAAAATAAGTATGAAAGACCATATCATTAAAATATAAACACTGCAGTTAACTGCAACTGCAAATTAGAATTCAAAGGCACATGAATATCTTTAAATCTCCTTTATTATATTCCAGATGAGGACATACCCTTAATAATCACTTAAGAATTATTTTTATACATTAGAGTAAAATGACAGATGCCATCAGAAAGAATTTTTTCATTCCCATTACCAAGGCCCCAGAGTCAGTCTGTGTTGTACATCTTGGGAACTGCTCAATTTTTACAGGGATAAATAAGTAGCAACTGCTGGCTCATACCCTACCTAAAACCAGGCAGTTCTTCCATAATTCCTCCAGCCCTCATCAGAGACAGTCTCAGGATAACAGTCTCAGGGCCTGACGAAGGATGGAGAAGACCTATGAAAAGCAACACTGCTGCCACAATACGCTGCACATTATGACCCCAAGATTATACTATCATTAACAGCCAGAGTAGGAATACAAATATGTTAGCAGCAGCAGCATCCAGTGGTAATAACATTTAGGTAGTAAACAACAGCCTTGACCTACTCCAAGAAAGTGCCTGTGTTATGCTGAAAAGATCTCGGGTCTCATGCAGTCCACCATGCTCGAAATATGCGACATCCACTGAAAAGACTTCTATTTAGCTGGAATTGTACTGATTAGTACTAGGACAACACAAGGAAGAAAAACCACTTGCTAAGCATAGGAAAAAAATTGAGACTATGAGAACAGAGAGAGGCCAGCCTTAAAAACTGTGTCTAGAATGTGCTGGCTTCAATACAGAGAACAAATCTGAAGCCACATAGCATACACACAACACTGGTATTTGTGTTGTGAAAAAACAGCCTGTGCAGATAGCATGATGATAGATGACCTTCACTCTTTTTGCAGAAGTCTGAGCTGCTTTTCAATTTCACGCCACCCTTCAAACTGAAAATTGCCAAGTTAACAACTAAGGAAATAGTTTTACCATGTTTTATTTGTTTTAAATCAAATTTATCTTTAGAGAAACTAAAGAAAGTTATCACAGCACTTACTCTGAACTCTTATTTTTAGAGATGCTAAGTAAGTTGAAAGATTGAAGTTACTTCCTCAGCATTCCCTATTTCTAGTATAGGGAGCTATCTATGTTTGGGGGTGGAGGGTGGAGCTAGGCATCAAAATGCTGGACACAAAGCATCACTACTGAACTGCAACTATGTCCAGTCAAGCCCATTCTCCTTCTAAAAACCCACCCACACACAGCTGCACAAGCAATTTAACTTTCATTCTTGCGAAGTGGTACATCTGTAAAAAAGGTATACTGCCTTCCTTCTTCATTTTTTTCTCCCTTTCACGAAGCAAAGATCTTAAAACTAAACCACATGTCTGTTCAAATACACAGAAATTTAAGACAGATACCTGTCTTAAAAAAAAAAAAAACCTTTCTGAACAGCAATGACATGACACATTCAAGTATTACCACATGTTGTGAATCTACTAGAGCCTTGACCTACAAACAAGCAGTTACATCAGAAAAGTTAAAAAAATTTTTTTTAAAATTCTAGTTGTTAGATGCAAGCACTTCAAGTTATCTACCTTAATTAGAAGGTCCAGACATTTTGAACTTCAGTTTATAGTTTAAAGAGTAGCTAAGAACCAAAACTATTCTTAGTTCTGAAATAAAAGCTTATTTTCTATTCAACAACAATAAAAACTCTAACAGTATTAACTCACTATACATCTTTATTCCTTTTCTACACAAGTGAAAAATTTCTTACTCTAGTGCTCTGGTATATAGCATGAGATATATTCCAACACTAATCAATGCAAACTAGTCTTGCAAAATGATTAAGTCTTACATGTCAAGAATCCTCCCCAGGAAGATTCAGAAATAGTGATTCAGAAGTAGCTTTAACTTCTTCCTCCCCTTATCTTCAGCCCTATTTGAAAGCAAGAACTGCAACAGGATTTGCAAACTGCAGCCAGTAGTTAGACTGGGACTACTTTCACTTATGATCAAAAAATACAGCTTATCCTTAGCATAGCTGTAGGAATCCTGATGATATACGTAATGGAGCACAGAAGCCAGAGACACATCACTAAGGTAATCTCAACCATGAAATTGAAGGGTCTACTGGTAATACAGGCTGGTAATAAAAGCCCACATAGGGTTTTGATTCCCATGCCAACCGTTATACCCCTGATGAGAACTGCTCCCCCTTGAACTTCACTCATGAAAAAGTTCTTAAGCAATCCAGTGCATATGCAAGCAAGCACCTCTAGATCTGATACTTGCGCAGAGGCAATATCCTATCCAAAGGATAGATTTCTTTTTAATTACTAGATCTTACAATATCCATCTGCTTTCCTCCCTTAAATTCATGACTGAAGACAAGCCAAAAACAGTTCTGCACTTGCTTTGCCTCTAAGCAGCAAACTGAACAGACACACAGGTTGTACCAACAAAAATACTACACTGTTCCAAGGAAAGCTACATACTTTTAAAAGACTGCAGACAGACCTTACAGATTACTTACTCTCTCTTGCCTCAGCTGCCCCACCCTTGTAAGAAATCAAAACAGCAACTTACAGCCCTGCAAAGAGATGCACTTCTAAGCACTAATATCAGTCCTCCTTACTTGTCATACAGAGTCTGAATGTAAGTAAATAAATAAATTCTGTTTTCCTTTATGGAGTACAACAATCGTGTTGTCCTTCACAACGAGGACTTGAAGGTACAGTTGAGAGTGAGATTAAGATTCGTGGCTTACTGGAGTCTCCTGGTAGTTAATGAAATGCCATACGTTACAAATGCTGAATTTCAATACTGCCAGCAGACTTCCATCACGTAAATTTCACAGTGTTATGCAGCATCCTTTCCTATCCTTGCATAAGTTACACAAGGGCATTCGTGGTCAAATTTGGGTATGTGCACGTGCATCTCTGAAAAATTGCATAATACATGCAAGTGAAAGTTCTTTGAGATGGTACAGATCTTCATTAACAAAGCAACGTAAGGAATTCCTTAGTACGCAGCAACCCCATAGAGAATACTGTTCTATCAGATATATGTTCCTGGTTTAAGTACAAATTAAACAGCACCCATTTTGATTTTATTTCAAGCATTAGCACATCAAAATCATCTTACATTACTGAAAGTGGAACTACATGAAAACAACTTAGATGAGTGCTTTAATCTCTGTTTGTTCTTCTATATCCCTTTTCCTAGGCTCATCATATTCCCTTTCTCTTAACTGACAAGCACGCAAGTGTAGTTACCTAAACCCTTCTCCAATATCCACTATGGACAAAAGCGTTTTATCCAGCAACCAGGCTTTCCAGACTACCAGTTTGTGCAAGACAATTCAAAGGCCAGAAAGAAGGCAGTAAACTGAATGTGGAAAGAAATATAATTTAAGAAAAGGATGAAAAAGNTATTCATTTTAATTTATCAGATGATTCCTTATGAGTCATATCCAAAGTACTATAAAACTTATCCCACAGAGCGTTATTGTTAGCCCCAACAGCTTTTCCTTATTCTTAGTTCTAATAACTTCCATACTTCAAGTTATTGCTTAGAGATACCCATTACACATACCTGTTTGGAAAGTAGGATTTGCTCCAGCATACATATTAGGGGAATAGGCAGGAGCAGCCGCTGCATAGCCCATTGGGAAGCCAGCTAGAAGAAAGAATATGTCAAAGTTATTTTCTAGACTGACTGCGAAGTGTAACTAAAACTTTATTTTTCCTGTATGCCTTTTAACTGAGATGAGCTAACAGATAATCTTCAATCACTTTCTCAATTAGAATACCAGGTTCCTCTCCTCCCAAGCCACCTGAAGCTGAATGCTAGCTGAAGGGGACAGCTAAGGAGTCGCAAGTGCCATTCTCCCTTACAGCACTGTTTCAACAAACCTTAATGTTGGCCAAATAATTCTTAAGTTAGTCAGACAGCAAAGTTTTGTGCAACTATTCAAAATCCTTTAAGTTTTAAGATCTGATGAAAACATTCATCTGTCAAAAAAAAGAAAAAAAAATCTTTTTCACAGAAATAATGAAATCCCTAGAAGACAGAGCAACTCTGACTTTCCAGATTAGAGAGATTGCAAGTACAGAGCAACCTTATGCAGTTCAAAATGCTTGCTGCATTTGATNAAACAGCACCCATTTTGATTTTATTTCAAGCATTAGCACATCAAAATCATCTTACATTACTGAAAGTGGAACTACATGAAAACAACTTAGATGAGTGCTTTAATCTCTGTTTGTTCTTCTATATCCCTTTTCCTAGGCTCATCATATTCCCTTTCTCTTAACTGACAAGCACGCAAGTGTAGTTACCTAAACCCTTCTCCAATATCCACTATGGACAAAAGCGTTTTATCCAGCAACCAGGCTTTCCAGACTACCAGTTTGTGCAAGACAATTCAAAGGCCAGAAAGAAGGCAGTAAACTGAATGTGGAAAGAAATATAATTTAAGAAAAGGATGAAAAAGAAAAATTTTGAAAAAAAAAAAAAACATTTAACAGACAGGAATCTGGAAACAACCAGTAGGATGCAAGGCAAGCAGAGTCAAGAAGGAAGCAGTGAAGGGAAATGCAATGTAATCTTTAAGTATCAGCCTGAAATATGGAAACAATGGCTAAGAACTCTGCTTTTTCCCTCCTCTGAAGGTGAAAGCAGTATGACACATCTTCAGATTATATTCATTTTAATTTATCAGATGATTCCTTATGAGTCATATCCAAAGTACTATAAAACTTATCCCACAGAGCGTTATTGTTAGCCCCAACAGCTTTTCCTTATTCTTAGTTCTAATAACTTCCATACTTCAAGTTATTGCTTAGAGATACCCATTACACATACCTGTTTGGAAAGTAGGATTTGCTCCAGCATACATATTAGGGGAATAGGCAGGAGCAGCCGCTGCATAGCCCATTGGGAAGCCAGCTAGAAGAAAGAATATGTCAAAGTTATTTTCTAGACTGACTGCGAAGTGTAACTAAAACTTTATTTTTCCTGTATGCCTTTTAACTGAGATGAGCTAACAGATAATCTTCAATCACTTTCTCAATTAGAATACCAGGTTCCTCTCCTCCCAAGCCACCTGAAGCTGAATGCTAGCTGAAGGGGACAGCTAAGGAGTCGCAAGTGCCATTCTCCCTTACAGCACTGTTTCAACAAACCTTAATGTTGGCCAAATAATTCTTAAGTTAGTCAGACAGCAAAGTTTTGTGCAACTATTCAAAATCCTTTAAGTTTTAAGATCTGATGAAAACATTCATCTGTCAAAAAAAAGAAAAAAAAATCTTTTTCACAGAAATAATGAAATCCCTAGAAGACAGAGCAACTCTGACTTTCCAGATTAGAGAGATTGCAAGTACAGAGCAACCTTATGCAGTTCAAAATGCTTGCTGCATTTGATACAGATTTGCTGTTACGCTCCGGGATTAAATAAGCTCATCAGTTTCAGCCCTGTAGT
>VXAL01012976.1:490475-511535 GCA_013399475.1 Chauna torquata | reverse complement strand
TCCCGGCGGGGAGGGGTGCCCCCGCCGAGGGCTGCTCGGGCCTCCGGGCCGCCCCGGCGCTCGTTCCCCTGGGCACCGCGACTCCCCGCGCAGGGGAAGCAAAGCCCCCGCTGCCTTGAGCGCGTTCTCCCGCCGCAGCGGCTGTGCCTGTGGCGAGTCCCTCTCGGCTGCGCGGGGTCGGGCGCGGTGCGAACCCCGCGAAAGCGAGCAGGCCTCGAGGCCTGGCCGAGCGCCGCCCAGCTCCGGCCCCTGCTGGAAACGCGGTCTGGCCGCGTTCAAGCCGTGCAGAGCTCTGTGTGCGCCAGCCCGTGCTGAGAACGAGTGCGGCTGTTAGGTCTGCCTGGGCTGACGGTCTCCGTCGTGCGCCTGTGGCGTGGGGAGATGGGCTTTGGGGAGGAGCTGGCCCGCGCGGGCACAAAACAGTTGCTGCGTGGTGGGAACAGTCACGTCAGCGGTGCGGAGTCCGCACAACGAATACAGAAGGCCTCTGTCAGGCTCCTCGGCAGGCTGGTGCGCGTGGTGAACCACGCTACGAGAACAACACAAGTGGCACAACAGAGAAGTCAGAGGATAATGACAGGTGGCAAAAACAGCACCACAAAGAGTGTCAGTGACTAACACCTGGATGGTTGCTCTTTGAATACAGTAACTCAATCTGAAATTTTTTTTCAATAGTTTGTTTGCTTAGAGCAGGCAAATCCATGACACTTCTCAAAACCTGAACTATACTGAATCTGGTACAAAACTGAAACAGATGAGCAACACAACAGATTTTACGATTATCAGTCAGGGAGCTCTCTAACTCCATCCTCCAACTGATGGGTAAAAGCCAACCTTGCAGCTTTTAGACCTAACTGCATCTGACAAGGTTGTAATTTGAACCTCAGACAAAACACTTGGATTCATCTTAAAAGTCTAGAATTAACCTTTTGATCAAGTACTAAGCATCTGCTGAGGATAGGACATGACAGGTATGGTAGGTGAACTTTGCCCAGAGACCGTGGACATTATCGAACACTGCAGCAAAAGAGACCAAAGCCAGGGCCACACAGAACTCATCTCGCCAATCCTTAAAAAAACACCACATGGAACTGCATGTGCTTGTGGCAAAAGGCACAAGCCAAGACAGTACTCGGCACTATTCAACACCTGCTAAGGAAACATTGCAAGTATATGGAGGCAGCCTGAACAAAGAGGACTCGTCCAAGAAAAGACCAGACAAACAGTGCCATTAATTCAGAGGTGTCCTTCACGGGCACTGTGACTAATACTACCAAAGAGAATCGACTGCCAGCATGAGAAAATACATTCTTAATTGGTCGTAGGCTGCACACGAATACGTAAGCCAGTGCACTGCTGGAGAGCGTGATCAGCCCAAACAAACCACAACAGGTAGGAGGCAAATGTCCAAGTGTCGTACGTCTGCTAAGAACTGGTGATTGTGCGCTGCAGTGGCAGAACAAACTGGCAGTCTGGATAGACAAATGTTACGGATAAACCAACAACTCCTTACATCCCAGAAGGGATGACAGTAAAAGATACCACATCAGCTTTTTCTCAGTGAAGGGCTCAGGTGCAACAGGCTGACCTCTGGTCAATACACAGCCTGCACAAGCGGGCCAGGCATCCACAGGTTGGCCTGACATTACAGGACACCCCAGAGACCTGCTGAACTCAGGGAGCTAGTTTCACCACAGTTTCTCTTGCTCAGGGATATGCAGTACAATTAACACCATCTTCTGTTATCCCACCATGCATTACTATTAAAAACCTGAGGGGTATTACTGTTTATACTAGATAGCATTCTGCAAAGTATGCCTAAATTGCAAGTTTTAACTTGTCTCATGGTGTAATACCGTAAGGTGGAAAATATTCCAGCTGATACAAACATCTGACACCAAACAGATGACAAGGCAGCAATGTGAACTCTTGCACACTGGCAATACATACAGGCTACTCACTGTCTAGTTTGTGCAATTATTAGTCTCATATATTAGTTACACATTGGTTATATGGTGCACAACTCGTCAACTACTAAAATACATACACAGAAATGTGTTGGAGAAAAAACAAAAAGATGGAGATGATTTTTAAAAACTAATAAAAATGAAGACTTCTTAACATTTCTGATGTTACTCTCATAGATTATGGTTTCAGTAGTAAAATGTACAGCTGATAATGTTCTCCATAGCAGAACTGCAAATTGATTCACAGCTTCCTGACATTTATGACAGGTAGGACAGCTTGCACTTTTCTAATTATCCTCAGATGCCTCCTGCTTATTGTAATACACTTTCTAGAAATGCAAACTGCCATACATCAGTCGTGCTGGTCAGTCGCACAGAAATACTACAGTGTACAGCGAGTTGTTGTATTGACAACAACGACATTACAAAAAGAAGTCCACCATTAATATCTAGACGGGAGTGAGTATAATGGTGACTTGGAAATATGGTCTCCAGCACTACAATGCAATCCTTCTCCTTTGATTGTGATTTGTTTGGGCAATGGGAGAGAGCCCTGTTTGGGGAATGAATGGTCATAACTGCTGTAACCATACGAATGATACAAAATGCATGAGAATACATAACTTTCGACACTTCAGTACCTCTGTTAGAGAGGACTCAATTTTTAGTTATAAGAAAATGAGGATAAAGACAGTAAAGGGAAATCGTCTATAGAGGGAGAATATTTGTTCCAAAATTAATTTTAACGTTTTGTGGAATATTCCATATTTTTGAAAAAAATAATAATTACGCATCCCCCCCCACTATCCTGCACTGCTAAGAATTTTCTGTGCTACCACCTGTCTCATCTGGAATTGTTTGAACTGCTCTGGAAATCCGTGCACCTACAGCACCAATGGACTTGCCTTCAAGAGGAGAATAACTGACTTGGATAGCCACCACCCAGTGGCAGCTGGAAGCTATTGCATTACTACGACAATTACTTGCACCTGGGTAACTGTTTTTCCACCGTTGTATACAAATAGCTGGATAGTTATTTACTGTCTTCTTAATACTTTGATTTGTTTGTTGGGTTTTTTCTTTTTCTTTTTCTTTTTTTTTTTTGGTGTTTGTGACTTGTATTGGCTGTGTATCATAAACCCATAACAGAAATTCTAAAGGAAACAAAACGTTCTAGCATGTAACTTTTCAGTGGAGATGTGTGGAGTCATGTTAGTGCAGGATACATTTTAATAGCTTTTTTGTATTGTTCAGCTGAGTCTCATATAAGCCTGTAAGGAAAAAATACCCCTAGGGGTTGGTATCTTGACTGAAAAGTAGACTTCATGCAGTTTTGATTGCCCTCAATAAGACGGGTAAGTACCGTACAATTGTTCATGAGCATTTCTCATTTTTAGCTTCTTCCATTCCTACTTCTTTCTTCACCATTCAGAAGCTCTTCTCATGCTCCTCCTCCTTATTTTTTTTCCTTTTTTTTTTGTTCTACAAGATTAAAATGCCATCTCTGTAGGCCTTAGAACTCTATCATTAAAAGTCTTCAAAAGTGTATTTTTTGATCAAATACTTTGGGTACCAAACACAACTCAATGGGTCGTATGTGGATGAAGAAACGTGCAAACATGTTCTGATTTTCTAAGGGCATCTGCCAGAACCCTGCTAACACAAAGCATATAAAAATATCTCAGAATGCCATTTCCCCTGATTCTCCCCTTTCTCAATAGTGGGGACATTCCCTTTTTATGGGATTTTAATTACTTGAGGTTTATGTATGGGACACATGCTTTTCCATAATGACAAGCCTATCACTACATCAGGCACACAAAAGCCTCTGAGAAGAATAATCCATGTGGACACCAGCTGTAGCACAGCTTTAACTCAAATTCAGAAATGAAAGATACATTATTCAGCAGAACAATTGCTTTTGATCCTGTTTTATGAGCATCAGAAGTATTTTCACTCAGTGCATGCCTGCTTTATGCATAGCTAGCGTAAAGAAAGTACGCTATGCCTCAGCTCTTCCCTCTCCATGATTTACATGTTTTTTTTTACAGGCATTCAACTTGGCTCTTTATTCCAAAGCATAATATGATAAAAGTAATTAATATATGTAATTAAATAACCAGACTAAACATTATTTCCACCATAGCGGGGACTGAAAGCATACAACAGAAAACCTCATAATAACTTGATAATAATCCAAAACTAATATCTGAAAGCCAGGATTTACAATAGTAAAGACAGGCATGAAATTAAAACAGAATTTGAAATGTATTTAAGTATCAAGGCCTCATAAATCAGCTCAACTCTACTCTGTTATTAAACAGATAAATATAAACCCACTTGGTGAAATCCTTAATCTACTGGTTACGTTTCTTTCCCACTAAATGGAGGCAAATTTTAAGCTTCTGTGTCCTATTTAGAGCAGGCAAGCATTAAGCAGCAAGGAGTTAAGAACGTGAATCTATGCAGTCTTTTGCAGGCAGGTGTAAGCTAGCATTGCCCATGTTCCAGCCTACCGGAAACTACGTAACAGTACTTGTGCAGAAATCACCAAAAAAGGGTTGCTTTAGTTCAAGAGACTGTCTGAAAATATTAGGATTATTTTCTAGAATTTGGAAGGGAAAAAGAAAATGTGAATACTTGTCTGCTATTCCCATGTTTTAAGTATGTTTGAAACATAGCTGATGCTAGCATTTCTTGTTAACAGTTTATTCATCTTTGTACAAGGTAACTGTTTAACTTTGGTGTGCCTGCAGGGATTTTTCTGTTGGTATTTTTTCTTTCACTTAAAAATTATTTCCTGTTATGAGCGAGGGCTGCATTCTGGAATCCATGGTTATAAACAGTTGCTGTTTGTGCAGGATAAATGTAGAAAACATATATTTCTTTATGGAATAGACTGTGGAAACTGGAATACACTTTACTTTTCTTTATGGAACAGAATGGTGGAAGAGCAACCACGTAAAATACAGTCTGCAGACAACGGTGCTCAGCAATCCAAGCTGCGTGGGTGAAGAGATTTCACTGACAGCTGCATGCAAGTGCAGCAGCAGGCAGGCTGATATGTTTGATAGCACTGTGAGTGCCTGTCCTGGATAGCAAGAACACCGGAGGATTTGACAGAGGACCAAAAGAAAGCTAAAGAGGCAGTCAGGACTAGCTTTAGGATGATGGCCAGAATGAACTTGTCTGGCCAACGGCTAACTGAAAGAGACATGAGAGAGTATGAGAAACAGACCTTTGTTAATTCTTTGTAAATCAAAAGGGCTACATTAAAGTAATACCCTACTCCATTCTCAGGTTCTTCTAATGGAAAACAACTGACAAGATGCTAATGTTGACCACTTACTCAGGTCAAACAAAAGCTGTATTCTTGATTTATAATTCCACATGAAGTGATGTTCTGGGTATGCAACGTGGAGGGGATGGATGGAAATAGAAGACGACTAATTTTGCAAGGTATGCGATTTAGGAGATTCAGGGAGATGGCTTTGTTAAAAACATGCAATGCATCCTTACTCCCCAAATCCTTTACGCACCTGTTTAATGTTAACCATATGTACAAGTCTCACAGGAGAGTCCTTCTCCCTCTCTTTCTCTCTGTTTCTGCTTTCACTTCTTGTCCCCAGTCTACACTGGACCCAAGCAAAGACAGTTGGAGATCATGTGCCGTTCAGACCTGGAGCTGTAGACTGATGTACACTCAGTCACTTGCAGATGGTGCACATGCAGCCAGGCAGCACGTAGGAGTTCTCAAGGACTAAGTAGTGCTTTATGCAGATGGAAAAGTTAGCATATTCAAGCTATGAATTTTAGCAAAGCAAGACTGAGTATATGAGAGCTGAAATTTTTCAGAGGATTAAAGCTTGGCCAGATTTGGGGTAATAGTAGGGCAGCAAAAAGCCATGCCTGTGACAGCAAGGCATTGATCCATGTACTCTACAGAATAACTGTTCCGGTGTTTGCCAGTGAAAGAGCTGTTAAGAATCTTCTCCATGAAGACAAAATACTGTTTTCTTCCACAACCACCTTCTTGGCTACAATTGAAAAAGAAGAGCTGAACTTAAATTTATCAGCACAAGAGAAATCTCTGAAATGGAAATTTGGCTGAACTGCATTCAATTGTAAGAAATTGTAAAACAAAGATTTATATTGGGATGTGCCAGAGAACGTTCATCATAAATATATGATGTGCATATGTGCGTGTCTGTACACATACACACATACATATTATAGTGCTACTACATCACTGAAGATTTCATAAACAGAAATATCCCCAAATAATTATAAGTGATGGTAGTAAAATTGTAAGAAAACAGAGTTGGACATTTCAGGGATGTTAAAATTGTGGCAAAAATGTTCAAAGTAGGTGAAGATTGTGTGAAGTTGAATGGGTAGTTGCTATTTACAAATATGATGATTACATGCTGTTACCATGGAAACTTGGGATGGAAAATAAAAAGCCAGTTTAGCTTCATCTTGAAACAACCCTGATTGGGAGGAAAGCAAAAGCTGACATTCATCCAGCAGCAGAATAACTGCCTTGCCTAAAGAATGAACAGTTTGTTTTACTGTATTGTTAGATACTATGCAAAGTTTCAAAACTCTAACCAGATAGGATAATAGGATGCATATGTTGTTAAGAATCATAGCACAGTACAACTTATTATTTTTCCTATGCTATTTTACTGAAATGGTAACTATTAAACATTTTCTGTTCTAAGTTTGCTTCAAGTTATTTTGTGTCACTTGCATATGGCCTGGTAATTCTCCCCACATACATTTTTTTCTTATCTGTGTTTCTGCTTTGACAATATAATGAGGGAAGCATGCTCTAAGGATGTGACTCATTTCCATCAAAACAAGCTTCCTGAGAACCACAAAAGAGGCAGGGAGATGACCACCGGCCCTGGAAATTTTTAGGACAATTTTAAATGTGAATCAGTCAGCAGCATAAACAGAACAAGTTATTCCTAAATAAAGGATGCACCTAGTGACACTGCAGCAAGCACTGTGGCTAAAAATCAGAAGACTACACAGATGGTACCATCTGTCTGTCTTCTGGGAATTGTTCTGGTGCTGAGAAAGCCCTTCTGAGACAGATGCTCATAGCTGCACAAGTGTCTGTTAACAGACACGTGCTACACCTGTCAGTGTCGTGGTGGATCCCCAGTGTTTGCCAGGTATCTCTACACTAATGGGCTGGCATATTCAATGTGCAACAGCTAGACGATCAGTGAGTGAAAGGGTCACCATAGGCTGGAAGTTCCATTAAAGATGCAATTAAAATCCTGATTCTAGCCTGACTTTGAATGGAGTAAAAATTGCACCTCTTTGACCGCTATCTCAGGCCCCATCTCTGCAGCTGGAAGCCGACCACCAGCTTCACTTGTCCCACCAACTCTTACATTCAAAGAAGGGCAGCAGGCCAAAAGCTGCTGGCATGTGCTTGTACACTGAATCTTTAAGATCAGGGTTTGAATTTCTTTGATATTAGTCTTCTTTTATACAGTAAGTTTTTTTTTTTCTCTTTTTTATATACACCAGCTCACAAGCCAGTAGTTCATTTTGTATAGACACACATAGACCAATTTACATCAGCTGCAATTCCCACCTATTTCACTGGAAAGAAGCGTTGTTACTGCTATATGGAAAGAAATACCATTTGCAAAAATCATGAACTTGGTATTTTTCTTCTTTTGGGGCCCAAACTCTTTGAAAAGCTGTACCATTCGACAGCTGAATGCCATTCAAGTTTTGTCACTTTTAACAGCCTTATTAAAGTAGTTCAAAATTATTAAAATTAACACTGAGACACTGCATTGAGACACTTTCAAATGGTAATGATTCTACGCTTCTGCTCTGATAGATACCTGTCTCACTAAAATCCACATCTGAAGCACTTTAAAGCAGAAATATCCACTAAGATTAATAAACTCAGCTTGACAGTTCCTAGTCCAAGTGCTTATAATGGCAGAGAAGAAAGGCTTAAGTAGTTATTGCAGAAAAGTGATAATTATCTGCCAGACATTTCCATGACGTTTTAAAGAAAATGTGAGCATCCAGTGCTCTCTGCACCTCCTCTGTGGTGATGCTCACCACTGATTTCTGTTTGCCTATCAATATATTCTGCTTGGAAAGTTCAAGTAATTCAGCCAAGTGCTGACACTTACATGGTAATAAGAAGAACCTACAAAGAAATGGTTTCTTCAAGAACCACTATCAGAACTTTACAAGAATTAAAAAACTTTATACTCACTAAAAACAAGTAAAATAGCTTTTCCTTGTGTTCACTCTCTGTCAAGCCTATACCTAAAACTTCTTTTAGTCCCCTCTGCTGCCAGGCCTCCTTAGCACACAGTCTGCCTATGACTAACCCTGCTTGTAACAAGCCTCTGCTCCTGCATCACCAATCCCAACAGTCAATTATTTAATTGTTAATTAGCTATTAGCTACAAGGCTGACCACAGCTGTGAAGAGATGAGTAAGTACAGGGAAATGGAGTTTAGCTATGTCTAGTTTGGGCAGTACTGAATACATTTCACTTTTCAATGCAAAGCCTGACCTACCAAATCGGTGGCCTCCCCTTCATTTTTAATTACCATTCTATCTGACCTAGATACAACTTTTATCAGGTAAACAAATTCCCCCCACCTTCTTCATTGCTTTTCTCTTACTGTTGAGTAATATCCAGGGAAGTACTACATACTGAAACTCCATTCAGTAGGGCTGCTTTACATTATCCTGATGCTGCTAATTGACAAATCCCATTGTGGCTACCTCCTTCATTAAACAAGCATTTGTTCAGGTCCAGAAAACATTTTTATGACAAAGTTAGGCTACCTTTAAAGAACTCCCTCGTTTCATAGCTCTCCACCACAGGAAAATACATTTCTCAGCTGATGTCTTCATTTACAATATGCTATTTTGCTTTGTGGCTCTGTTTAGTGGAGAAGCAGAGTGACACTTCACTGAGACTGATCCACAAGACACTAATGAAATAAAAATACTGTATTGCTTGTCTTGATATAAGCAGCGTTTTTGACTGTGTTCTCTCATACTTGATGTTAAGCCACAAAATAAAATTAAGACTATTTTAAACCTTCATGGTGCCCTGGACTTTACATTTCAGTTTCTGAATTAGCTAGCATGTATGTTAAAAATCTCAAGCAGAAGCTTTTCCTACAGCTATGGATCTAAGGACTGCCTAGAATACAGTTCATTCTACCAAGTAAAGTATGTCATATTTTCAAGGTAAGATAAGAACATTACTGCTTTTCCAGAGGCTTCATGTGAATAACTAAAGTGTCAAGGCTGCAACTAGCAACAAGAAGGCTTGTATATCAACCAAAAGTTTTAATGCTTTTCTAAACCCCTGGAGTATGTAATGCTGTGAGCATTCTACCCAGCCGCCCCTCACCTTTGCCCCAGGTTATTTGTGCGCTGATGTTTTTTGCCAGCTACTTCTGCAAAATGATGTAATCCTTTGCACTTTTTTGCAAATGCTGGGTGCTCTCATAGCTTTCACAGCTGGGCATGGAGTGTGTTTATTAGGATGTTCTGCTTTCTTTGGGGACCTTGACTCTTAATTCTTCATGTCTTTTTGATGCTAGTTTCCTTTTCTGAAGTATCTGGATTTTGTAAACTGGTCTTGGTATGAAAGTAGTACCTTACTTCCATCATTGAATTCTGGGCTAGGTGACTCTTTGTTTGCCATATTTTAATTGCTTTGTCAGTAGTTAATGTTCAACCCTGTCTGTCTCTAACACAATTTTAGTTTTTAGCATAAGTAGTTTAAAGGCTGATCTCTTACCAAGAGGTCAGGTTTCTAAAATTAAAAAGTCGGATGCTGAACTTCAGATGAACCTATTTCATTTTCTTTTTCTGCTATCAGTTTAAGAGGTTATCATTTAGTCACAAAAACAACGTTACAAATATCAACTTAGTCATAGAACAGTGAGACTTAAATTTCTTTTGATAAGCAGCAACATAGTGCAAATAAAGACAATTCTATAGCACCACATATTGATGGAAGCGTAGTAACCATTAAACTTCCCCAAGTTTACTAAGTTTACTAAGAAGTGGAAGGCAATAAGTACAATGAAAATAAGTCACGCACAGGAATGCAGACAACATGCCATTCACCAGCTTTCTGTATTGCTTTGCCTTTCAGAGTCCTCCATTTGGGCATAGGGACAATGCTTGCCATTAAACCTGTATTTTTATGCTTCTTAATGACTATATAAAGCTCTTGCAAACTAGATTATGTCTGGTATTCTTTCTAACATCCTTCTTCCTTCAGGTAACCCAAACCTTAGAGGAAAAATCAGACACAGCTATGAAACATCTCTGCTAAATTTCAATCCTGTTTGAAAAGAAAAGAAATAAAAGGAATAAATCAATAATTCTGGGTACCATGGGCTCCCTGCACTTTGTGGAAGTATCCAGAAAATGCCAGATACACCCTATCTAAACAACCTCGATACACAACCGTGTAGTACAAGTCTGATCAGGTGCATGGAATTTCCCCTGCGCTTTCTTCCCAATTCAGTTGACTGACCTCAGCATCACCCATTTATTCTCTGCCAATACAGAAACTTAAAGCAGCAAAGACTAAGAATGAAACAAAACAAAACACTCAAAAGTGAGGTCCTTGGGAGAGACATAGTGGCTGCAGCCACACTGTTCTTGTTTCATGCTTCAGTCCAGTCCGTGTTCCTGGAACCCCATGACTGCCGCCAGCTGCACTCACACTGCTGTGCCCACATCTGCATGCCCTGAGAGCCAGCTGGCTCTCACCAGACTGCAGCCAGTGTACAAACTGACAGAGACACCAAGGGCTGTACGACAGAGAGTGAATGCTGTTCCAGATGCAGCTGCTGTGCCTTGCTGAGCAGCAGCCTAGATGAAGCAGAGCCTAAAGTGGGTGCAGGTCTTAAAGTGAACCAAAATATGGAAACAAAATAATCAGTTATCCACCCAAAACAATTACTTTCAAACATGTCCATGGCAAATAAGGACAAGTTACTGCTAAGTGCATTTTCGTAGACTGCATAGCCTCTGAGCATTGTATTTCTACAAGTTTTCTATTTAGATAGATGGTGTCAGGCATTTTTGAAGTATCACTGGCTTGTACCAAATGTATCTCACCATAACAACAGCTCCGAGAGTGAGAACCCTTCTCTGTGCAAGTGAGTCAAGATGGGCTTTGTTACACTGGATCTATTCTTCCTGTGAAACTGAGTTCTTAAAGAAATAAATAATGTATTCTGAGCTGCAATAACCATCATCCATATACATGCTGCTTTCATAGCACTTATGCATGTGACAAGAGCGCTGGGAGATGTAAATCAAAAGAGTATTCTCCTCTGCTGTCCCCAACCCCTTGAAAGCTCTGTTTATTCCCTGGTAAACCGAGTACGCTCAGTGTATCACTGACATGCAAATAATTAGGCCACTGTCTCCATCCCTTCAGTGTGTACCTCGCTTCTTGTCAGTCCTCTCAGCTGAGGCTGGCAGAGATGATTCCAGCACGGATGATTTTTTTCTTCAGCTTCATGGCATAAAGAGTGACACTGGGAACCAGGTACCCTGTGCTTCCCTAGCTGGCAGTCTTTTGACACAAGTACAAAATGGGTCTCCTATTTCAACCTGCCATCGCTTTGCCTCCATTTTGTGTGAAAGTAAAGGTTCCTAGGAGGTCAATGGAAGTTTTGATTTGGGCAAGTGCATTGAGGTAAACTGGAAAAAATCCATCTGCCAAACCTGATCTCCATGTTGTATTTCTGTTATGTTTGTATTAGATGCGGAGAGGATGTGTTTTATTCCCACACATGCTCCATGAATGAAGTATAAAAGAAAACTGACAAATTCCTAAGTAAATTGTTGGGGGTGCTTGTTATTGTCTCATAAGGAAAGGGCATTGCTGTAAATCATCAAACTTACAGCTCTTTCTGTCATCATCTGCTCATGAATTCAAAACATAGAGGCTGAGGGTGACAGCATTAATGGCATACAGAGGTTCAACAGACAAAAACAAAAAGGAAGCATGCAAGTCAATTAGCAACACTACTTGGCAATGATAGCAGCCTGCCTTCAAAGAGACAGAAGTTTCCAGGGACGATTATTATGGTGCACGAGAGCTAGGGAATTCAGCTTAGCAAAAATGTGTGCTAGACTCAGACAAAGAAAGAGAACTTGCTGCCACCTGCCTATGTGCGTTTTAAGGGTAATATAAATAGTAATGCTTTCCAGCATTTTTTAAATGTACGTATGCTTTTTAATCAGACCAGCATTATTTATGTATAGGGCAGAGCTCAGTGCTATATTGCAGGGCAGTACAATATTAACGAGAGTACTATGTGCCATTCTAAGCCCTTCGGTCTCCCCCAAGGAAACAGCTAACACAGCTTTATGCAAGATTTGGAGAAACGACTACTCCTATGCTGTGTAATCACCTGAGCTGAGCTAGTTACAGTTACAGGCACTATTTAGATAAGCTGAAGCCATTGTTTTCTTTGAGTCTAAGTGAATGAGCAAACTGCCGCTCTCTGTGCTCGTCAAGTAAGAAGTCATCTTGGACATTTTCAAAACACTTCAAGATACAGGCAGAAACCTGGATCCAGATTTTTTTCCACTTAGATGTAGGCCCCTTACACACCTGAATTCGGAGCGGGATCGCTCTAGGGTTTCTGTTTATTCAGTTGAGAGATGATGGCACCCTCAGAGAGTGACTGGAATCTGAGGAGCGTGGAAGCGCTCCCTTGAGAGGCCTTTCTGTCTTCCAGAGATTATAAAGGGAATCTAAAGCAACTACATCACTGTCCCAGAGCCTAAATGAAGTATCTGAAGTTTGATGGGATGAATTGGTACCACAGAAGTATTTGAAAAGTGCCTCAGAAAGTTAAGAAGGAAGATGCCACACATTCCTTAGATTATAGAATTGATTCCTAACTGCTTCTTTAGACACTTAGTATGCAAATCTGGGCCTCTAGCTACACAAATGGGGACAGCCTGGAGAAGCTTCCAGGAAATTCTACTATGCATTGTAACTTGGTTGGTTCATTTAGGCTCTGTCAGCAGTGGAGTCACCATATTACAGTGGCTCAGTGACTGGCAGAGAAAAGGGCACTTTGAAGGGACTTTTCAGAAATGAAATCTCTCCAGATTAGCAATTATCTTCACAGACTCATTGAGTTTGAGGACAGAAGCACACAACAGGTCAGTTAATCTGAACTTCCATACACTGAGTCCACCACATGTTCACCCCTGTATGCAGCATATTTTTCAGAATGCTGTCCCAATTTCAATTGAAAACTTTAAAGAAGGACCAGTTAATTTTAGGAATTACTCACAACGCCAGTGCATCAAAACAATCAGTTAAAATACTTTTTCTGCAATTCAAGAATCTCAAAACTGACTTAAGGGCTTTCAGGTTCTTTTGCCAGGAATTTTATTTACAGGTAGAATATTCTCATTTTAAAGCTTGATCTGGTTAGGTATAAACACCTTAGAGCTCCAGAAATGTTAGGGCAGACATATAGATGATATGCTGATGTGTTTGTACTAAGTGCTGCACAGAAACATGAATTAATGGATACATGGATTTTCTATATGGAGATCCCTTTCCAGCTTCAAGTCTCAGAGGGGTTGTCAAATGCCAGACTACAGGAGCCAATCCTTGCTGAACATGAGGAGTGGGGATTTTTTTTTTCTTACTGCACTGGCCTAATGCTTTGATTCAGCACAGATGCTTATCAACAGGAGTAATCCCAGGGAAGTCAGTACCTGAAGTAGGTAACTTTTATACACTAAATTAGGATTATTAGATCTTCAAGTGCACTAATTCTGAGGGAACATGAATTCTCTTGATATGCCTTGAGCTTTTTCCTAAGTGCCTAATGTGCAATTATTTTTTTTCTTACTTACATTATAGTAAGGCCTGGCTGAGACCAAAACCCATTGTACCCTAACACTACACAAAACATAGCAAGAAGAATTCATGTCCCACAGATCTTAAATTTTTCTGAAGGTTTGTAGCTTTTTCAGAGTCCAGAATGACACTTATTTGAGGAAAGAATGTTTGCAAAAACCGCCTTAGCTCTTATGTCTTTGGCTGAACTACTTTCTTTGCAGATATAGCTATTTACTGAATGTTACTGCGGAGTTACAGAACAGACAGTGTACCTTGAAATACAGGCACAGCTAGCAATAAAACCACAATCCTTGAAATCACTCTATCTGTTGTTCTTGCTTGAATGCTTTTGAAAAACAGCTTTCTGCTTTGGAGCCGATTTATCAACCTGTGCAAAATAGGTAAACAGCACCTGATCTGGTAAGTCGGTTTCAGAGATCGGCTGTATTAACCCTTTTTGTACCATGTCTTTTAAATGATAAGTTACTGAGGAAGGGCTGTCTCTGCTTGCATACATACAGTGCACAGAGATGCCCAAGCCTCCGTAAGTACTGTGATACAAACAACAACAGAACTTTCAATTTCTGGTTGTTGTTAGGTCATGCATCAAGTAATGTAAAGAGCATTTAGTGTCTGCTCTGAAGCCTTTTCATAGAGATGAGGTTTTCAGCAACTGATCCACACACTGTAAAAATCAGTTGCATATTGGCTCCATGCCTGGAGTTTGATTGGTTTCTGGTTACTGGTGAATGCTTTCTGCAAGGTATATAGAAATTGTCAAGTAATCGTCCCTTAAGCTTTTGTATATGCAAAGAACGTACAATATGGAGAGCTTTACCCTCTCTAGGTTTGTCAATTACTGCATAGATAGGCACTGTCTCTAGCATTCTTCACTACATTCTAATTAAGGACTGTCTCTTCCAGTGCTGGCCCAACCTATTATCATAGAGGAAATACCTTCAGTGCTTGAAATGAAAATCTTTACAATTTTCATTCTGCTGGTGTTTTATAAGAACCTGCAAACACTTCCAGACCTGACACAGTAAGGAAACAAAAAGAGATTAAAATTTTGCTCTGACTCAAGTTCAATATGATTATCTTGGCAAAGTTCAGGCTGCCAGACCCTGTACTACTGTTGTGGTGTCACGTTAGCGGTGAGGGAGAGAAGGGATGTGTCTTAGCTAAACCCAGGTATACGGTTCCATTCTTTGCAGCCTTTCTACAAGAGGGAAACCTAGGTGTAGGCTGGAAGGAAACTGCTCCACATGCCAGTCAGATTCGTATCTAAACCATTTCAGTCTGATATGCCATCTAGAGAGAGTTTTGCTTAGACAGAGTAGATTTTCCTGCATATTTACTGAGGTGCCCACTTCCTTCTACCTCTATAAGTCGGATGCTGATGCTAGGTGCTGCATTCTCTGTTCTTCCTCTTGCAGCCTACAGGCCTAAAATGTTTCTGCTTCAATGTCTGTGTCTGATGTTCAACTTAATCACACTGCAAATGGGCCTCTATGGTCCTGTCCTAACTCGCAGTGTTGTAAATGAAGAGGAAGTCTTGACACAGCAGTTTTGCTGGAGTAAACCTGGGTGAGTTAAAATGGTATTTCGTGTTGTGAGAAAAAATGTCAGGAGGTGCAGAACAGTATGTGCAAGATATAACAAAAATCCAGGCCCCCAGGTTATAGAGCGGAGGTTTGAAAAGAAGGAGAATTAATACAAAGCAGTAGATGAAGAGAGGCATTTCTGAGGCACACTTGCATGCTGGCCTTCTCCTTGTTCTGTTGAGAGAATTTGCTTCTGGCTTGTCTTAGCAACAGCAAATGGCTCTCCTGTATGGCTGCCCTACTGCTGCAAGTCGGTCAGATCTCAGTGGGGGTATATGTGGCAGAACTGTTTCTTAGCAGAGAATTCAGAGTACCTGGTTTTGGCTGTGTATAATGTGCTGGCCTTCTTTCAGGGCTGTTTCTGGAAAGTAGCTGTCAGATTTTCTGTTCTCACCTGGAGAAAACCAGAATACTTCAGGACTATATAGCAGAACTCAGCTGTAGGAATAAAACACTGTCACTCAAGAAGCTCTACCCTTAGCCAGAGCTCCTGTTGCTTAATCAAAAGGCATGCAGAGGCTTCTGGGAGATGCAGATATTGGAGTTTGTTGCTATAAAAAAACAGAAGTCAAACACAAACACTTCCTACACATTTCAGTGTAGCTAGTACACACCACGATAACTCCCAAGAAACCACCAATTGTCATTCTGCGCTTTGTGACAAGGTGCTTTAAGCTCTGACTGCTAGAAGAGAAGGAAAAAAATATGGGACTTAATGCAAAATCTGCTGAAGACACAATGATTTCCACTAACACCAGTGTTGAGCAGGCTGAGTTTAAGAGGGCAGATTCAATATGCATTTGAAAACAATATAGAGAAGGGTCTTCAGAGCAAAATGAGGAAACTGACCTTTAACTTCCCGGTTCAAATGAACTTCAAGAATAAAGTTAGATGAAGCAGATGCCCCCTCACCAACAGTTCTTCCAAAGCTCACTCTCGCCCCATGTCCTAACCTTCACTAACAAGCAACACGTAATTGAAGCTTCTGTACCTAGGTTCAAATATAATGACAGATTAGAATGTAGATCAGGAATTCCTATGGTGGTGGCCACTGGGCTAAGGCAGTCTGACAGGGGAACTTAAGTATAAGTTGATTTGGCACGAGGAGGAGTAGATCAATTTCTCCGCAAGGACACAGATTTTCTAAGAGACTGTGTTTGAGACTTAATGCCCCTGTGCTTTAGTCCCTTCTATGAAAATGGAGTGTAACTGTTATTTCAGTCTCTCCCTCTTCCCTTGACATGTCTTTCTGTAGACTGTGACCTTCAGTGTAAATCCTCTCCTTTAGCACTATCTTTAAATGCTAATGGAATAGTACAGCCAATGCCAAGCAAAGGTAAGAGCCAGAGCCCAAATAATTCAGAGGAAACACTCCCACTGACACTGGCTGCCTGTCAGGCCCAAACACGGTTACTAGTGGAAAACAGAGATGTGTTGTACAAGTTGTTTTCTCTCTTCCTCTTGGGAATGGCTGTGATGAGACAGGGGCTTTTCTGCAAGTTGCAAAGGCCCTAGCCCACTGTCAATAATCCTGTGCTTTTCAAAACTGCCTACAAATAAAAGTGAAATCCAAAACTCTGTAACTGCCCAAACAGGCCACATCACTAACAGTGAAATGGCTTTCTAGTGGCATGACCTGCAGGGATGTCTGATAAACATGTGGTCTTTCTCCTGCCGGTTTGTTTTTAATCAAATCCAAACAACAGAAGCTGACAATGAAATCCCACAGTCTCACCCAGAAAGTTCCTCAGCTTTTGGCTGGACTTCTTGTTTGTCTGCTGTTCTCAGCGTACTCTACAATCTCTTGCCTGGAGGGCTACACTGGCCTCACACCATGAAGCTGCAGACGTCTCATTTGCATATAACTCTCCATACTGTTTCCTATAGATTAAGTTCCCAAAGAGATCATTTTATTGGGGAAGCATACCGAGGCGTCTGGAGTGTGCCACAAACCACAAGCTAGATAAAGGGAGGCAAGTGAGGGGAAGCATGGTTTCAGTTGTAGGTCAAGAAGGAGCATCCCCGACCTCTGTCACAGCCTTCTCATGCAGTTGAGCAAGCCTCTCAGTCTCGCTGTCAGTATGCTAGAGTATGCAATTATGCATTGTCCTGCTAAAAAGCAAGTCCCATTTTCAAAAGGAAGTTAGGCTTTTCTCAACTCTGAAGCCTTAGCCCCACAGATTTTCCTAAGACACAGGCTTCTAAGTTCTTGAATTGCTCTGAAAATGCAAATCTGTTCCGTCGATGCAGGAGATTGTTGCTCACATCACCATTAGCAAATTCCAGCTCTCAAGGGTAACAAGAACTGGGAAGGCGAGTGGCACAAGCCCTTCCTGCGTGTCTGCAATCACAATATGCCTCCATGATCCCTGGGAGCTTGGCTGCTAGCACATCCTGCAGTCTGCACTGCTGCACTCTTATTACTAGCCACATTCAACTGGAGCAGAATGCTTGCACAGTCTACAAGCACATTTTGTCTTCCTGACATGTTATACAGATGTGCTGTGTTCTGCAATTACATGTTATGTTTTGCTGTATTTATACGCCATGTTTTGCACACCTGAGTGGAACAAAACCCAGAGAGACATAAAAATCTGGGCCCTTCACTTCAGTTCCCACATGTAAGACAATACTCCTGCTAGGAGACCTGCCTGCATTGCAGTTCTCCAGAGAGAAGGCTGTCCTGCACTGCCTGCATACTGCAGCTCCGTTTGGTTACCTCCATACGACACCATGAGAACCCCCTTCAGTTGCTAAATAGACACTCGTCTCAGGTGACAGTGTGACAAAAGCTGATCACGCAGATTCATTTTTGCAGGCAAAATGGTCATGTGACAAAGAATTTTAATCCTAGGTGCAGGTCACTTACTCATGGGAGCGGTAGGAGCTAGGAGAAGCTTTCCACTGGTGAGAAGTTAATGTTCAGGCAGTCTGGATAAAGATTTTTCTCCAAGTCAGTGATTTACCTTTGTTTGGGACTATTATGTTCATGGCTGAGACAACACAACCTCTGGAAAACTAGTAATATGTCCTTTTCCATCTCCCTCTCATCAGGGAAACCTTATATGCTATTTACAAACTATTGCGGAGTTGGTTAGTTTTACAAACGCTTAATCAAGCTTTCCTTAGTTTTGGACCTATCTTCTGCTCTGCTCTTCTCACCTTCAGCCCTCCTTTCACGTTGCCCACAAAATTTCTATTTAAGCTTTGGGAAATTAACAAAAACAATAATAACCATATAATGAATTTGGAGTCCTAGTTCTTTTAATTCCGTATTCAGGTGTTCTCTAGCAGCAGATCTCCTGATCTTTCTGCTGCAAACAGGGTTGCTTGGTCAGTTTCTTAATATTTTACTTGCTTTTAATATCTTTCATTTCATTAACTTGCACATAATGCTGGTTCTTAATATGATTTTTTTTTTAGCCTGGTTGAGCACTTTATTAGCTGTAGTAGCATTAACAGCATTAATTATAGTACTTAATAATGCTGGCATGTATTTTGTTTAAAATAATTTGTTCAACTTTAATGAGAATGTATGTTCTGCTCGGTTTAGAGTCAAAATAGATTTTACAAACAGAGGTAGGAAATCTGAAATTTAAATTTCAGCAGCATATAAAGAATCTATGAAAACCCTCAAATAACTGTGGAGATTTAAACAACTATGTTGGTGGCACTCAAAATTTATGCCAAAGACTTATTATGCCAAAGAATTAGAGATCACCATATAGCTCAATTTTTACATATACATTTTTCCAAATAGTAATTTCTTAGGCATTTAGCAATTTAATTTTCCAATTGCATTTTAACTGGTATGTTGTAACTACAACTGGCAAGTTGAATTTCAGCCTTGGTTTCATTGACTCAGGACAAGAATTGGATTAAGAAAAAAGGGCTTTAGTAACTCTGAAACTTTCAGTATTATGAATAGGCTTAAAATTTCAACAAATGCTTTTACTTCCATGCCTCACTGGCAGACACACCTATTTGTCCAATTTGTAAACAATCCACATTTGTAATAGCGTTCAGGTAAACATTCTAGTTCTTCTGCTCAGGGTACAAAGACTCAGGCCCTCAGCTCCGCAGCACAGCTAGTTAGATGACGAAAATTTCACCTGCAAATGCTGAACCCAATACATTTAATTCAAAACATTTCAGGTTTTAATGAGTTGATATGCCTAATATATGTTTGTATGGGTTTCCACCATACACTAAAGTTTCTGGCACACCCACCCACCCACACACACCAAAAAGGCAGCTGTCCCATAGTGACTGCTCACCAACGACAGGATCTGCTGGGGCTCCCAGGTGCTCAAGAGGAGTATTTTTCTCTGCAGAAGAAAACTGCTCCCTCCACCTGTCTAAAGACTGTCTTAGCTTCTGCCTCTAACCTACCACATCCAAGTTCCTGAAAACATTTTTTCAGAAACAAAAGGCGAACAGTTTTAGCCTGAGAGAAGAGACTCCTACATTAACAGGAATGACTTTGCTGCAGAATTCACTCCACACAAATCATATGTACTCATTGGTTCTGAAACCCGCAGTTCTATTCACAGATTACCACTTTTAGGGTACTTCTAAGATACATTGAAGCATGGGATAGCTGGCAGCCATGAACTACGCTATCACTATCACAGCTGTTCTATGTAACTTCTAGTTAGAATTGCTGTTGTGGTCCAGAAGAGAGAATAGTTGGGAGGAAGGAACTCTAGCAGCTTGTCGACAGACCAGGTCAAATTGCATCTATGACAGACATTACTTCTGTATCGCTCTGTCTTAAAAGAAAGAGTTTGGCTGAAGCCAACCAATTAATGATGCTGTTATTTTTTTCTTTCTTTTCCTTTTCTTTACTGCAACGATACGAGTCATATTCCCTCCTATCTTAGCAGGATGTGTCTGGGAAAAGTACTACCAGGAAGTTCCATCATCTAGAAGAAATATTACACCCGTGTAAGAAGTTTTACATCATTTTAAAATGCAATGAACTCAAATGTTTTGAGTTAGAAATGGAGATTTAAACTGGGAAAATAATTAGCTACTGACACAGTGCATTCTCCTTCAGCTCAGATTTTGCAGTGCGTGGGCAGCACTGACCCAAATAGAGTTTAGAGCTGTCATGCAAGAATCACTGAGATGAAGTATCTGGCCATGTGCTATACAAGCTGTCACAGATCAGCTGGCCCCTTCTGGCCTTGAATACCTGTGTGATTTCTGGAAGAAAGTGACTCTGATTCTTTGTTGCGGTTCCATGGCATGATACCAGACACTGTCCCTTTTACAATCACTATGAAGAAGATAAGGAAATAAAGTCTAAATGTCTGTTTGATGGGGCTGGCCTTGTGCCACCAGCTAATCCGCGCAGACATGGACTCGGGAGAGAAATTAACCGTAACCGGCTCCCAGTCCCGCACCACAATTCCCCCGTGGGGAGATCCCAGCACGGACATGCACGCCCCGACCACACATCGCGGGGTCCCACGGAAAGCACGGCGCGGCCCGCAAGGCCCCGGCTTCGGCGGCGGGAGGAGCCGGGCCGCGAGGCCGTGCCCGGGGCCGTGCGGCGCAGCGCGGCGCGGCG
>VXAL01012976.1:337615-490378 GCA_013399475.1 Chauna torquata | reverse complement strand
GGGGCTGCGGGGAGCAGAGCTGCCGCCTCGCCCCGGCCAGGCGGAGCTGTGGGCAAGCGGCCCGCCGTCCCGGCGGGGCAGCAGAGCGGAGAGCGAGCCCCGGGCCGGGGCCAGAGCCGCGGCGGCGCCGCCCCGAACGCCTGTCCCTGCACACTGAGGTGCGCTCACGCGTGAACGGGCTGCGAACTGAGGTCCGCAGCTTTCAGCAGCTACATCAAACACAACTTACGAAAAAAGGCCTGCCTGTAGCTAGTTGCAGAGTCAGAAAGTTCCAAAAATAGAAAATTTGCTTAATTTTAAAGGGGGAAGGTAAATAGGGTGATATTTGAACACTGCTGAGCCTGAGGCTCTGTATAGTTCTTTAGCTGATGTTTTGGGAATAAAGTAGCAGTGAGGTCGGCATCTGGGGGTGCTGCTGGATGCCTCGGACTTGCCTGCAGTTAGGTCTGTGTGGCTAAACCCCTTCTATCTACATGGATTCAGGTCTCCTGCTAGTTTGACAGCATTAATCAAGATTTCTGTAGTAATTACAAGTTGCAGGAAGAGCTTCATTTGTTTTGAAGTTCACTTTTCCCATCAGCCATCTAGGTTTGAGAATAAGAAGTCAACTGAAACAAGCTGTTGGATATTCCACCTTATAATCTGTGCAAGAAAGGAAAACTGCTATTCTAGGGAGCAGGAAGGAATAGTACCACACCTTTTCTGTGTTTACTCTTGTGTTCAGTTTAGGGTGTTACTGCTCTTAGATTTTAGTCACCAAGGAACTTCTATTGACGTTGGTGATAAAATAAATTGATTTATCTGTGTTTAAATCCCGTTTTCTGTGTTGGTTGCATTGAGCTAGCTTAACAAGCAAATACTGCACAGTTGCAACTGATCTTGCCAGGCTATCTTCTAGCTCTGGAAATACTCTTTTAAACATACTGTGGGTTGAATGTGAATACTGTGTTGGACTTCAAGTGAGTGCTTGTGCTTAAAAAGGACCAGAGAAGAATGTCTAATTGTTTTTGCACCTCCTACTTCAGTGTTTACAGATTGTTCGGTGTGATTCATTGCTCTCTATCCAGAGCAGAAGTTTTAGGCACTTAAATTCTGTGTTGGGAGAATGTAGGTCTTGCATCTGAGATTACATGCAAGGTGCCGTACAGCTGCTGAAGCCTCTTTTGCTGTTGTAGCCCTAGATAGCTGTGAGACATTTGGTAATGTGAGACTTCGATTGTGAGGCATTCTGTAACACAGGCAAAACTTAATTTGTCCAGAGAAGGGTTTTCTTATTCATTTCTTCCCCTTTATGTGTCTAAGTTAAATCTAATTACGCTGTTGTGTAACAGTAGGTTTAAAGGCAGCAACAAACGTTCAATGGCCTACTCTAGCACTTGGAACAGAACGGAAGTTCATGCAAGTTCTTCAGTGGCTCTTACAC
Source organism: Chauna torquata (assembly GCA_013399475.1). Lineage (NCBI taxonomy): Eukaryota > Metazoa > Chordata > Aves > Anseriformes > Anhimidae > Chauna > Chauna torquata. Next base: position 488,955 of record VXAL01012976.1, on the reverse strand, counting down.
TATTGAAACACTTCTAGAAATATACAGGGATTTCACCACGGTGGGCAAACTGGAAGACACGGAAGCACCAGTGGAGAGACCCATTCCTACAAAAAGGAAGTACAAGAAAAGTATTTCCTTGTAAAGGAAAATCTAGGGGGAGAGGAACATTTAGTGGGTAGTGGGAGAATGAGGCTCGGGCCCTTTGTCTATCACTTTGTCACTCTGGAAGAATAAATTGGTCTCCATTTCTGAAACTGTCCCTCTGTAGCCCAGTGACAACAGGATGCTCATACCTCAGAGCAGGATGTGGTGACCAGGATTAAAGGAGGACAGGAGTTTCATGCTCCCTTTCATTGGGCTGTCAGCTAAATGTTTGCTTTCCCAGCAAGCTGATACAAAAGCCTTCTAAGAGGTTTATCTTGGAGTTTAAACTTCAGCTGCATGTGGTTCTCACTACTGCACCCAAGCCTGTGCTGGATGTGGCATTCTTTCAGTATGAAGTCCTGCTGGCTATAGTTTTTAGTTGTATGCTACAGTATTTGCCCAGTAAGAGCAGTTGTGAAAAGGACACAGCTACAAGTAATATCCAATAGATTGCATGTATATGTCTATCAGAAAATAAGTGGATGCTTACTAACTTTATATTTACTAGAAGATAACAAAACTGTTCCCTTCCTGCCTTCAACCCCGCTTTAAGCACATTCCTCATTTGGAAGGAGTTGCTCTGGCTATCAAACGTACTATGCCACATTTCCTGCCTCTTCTTATGCTGCTACAAGTAAAATGTTACTTGGCAGGTTTAAGTGTCTGTCTGTCATATTGGCTTTACAAGCCCCACGAATAATTTCCAAGAGAAGCCAGCCTTCTCAAGGAGGGTTAAAAATGCTTCTGTGCTTGCTTTTCTAGTTCAACTGCATCCAGATAGTTGTGTTTTCATTAGTCCACCTTAGAACAATAGCCAGAACACCATTATGCTATAAAATAAAAGCTCTTCATCTAGTATATCCTATGTTTGATCTCTTTTGTTTAGCATGCCCATACACCAGACTACAGTGGCAGAATGCTGAATGTCATGTGTGGTGACTTGGATTTAATGCAAGGTCCTTCACAGGCCATTTCAAGCTTCATTTAAAAGTTGAAGAGAAATGGGAATCTCACTTTATGGGCTTAACTTGTACTTATTTAAACTCATCATGGAGACAGCTAGTGACAATTTGGAAGACATACAAGTCATAAAAACAGCCTTCTCCTTCCTGTTTAAACTGTTACAGCTTTTGTTTTGGCTGGACTTTGAGTCAGTGAATGAAAAAAAAAAAGAGGAAGTTCAGAAAAAGGGAGGGGAGGGAGGAAGGGAGGGAGGGAGGAAGTGAACACGCTTGGTAACTTGAGACTGCAGAATACAGGGAGCGCAAGTATGTCACGGGAACAACTTTGAAAGCAACTGGTGGTGAGTCAGGAAGCAGTCACCAGTCTGTCTCTTCCCCATGTTGCAACAGTAGTAATCATAAACTTGTGCTTTTTGCAGTTAAACTTAAGAGTGGTCTCTGATAGTCACATTGGATTGCTGCAATTGCATGTTTGTTCCATTTGAGAAGTCCTAAATACTAGTTCGGCCTTAGTGAATATCTTCAGCTGAAATCTACCTTCACTGTCTGCAACACTAGTGGAGTGCACCATGATACTCTAACTTGACATACCTCTTTCTAATGTATTGTTGTGAAATAATGATGACTGCTTCCCCCTCACACCTTCCTCTTCTGTCCACCAGATTAAGTAACAATGGCATTTGTGAAGAGCGGCTGGCTGCTCCGGCAAAGTAAGTCATGGACCTCTTACCTCTTTTTCTCCCCACTGTATCTAACTTCTTCAAAAAACATTACAGCAACTCAGTAATTCCCAGGTATTTCTTAAAACAAGTCTCTAGGTCTGTGGGTTGTTGTGTTGTTGTTGTTTTTAACTGTAGGACACTTAAATATACAACACGACAGCATTTCTGTGTGGCCTTTTGGGTATACTAGTGGGAAACAGTGTATACCACATCTGAGGTGTCTGGCCTTCAGCTTCAGATGCTGCTCTGTAATTAGAGTTATGTAAGTGGACACTTAGAAACTGTACCTGATGCCTTACATTAATGTCTTCAATTAGTCATGCCCTCTACTTGCTCTTGCAGCAAATTAGAACTAAAGCACCATGTTATAGCCCTTAAAATAAACTTAGTTGTGACTTAGAGTTGTAAATAAAATATGGAACCCGATTCTGTAATGTTCTAAAACAGAGATGTTGTAGGACAGGATTTTGCCTGGAGCCTGAGAATGCCTTTTGTCCTCTGGGGCAACTGGGAAGGCCACCTTGGTTTTATTTTTATTAACTCTAGGCCACAAATACTTTCTAATATGTGCCCTCAAAAGTGACTATTTAATTTTAAAGGTACTATTTTACGGCGTTGGAAGAAGAACTGGTTCGACCTATGGTCTGATGGCCGTTTAATATTCTATGATGACCAGAATCGCCATGATATAGAAGATAAAATCCACATGCGAATCCATTGCATCAACCTTAGAGTGGGGAATGAATGTCGAGGTAATAGTGAACCTTCAGGATTTGTTTACTGACAGATTCTTTTCAACTTTAGTGCCTGCCCAGCATACCATTTATAACACGACTTGGGCAGAAGTAAACATGCCCATGAAGTGTGCAGCTTTGTTGTTAAAGAAAAAAAAACACACAAGAACTCCCCAACTATTAAATTCCCTTATAGATGTCCACGGTGTGGTATCACTGTTAGGGTTTGGTGCTTCCTTTTATAACTCAGTGAGGACAGTGTACCATATATGCAAGTGGCAGGCCTGTGAGAACAGGATGTTCACAGTAGACTTGTGTGTCTGATTATAGTGTTACTGGTGAAATTACAGTGCTGGCTGGAGAGAGAGGCAGGACTCAAAATGGGAAACCTCAGCAGATTTTTTTTCAATCATTACTAAGTTCACTTCTAGCATTTGTTAGTACTCCACTTGATGCTGCATCAGTGAAGGACACAAGTGTTGGAAAGTACTTACTGCTAGGTACAGATTGGTTCTGCTGTAAGACACTTGCATTTATAAAGAGGGACTTTCAGAGCTAGTTACCTTCAGAACATACTCTAAAGAGTAAGAGCAGGTTATTTCCTTCTGTAAGTTGTTCTGATGTCATGGAAAGCAGCTACAACAGGCCATGGCTTATTTTGTCCAGAGTTCTGCATAAACTATCTCCGTTCTTGTAAATGGGATCATGAAATTCTGGTTATAGGTACTTCCTTACTCATCTCTTTTTTTTTTTTTCTGACTCAGATTTCCAGCCTCCAGAGGGGAAGCAGAGAGACTGTTTACTGCAGGTTGTTTGCCGTGATGGAAAGACAGTCAACCTCTGTGCAGAAAGTGCAGATGACTGCTTGTAAGTCTGCCAAAGAAGATTATTTTTGCTGCCTCTTCCTCTTTTATCTTTCTTTTTCTCTCTCTCCCAAGTTATTATCCTTCCTTCAGACTTTCAGAGACATGTTTCAAGAAAATTTTCAAGCAGGCTTTCAGTTATAAAAAACATAGCTTTCCTGTGAGTTGTCAAACTCAAGTAGGTGTAGTTCTGGCAAACTAACTGCAAGTTAAGTCACTGAAAACGCTGAAGGGTGAGGAGGAGTAAAAGCATCTTATTAATATGGTTAGGGCAAAACATGCTGAACAGATTTTCTTTTTTTCACTTCTCCCCTTCTTTAAGTATTACATGACCCTGCATAGCCCAAGGATGTCCCAGTCATTGAAGAGAATACTCTAGTATTGTGAACTCTCAATTGAGCTTGGCTATGTATAGTTGGATAACATCAATCACCAGTGTTTACTGAGTATGCATGGTGTGTCATGCATGCTCCCAGCCATATAGCATGGGAGTATCTGTGTGAAGTGTATGCACCTTCTCTTCAAACTGTAACAGTGTCTAGACCCGCACTCTCTAGTCAGCACAGATGCAACTCTTCAGGCAACAGACACAACTTTCCTGTTGTATCTCTTTCTATTACCTTATCCTGAGCATGGCTGCATGTCACCTGCCTGTTGTACCTGCAGTGAAGACCTTCAAACGTGTTCCTTCTCATGGTCGTTTTCTTGCTTCTCCTCACTCCATCTCGGATCTGCAAAGGAAATAATTATTTTTCAATCTTGGTGTAACACTTTGGTGCATTCATTTTAGTGTGTCATTCGGCTTTCACACATGGAGTATCTTAAACTCTGCTCCTGCAGTACCTCTATTTACTAACCTTGTTTTTTTTCATAGTCCTAAAAAGAAAAAGTGGCGTTAATTTTTATCAGTGTTCCACTAAGCAATGTTTTTGTCACAGGGCATGGAAAATTGCTCTCCAGGATGCCAGAACAAACACAGTAAGTGTACTATCTAGACTTTATGCTGATAGAGAAGAAGCATGTCAGTGATATCTGTGGTCCAGCAGCTGGTCTTTGAAATCATGCTCCATCCTTCTCTGCTAGAGAAAAATAGGGTCATGAGCATGATGTAAGGCTCGTGGGTGGGGAGAAGAATGATCCTCTGGGTCATCAGCACATGTCATCCTTGCAGCCAAAGCCAGGCAAATATGTGCTGGGTGGAAGTGAATGATTTCAGAGAGTGATTTCTCTGGGTGGAAGTGAATGTTTGGGAAGCTGATCTGAAAAGAAAGTGGGCACTGAGGCTGTGCGCAAAAAGTAAATCAGCAGCTAGTAAAAATGCGCTTTCCACTCCTACTATCTGTTGCCTACAGAGTGCTAAAGGAAGCTTACTGCAAGTATGTGACACTTTTGACCTAAACAGGAAGCTGTTTTTTTTAATGTAGATCCACTACATTGTGGAATGCCTCTTGGCAGAGAGCACGAGGTGCTTGGAAGGCAGGCACAGGCATACCAAGGAGTGTATTACCTCTGTGTCAGCATGCTAGCTGTGATTACTGAAGAGGTCAGGAATCATAGAAATCTCTCTGTGAGTCATAAAGTTCTCCAGAGAACTGTATCTCTGGGGAACCCCAATCATCCACTTACTTATGGGGATTGTTAATTTGCTTTTTCCTCCAGACTGCCTTCCAGGGTGCTTTTCAGCACTAGCTTTCCTTAGATGGCTAGACTGAACCAGCCTGAGATGTTTCAGTTTCTTGGGCAAAGCTACTCTAATTGGCTGTCTATAGGAAAAAGTGTTAACTGCTATCTTTCCATGGTGTTTAGGGCTACGTGGGATCTGATGTGATGTATGATGAGACATCCATTTCCTCAGCCCCTCCTCCTTATACAGCTTATGCTACACCATCACCTGAGGTAAGAGTTGCAGTTGGGAAGCATTAAAATAAGTGAGGAAGCAGAAGCAGCCATCCTTCAAGCACCCACACTGTACTCCAAAGTGCAGCGTTCCACACTTAGATCCTGCTTTTTGTACAAATGGATGGTGGGAATGAGGCATTAGCAAAATATTGTCACTCCTATTTGAGATGGATTTCCTTTCAAAAGGATCAGGCAGATTTGGCTAGGAGATATATAAAGGGATGGATGCTCAGCAAACTTGGAAAATAAAGCTTCTTAGAGACAGGGAAGAAGTTATTTGGTTAATCCTGAAAAATCTTAGCCATGCAGCCTTTAATATAACCACACTTTCACATTGTGTAAGCACTGGAAGTATATAAAGTCAGGAATTTTAAAAATAGGATTTAATGACTGGAGCTGTCACTTTTAAAACATAGAGATTCTGTTGCATAGAAGATGACATAGCAACAAAGTAACTCTAGCTCCCGGATGCACTGTTGTTCTGCATGGGAGAAGGAACAGAATGGGGGCTGTACTAGTACACATTGCTGATTTCTGGATGTTGTGACTTGCACAGTGATATACAAAGATGCGGTATGGGGTAGTATTACTTTTTGCCCTATAGGTGCTCTGCTCCAGCCCCTAGAAGAACTAGATGTGGTACTGGGAGCTATATTAGGGCTAGCACTGGGCTTCCTCCTTCAGAGAACAGAACTGCCTCCAAAAGATACGGCTACAGAGTACTTGTCGTGAATCTGATGTTTACTTGCTGTGTGCCAGGGGAGAATTGGTTGGAGTTTCTTGGGATCAGCTGCTGCTCACTGGGCACTTCTGAGCTCTCCAGAGAGCTGTTGTTGGCGTATGGGCAGAGAGGAGGAAGCTAGGAGGGATGCTGTGGTGCTGCATGACAAGCCAGGCCCTGCCTCTGACATTCGCCATCCATAAAGGGTGCAAAGTGAATGCTGCTTAGCAGCATCTTTTTTTTTTTCAAGCAGCTGTTCTGAATCCTTTCCAGGGAGTAGTCTAGATCAGTACAGACTGGATATTTTAGTGAACCTTGAACTGCATTAGAAATGAGGGAGACTAGAACAAAGCGCATAACTGGATATATGACAAAGAATGCTTTTGTAATAGACATTTCGGACTTTTTTTAATTTCACCAGGCTTATGGCTATGGCTACGGTCAGTACAATGGTGCATATCCCCCTACCGGTCCTCAAGTCTTCTATGCCTCCAATGGACAAGCCTATGCTGTTCCCTACCAGTATCCATACCAAGGTAATCAGTGTCAACCACATTCTCCACCTTCACGTAGAAGCTTCATCCTTTCAATGTTAGAGAAGACCAAGTAATTGACACTTGGGGCTGGGTTCAGATGTAGCATTTTCAAGTTCCTTTACCACCTGCCACTCCTGCACAACAGAGTGATAGAAAGAAACCTGACTTGTAACTGGAACCAAAGTCCCCTCAGCCTTTCACAACAAAATGAGCACAATGAAATTTGTTTTAAGTGATTTAACCTTTCAAATGTGATCCCAGTGTATTTAAATTACTTTATAAACTCTTTTCAAAGCACACAGAACTCTTTGACTACAATAGTCAGCATGTTTTGTAAGGAAAGGTAGGAGAGTTACAGCAAAATTGGCTCACTACTCTACTGGGCATAGATGGAAATTTTGATTCATCTGTTGCTCCTATATGTAGCTTAATTTTTTTACCAACACCAATGTCCAGCTATGACCCCAGAATTAAATAAAAAAGTTCCAATAGTAAATGCACTCCCAAAGCATGGTAGTAACTAGTTCATCCCTAGCAACCAGCTTACCCTCTGTATTTTCAGATTCCTTGTTCGTTCTCTGAACTGACATAATCCTTTTCACGAGGTTCCCAGTGCTATCAATTCCAGTTTCTGAATGACTAGCCATGCATTGTTGAGTCAGTGAGAGGCTTTGCCAGCTGAGTTAGTTGGATTACTTCAGTATCTGTTACAAAAACCACTGCAGTATCTTTGAAAATGTTCATGAAATGTCCGGAAGGGAAAGCAATACTGTTACGTTTGCTTTGCAGGTAGGAGCTAAGTCACAAAACATGACAGGTGGAACTTCTATAACTCTGTTGCATAGCAGGGGCCAATTGGTGTTATCCTGAGTCTTAGGTTAACTCCTTACTACTGGGCCAGTCTTCATCTGAAAAGAGATGTGGCAGCTGCCACCGCACAACAGATCTGTGCAGGATGTGAAGGCTGAATTGAAGTATTAAGGAGGAATTATAGAATAAATAACTGATACGCATTTTCTGGCAAACCACTGGCTTAAAAGCTGCCAAATGTGGTTTTTTTGGAACTTCACTATTTGCCATAACTTCAAGGTAGATTCAATTTTTAGACCTATTTCTTGCATTAAATCCACCAACCGTCTGACGGAATGATACAAGTAATTCATAGGTTCTTTGCTAATACAAATGCAGAACAATGTTAAGTTTTACTTTTGCTATGAACTTTCCTCCCAGATTTTAACCTCTTATCTAGGCTGGGAGTATTGCTAAGCTTCTGTAATTTTTTAAAAATTACGGAGGCTGAATCCAAAGCAGGGATGTAGTCTACCTTTGTAACTGACATCATCTTAAGTGTTCAACGGAAGGAAGAGGGCAAAGGAATGGTTATGTTTTGAAATCCCAATGCATGGTATTATGACCTACATTTCTTTTGCCCTCCTCCTAACAATCTCTTACTACCTAGGACCTTACGGCCAACCCCCTGCAAACCATGTCATCATTCGAGAACGTTACCGTGACAGTGATGGAGATCTTGCACTGGGCATGCTTGCTGGAGCAGCGACTGGAATGGCTCTGGGATCATTATTCTGGGTCTTCTAGACTACCCATTCCTTATCTTTGTAGTTCCAAAAACCTTTACTGTGTGCAATAATATATTGGCAATGTTGTTTACTGTTAAACTTTTAAAAATGCAATAGTTATTTTTCAGTAGTGACATCTTAATAACTGATTCTTAACTGTCCAAAGGAGAGTTTAAAGGCACTACTTATACTTAGATAAGTGGTTAGAGAAGGCATGTGCAGCTCTTGAACTCTGTTCTGATGGAGTAGGATCTGTAGTGATAAGGATCAATATGAGCACCAACGTAATACAGTAGCAGTCAATGGTTTTATGAACTGTTAATGTAAACACTGTAGAAAGAATTTTGTTTTTTTTTTTTTTGTCTAAAATCCGATCCAAATAGAAGGTTTATAGGAGCCCTGACTTAGCATGTATGTACTGTTGGTTTCTATACATTCCCCAGACAAACATACAGCTCAGCAGAAACTCCCTGGCATTAGGCAATCTGCCATGCTTAAGGACTTTGTTTTTAAACTCGCCTGCAGATGGTAGTATATTTTCTTAGATGGAGTCCTATACTTGCCTCTCACACCATCTAGGCAAAGTTGTCTGAGAACATATAAAGTAAACAGCTAAGAAGCAGCAGCAGTCTTCAATTCTTTTATTCTCCCAGAAATGTGAATGACCAGTGGCAAGGAAGACCAATATTTGTTGTTCCAGCTCCCTCTTTATCCTGAATCACTCTCATCTGGTCAGATGGAAGTAATGGATCTTTAGCTTTGTAAGTGGTCTTCCTTGTCTGCAGAAGTCAGTCTCATCAGATGCTGAAACCAACCACACTGCTGAGGAAGAGGCCACTGTCTGGTATCTCTGCTCATACTGACTCTGCTGTCACTCTGCAAGAGTCTGCAGAAGAAGAGCTAACTAACCTGAACAACCCTTGCCTTATTGGCCCTGCTGGAACCCCTCTGCATGCAGTAATAGCCAAGAGGGAAGAGACAAGAAACAGCACTAGCAGACCTTGCAGAAAGGTACTTCGGTATCAGCTGTCTCACGATGGCTGGGATAGAGTCTGCCTCTTCTCAGCCTCCAAGGCTTCCTGAACCAGGTTCATTATCTGCAACTAGGGTTGAGCACAGCTGAGACTGGGTTTGTTCTATGCACACTTCCACCTCGCCTATAACAGGTTTCTTCTTCCCTTCCATGACTTAAGGAAAACACTCCAAGGAACTTGGCTGGCTTTGGTTTTGTGTCTGGTTCCTTACACAATGTGTTCCTGCAGGTTGCTGTGCTATGGACTGTAACCCAGAGTGCAATTGTTGTATGTGTTGTGGCCCATTTCATTATCCTGTTGTAATCCATGCTGAGCTGTGCTTGGCAGAGGAAGGAAAGCTGAGAAGAAATGCACATGCTTTCTTAATCAGGTAAAAGAGGCAGGGTGCCTAAGCTGAGTTCTTTATAGTAAGAGGACTTATTTTTATACTTCCACTTTCAGCTTCCTGTAATCATACTGTTTTAATATGTGAAGGCTTTCTTCTTATGCTTTCATTCAGAAGTAGATTCATTTCCTCGAGGTTCAGAGGGTTTCAAGTGTGTCAGGAAAGATGAAAATAGATGAGAATTTTCACCCATATAAATTCAGATCAAACTCTGACCTTTTTCATTTCATCCTAAAGCTGTTTTGGCTGTATCCTACATACTTAAGCAATAGAGATCTTGGACAAGAGTTGGATAGCAGCTAGGGGATGCGCTAAGTTTTCCTGACTCTTAGGACCAACTCCAAACTGAAGTCATCGGAAGGAAACAGATGTTTGTTATGGTGGCTGTATTACTGAGCAGGGCCTAACCCAGGGAATGTTAACTTCTTTTGAGAAACTTTGGCTTGGAGCCATGTATCAGTATCCATGCATGTCCTTTCAAAGATTAATAAAAGCTGCATATGTTCTGCCAAGATGCATTCTGAAAGGACTTTACTTGTTGGAGGTTCAAAAGAGGACTAAAGCAAAAGTTTCCTATTAATAATCCAAAAGGAATTAGAGTGCACTACTGAAGTTCTTCATAGAGGACTGGTACCCTTGAGCTCAGAAAGACGGTGACTGCCTGGAACTTAAGCAAACAAACATTTCTAACCTTTGTAAGCCTTGAGATAACTGATTGTAGGTCTACACTGCTGTTTAGTTTGTGCTTCATAATTTAACTAGCTATGCAGAATGCTTCTCTCTCTTTTCCTTGTGTGATATTTAGCTTGTAAGAGAGGGGAAAATAAAACAATTAAACATTCTAATTTCCTTTGAATTTCATAATGATTGTGAAAGAGTAGCACAAAGTGAATCAGCTAGCAAGTTCAGAGGGTTTTTCCTTTTTTATTTTTAAACTAAGTTGTTGATCACAGCAGAGAAACATGTCTTGTGTTTCCAGGAGATAAATGTATCTGGGTCCCCAATTTCTTCAAGTGAAGTATGTAAGAAAGATTCTGTTGATCACAGAATATTCTTGGGTTTAAAAATCAAAGCAAGGAATGATCTAATTTAAAAGTTCACACTGAAGCAAATCTCAATTAAATATATAACCTTACCAAATAGTGCATTTCTTAAGGAGGAAAAAAAAAGTTTATAAATTGAAGCTGAATTGAAGCCTCTACAAAGAAAGTTAACTATCCCAGCCAAAACCATGACAAGATTCCAATTCAGTCTTGATAACAATAGTCTGTTTTATGCAAAAATCATAAGCTACTTTTCTATCCTCGTAGCACAGGCATTTAGAAGTCAGAAAACAAATGTACAAAACTGTGCTATAAGTACTTCATATATCTGCAGTCTGTGTAGATGCAGGTATAAGCTGAAGGAGCAGGGCCAGAATGGATTTCAGGGCTTGGAGGTACTGCCATGTCAACTTCTTGATACCGTAGTGATGGAAAGAGGCAGAGTTCCTGATACTACTTACACTGATAGTGGATTGGGCAAGATCATTTTCAAAACTGATCAAAATCATAGTCCTAAGCATGTGTTTGCTTCTAAATGGTGCTCTTCATGATGCAGTGATTCCAGTTATACCTGCACAACACTCAGGCACACACTTTTCTAGCCGTGGCCCGATACTTGAACTTCTTAAAACTATGGGATCCCCACAGCAACTGCAGTGCCACTGTTTTTTGCAGCGTATGCTACCAGTTAAGGATGACAAAATCTGTTCCATTGCAGTTGCAGTCTGTTCAGAATTAAATGGCAGGGCTTACAGAGGTCTTGAGTCTATGCATTCACGTGACTAGTTTTTTCTGGATTCTCAAAAATCCTGGACAGAGCCAGGCTTCCTGAGAATGGGGTGGAAATGCTCAGAACTCTGATAAGCCCAGCCATCAAAGTGAACCAGGGCCCCCTCCCAAATTCTTAGTTACAAGTAAAAACATAGCTATTAGCTTCTGTTGCTTAAAGGTGGGGGACTAGGGAGCTAGCCTCTTCTAGTGAGTGGGTAAGGGCTTATGTACTAGGGAGGAGGGGGTGGGGAGTGTTTACGCACAGAGCAACTGCACTGGCTTTTGGCGTTTATCTAGTGCTGAAGCACATTCTGAGCTGTGTCTAGACAGAGCTACCCTGAACATCACACAACATGGGCTACACTTTGTTCTTCAATGAAGATTCAATAGGTGATGGAACCTGCTAAGCAAGTTGAACAAAGGCAAAAATTCATACCTGATTTCCTCAAATGTGTTTGTCTTTTCTTCCTCATGAAATGGCTAAGATATATCATGGAAGTTAGCATGCAGCAAATGCTTTTTTTGTTTGTTTTCCTTCTCCTAGATCCTTCATGTTCTTGTGCACGATCGTAAATACTGCTTTTCCTATATGTCCTTATTCTCATTAATTTATAGCAAAATATCCTTAGCAATAAAATTCATATTTAAGTGTAATTGTTTTGTCTGATTTTTTTTTAATAGTTCCAATTTAAGTAGTCTGTAGATGAGTGTATCGTTTCTTCAGACACAGTTGGCTTACAGGATATTTCCATTGCAGGGTGGTCAGCAAAGAGGTGCACAGAATCATGACACTAAAGTCTTTCCTAAGCAGTTACAAGGGTCAGCAAAATGGGAGCAAAATGAACTAGGAAAACCATGGCTGTTGGAGTTAAGAGCTCAGACTGACATATCTCAGTCTTCTCAGTTACCATTTAATAAAGGTGATGTAATGTCTGTGAAATAAGCAAAGTAACTGCACTAACACCACTATACCAAGATTAGAATTAAGACCTATTTCTTTTTTAATGGAGTTGAAAGCTTTGACTCAGAAATTCTTAATCTCAGATATATGCAATGCTGATCCAGATTTACCATTTGACAGTGTTACCAAATCAACTGAAATAAGCAGCTTGTAGCATTTTACCCAGAGCAACATCTGTGCTCCTGGTTGCTCTATTGGTATTTCCTGTTTACAAATTGCTTCAGTGGAGTTGGGCACAATCAATAAGTTTGCGTAGACAAAGGCACTAAATGACCACAACTAACTCCACTACCTAAAGGCAGACTATCTTATGTTTCCTGGGAATTAAACTCATACTTTTCAGAAGGACCACAGCACATTTTGTAAAGCAGCGCCCTTGCTTCATGCACATTTTGTTTTTATTGTCTGAGAAGCAGTGGGTTTTTTAGCCACTAATCTGGGGGAGGAATGAAAACAAAACTGCTGTTTCAATGAATCAGTTAACAGAGGCATACATGTTGCTTTTCTCCCGAGCTTGCTGTTCTGGCTATGCTTATTTCACCAGTCATCAGTTCCATATGACGTATCTACCAGCCTAAGCACACTGTTATATACACTTAACCCTGCTCACCAGAGAGTCCAACCTTCAACCAAATTTCTGCACCAGAACAAGTTAGGGAACTAAATTCACCATGTAAGGCTTAGCAGCTCCATACCTCCCTGCACTGCTGTGCTCCGTAACTGGTGTACAGCTTAGAGAATGGGCTTTCCTTCCGTTACTGCTTTCCCTTCTACTATCTCCTGTCCTGTTTGTGGTCCCTAAATGCAACCAGAGTAATTAACTCAGGTTGTATTCCTAGAAGTACCTTTATTTGTCCCTCTCTCCTGTTGCCTTTGTGCTACAACACACTGAAATGTGTGTGGAGCATTCCAGAAATGGAAGCCATTCCTGCCGTTTCTGTGAAACTGAAAGTTTCCTTCACTACTTTGTGAGCACTTATTAACTATAAATGAGAGCTTGTAACAATGGACTGACATTAATGCCCTGGTCTGGGAGTCTTCTGATTACCACAGGTTCTTATTAGCTTTCAGAGTTTTCAAGGCATCTCTAAAAGGCCCCAGACTCACAAGGCAAGTAACTCCAAATGTATCTGCTTTAATAATTTAAGGCTGAAGATCCATTTGATGATGATTTGAGGTGCAAGTTGTGAAAGTTTCCAACTGGCAATATTGGGCTTAATCTGACTGAACATGGTGGATGTTATAGTGACACGGCCTTACTCTCTAGATATATTTAACTATGGTACCTGAGGTATTTTGGAAAGTAGTACAGCTTTAGATCTGACAGATAAAGAAAAGAACGGAGTGACCCAGAATTACCACAGACAAGCACCCAAAGCTTTCAGCTACCGGGGCAGGTGCGGTCTAGGATGAACTTACCCTGTCTGCGGTGCTCCCCTGAAGTATGGGGCCACACAGCACTCCGCGAGCTGCCTCCTGCTCTGAGTTAACCAGCAACTCCAGGGCACTTCACGTGCATGAAGGCGAATGCTACCTCTAGTTTTTTTTCTGACAGGCAATGCGATTTTCTGTAATCAAATTTTCTTTCCATCAACTTCACACAGTCTCGCTCTATACTGAACAGTCACTGCTCCTGCTCGGTGGACCCAGGGCCCTTCACACCCCTCTGTGCCCCACAGGCACCGCTCAGCTTCGCAGGCACTGCTCTCCCCCCGCTCACGGTGCGCGCCAGTCAGACAGGGAAAACCACCTCCGGTTTCCGCCGAAGCTGGCGTGCAGCCTCAGGTACCTCCTCACCGCCCCCTAAGACGGGGTGCAGAGGCCGCCGGGATCCCGGCTGTGCCCGTGCGCGGCCGGGAGCGGAGCGGGGCGAGCCCCGCAGCTCCCGCCTTTNCGCCCAACGGCCGCCAGATGGCGGCCCGACACCGGCCGTGGCGGAGCGGCGGCCTGGCGAGCTGAGGCGAGCGAACCTCCCGCGGGCCCCGCTGCTCCCGGCCGCAGCCTGGGCACGGCCCCGCAACCTCCCCGCGTCCTCCTGGGCGGCTGCGCCCCCCGCCCCTTCCCGCAGGAGCGGCGAGGGACGCCGAAAAACCTGGAGCATTGCAGCAACCCCGACACACCAGTTTCTTTTTTCAGTCTTCAAGCTTTGACGGCTCCCGCGAGGAATCCCACCAGCACCCGCCGCCAGCGGCCCACAGGCTCCCGCACAGGGATGCAGCCCCACACAGCCAGCACAACGCAGACGGCTCACGGGGAAGGAGCCCTGGGTAGCAAATTCCAAAATTCACCAGGAAATGAGGGAAATGCTGCCAAGTTTGCAGCTGCCCTCACCAACACCTCCCCGCGGTTCCCACTGGCGCCTGCCCCTCGCTCCCCTCAGCAGCGGAGCCGCACAGTCCTGCAGGGAAGCAGCAGCGTTTTCCTCCCCTGCTTAGAAATGGGTGTATCGGTGTTGTCTCAGCCCTCACAGGTGCTCTGAAGCGTTCCTGCCCCACAAATAATAGTCTGAGATAATGACAATGATCATTCATGGATAGCAAAAAAACACATGTCCGCAGTTTGCAGGCAGGGCTGCAGTCTCTGCAAGGCAATACTTTCCAAGTCTGCTCCTGATCAAAAGCAGTTTTTCATGGGAATGCTCAGAGACTGGATTCTAATGAAAGGCTACTTCCATGCCAAATTTCCATGCTCAAGTCCCTAGCTGCTTCAGCTGAAGATCTGTTTATGATAAAGTCACAGAATTTTGCTGGAAGTGAAGGGGGTGTTTTGGTTCTCCTCCTTACGCTGCCAAGCTAGCAGCAGCCGAACTGGCTTTTTTGTACTAACCAGGAAGTCTAACCCTTGGGCAGCTGCCATGCTTAGAAAACTTCAGCCCCTGAAACAGGAGCGTTCCTGCCACGCTGGAGGGAGACTGGCCTTACAGCCAGCCTTCACGACGGCTTTACAGGGGTTGCTGGCCGAGCACATGAGACGAATGAAAGCCGTCAATATGCTCGGGGGGTGCTGGAACCTCGACTTTCCCAGCCGGCTCTCTGATGCAGGATGGGCCAAGAGCCATGGCCTGGGACTAGGATGTTCTGGGTCAGTTTTCCCAGCTCTGTCACAGGCTGTTTGCATAATGTTAGAAAAGCTACTTAATATTGTCACATTTCAATTCTCTCATTCCCAAAGAGAGATAGGGACACAAAAGAAACAGACAAGTTCATGCAAAGCAGTAAGCTGTTCCATTCTGCTTATTCACAGAGGGTACCAGGCTATCAGCCTTGGTGGACGTTTTCAGAGGCCTTTGATATGATCGGAACAATAATTAACAGGATTTAAGAAACAGCCTAGAATACAGTCAGTAAGGGCTAGTCGTTCAAAACAGCATCATGTTTCTTTGTACACAGAATATAGGACATAAGGGATGGCTAAAATCTCTTCCAGCCCTCATCCACACCAGGCTCAGCTCCGCCATCTCGCGCATACACAGCAATCCAGCCCTCCCCAGAAGCCTGTGCACTAGGAAGGACCGTAGTACACAACCCCCTCCTGATACAGAAGAGAAGCAAACAAAGGGTGAGCTATTCCAAAGCCGGGGGTAGAAAGGGAAAGAAAGTTCCTTTTGAACAGAAATTTTTAAGAGGACATTAAATTTCAGTTTCGCTGCTTCAGGTTCGTTCTAGCTATATGGACAGGAGGGATCAGTTTAGAAACTTTCAATTCATAGCAATGAGAGCATCATCAACATGTAACTTTTGTTAACATCTTCAAACAACTGCCTAGTTCAGCAGGTGGAGACAACTATCATGCATATCAGACCATGCATGGTAACAGTTAGACTCTCAATACATGGACTGAATGTCTGGATCTTAAGTCTATAGAAATTTACTTGCTTTGCCATGACTGGCTGACAAAGAAGTGGAAAACAGACATTTGTTCTTTAGCTATTCTGAAAAGTGAGCCATTTCACTAAAAATCCTCCTGATGTGGAGGTTCAACGTAACGCCATGTGCCATCCCTCTGTGCAGGCATGAATTAAGGCAGATAATCAGAGGCCTGAAGAAAAAACATACAGGTAAAATCCCTCCAACCTGCACAGGACTGTTAGCTTAATTCTGGAACAAATCCTAGTACTCATTTCTCAATCATCTGCTAACACCACAAGCCACTTTTCATTTCCATGTTCCTCAGTCTGGAAATTTGACCTTGCCATCTCCCAGTCCCAGGAAAGCAGTTGCTTTCCTCTTCCCATGAAAGTGATGTCCTTTTGGCCTGTCCAGACAGATCCTGAACAATGGCCCCTCTTACATCTTACCCAAAAATCAACATAATGTTTTCAATATCAGATTTTGATGGCTGAGAAATAATCAGAACAATAACCCCCGGCTTCCTATACTCCTCTGTAATTTTCTCCAAAAGATGTTCAATCACCCCTGCTGCATTTTTTTTGTTTCTGAAAGCTTTAAAGATTATTCTCAAAGTTCGTACCACAGTGTCTTGCTGAGTTAAGAAAGCAAAATTGTACTCTTACAGACCAGAAGAATCCCCTTCCATCAATCAATAGCTATATTTCTAACTGTTTTAAACCCAATTGTTTCAGACATCACTATTCCAAACAGCTTTTTTCCCTGATCAATATATCTGGCAGCTGTTCAGATAACCTATCAGTGGAACTAATTGCTGTTAAAGCTATGAACAGTCAGACTAGGATGTGCTGCCCTTCTGCAAATGCAATGGAAAAATGCCTGAAAAACTCAACTCAGGCAAAAATGCAACTACTTTCTGGGTTGGGCATATGTCATAGTTGAAAAATGTTTGTGGTGTTTTCTTTGTCCTCACCACAAAAAATAAATCCAGAAATACTTGCATTATGCCAGCTCTGTCAACATGCTGGCCTAAGCAGTCAGTGTGCTTTACTTCAGGCATGGAAATAACTCCGTTGATTTGCATGGCATGCACACACATGCATCTTCAAGGGCTTGGGTTGCTGGATAGGCCAGCATTTTGTAATGGGCCAGTTTTTGTAAAAACACAAAGCCCAAGAACATTAGTCATTCTGGGGGGTGGGGTGGGGGGGTGGATTTGTCTATACATAGTGCAACAAAACAGGCCAAACTCTGAAACACTGTAAGCAGAACACTAGCAAATCCACATGGCAGCTTGCACCCTGGTTTTACCGCTAGTGAAGGCTCTCAAAGGTCCATCTTGAGTAAAGGAAATTCCTGTGCTGTAAACAAAACAGTCTGCCTCTCCTTTCAACAGAAGTATTACCAAATGTTTCAGAAGTGACCCCAATCTAGTATTTTGCAGAGGCATCGATATACTCCTTCATGCATGGAATCATCTACAGATGTTGCAGCACACTACACTGTATTTTAGTGGCGCGTGGGGAAAATGAGAAGCTTTGAGCTGCATTTGATTTTTTCTGTTAAAGACAGTAAGTCATTGTGGGCTGGGAGGTGAGATTACGGTTTTGTTCAAACCCCCGTAAACCCAAGTTAATGAGATGCAGCGAGGCAATTCCAGGGAAGAGAGGTGTCCTACCCCTGCGCTGAACTGAAGGTGAGGTGCTGACCTCTGTTGGGCTAAATACACCACTGGTACGAGCATCACCAAGTGCACCTTAGTTGAGACCTCACTGCAGATGAAAGCAGACTTTGTTCACTAAAATTGACCAGCTTATATTTGGATCAGATCTAGTCCCTGTTCTTTTCTGTGGAAAATTCTCAAAGGACCACTCTCCTGAGGACCTATCCTACATTTCCAAGCAGAGGTTTTCACTCTTCTGCAGACCATTTGCAATGAAGTACAGCAACCTCTCTTCCTTCCTCACCCCGAAATCAGAAACATCTGTGTCCTGTACAAAAGAGACAAAGATTAACTTTTGGGGATCTCTCTTACAGGAAAACTCCTGTTCTTCTGACCACCTCCTCTAAAACCGCTGTTCAGACATGCAGGTGTTTCAGAGATGATGAACACTTCGCTCCCACCAGCTAAGCTTACTTTCCCATTCTCCAGCATGATTTTTGCCTCACAGCTTAAGGGAATAACTAACACCACGTGGCAAACCCACAGGTATCAGTTCATTCCCCCGCTGTCACGTCTGGTGCCTCCACCTCATTTAATTCTGCTCATCTGTGTGCAGTGGGAGGCCAGGTGGCAGGCAGGGTTTCTCACAGGACACACAATAGAATAAAAAAGTCAGAAAAAGTAATATTTGAGTTTGATCAACTCCTGAGGCAAGGCAGAATGAAACTCGTCATTTCCCTCCTACATCTCATCTTTTTCTATGATATTCCTTTAATTAAGCAGTTGTCCTCAGTGCATCAGGTGCAAGCCATTTGAACACAGCTTCACACCGAGTTTATGATCATCTCATTTATATCCACAGCCACCTAGCGAGTGTGCTGCCAAAGCTAACTCTGCACAATGCAGCAGGTGGGCATGCAAAACAGTGCAAACGGCACTGCAACCCACCAGGCACTACATCCAGGACCACAACAGAAAATTTGAATTCTCCAGCATGGTCAGTATTAATCGGATCTCTATTTATGTAAAATAGCTCATTCTCCATCCTGAATGAAACAGCCCCCGAGCTTGGTAGGGCTCATATGAGGGAGTTATTACACAGGTGAGCATGTTCAGGGAAATTGGATATCCCCCACCTCTGCAACTCTAGCTGAAACACTGGCTCAAACACCTGACACATGCACCTTACAGTGGTTGTGAATTTGTGAACTATTGAATGCTCTTCTGCCTCTCACTATTTGCAGAGTTTCTCTTTAGAGTGGGATTTTTCTTTACCTACCCCATAAGAAAATTCAGGTAGTGGGGTTCCTACAGCAGCTATTTCCTTACCTGAAATTGGATCTTAATTCATGTAAAAAGATTTTGTTTGTTAACACTGTGGGTTTCTTTCTCCAGGACTGTCTTAACATTTGTTCCTTTCACGATACCAAACAAGTTGTCTGCATCCACAACTTGGTCTCACTTCTGTGATCACCTGAGTATTACAGTAGTGTATCATGAAAATCACTAACTACTTAATACAGAAGCAACTGCATTGGTATGCTACCCCAGTTCGCAAAACTGTAATTACATCAACCATTAAAACTGAGAAGGGAAATGGAGAACAATGCTTTACATTAAGTTATACCAATTACAGAGCAAGTACCTGATGCTAAGAAGAGTCACCGTTACATTTATGTGGTTATATAACTAATGGATTGAGCTAGCTTTTGCCCTTTGCCTATCCAGTGGGCTCTATCATTTTAGGAAGTAAGAGTCTCTCTCTCCATGGGTGATCTCATAAGTCAGGAAATGCAAATTTTTATGTCAGATTGTTGATAGGCCTCTTAGAATAACAACGGAGCATTGAGTTATGTTAAAGATAGCGCCCTGTCTGCACTGAAGCACTACCTTTTCAGGGTACTGCAGAATGGCTGAGGTTGGAAGGCACCGCTGGAAATAGTCTAATCCAGTGCCCTGCTCAAAGCAGGGTCACCTAGAGCAGGTTCCTCAGGACTGTGCCCTGCTGGTGTTGAATATCTGAGGACTCGGACCTCATTTCGCTGGGCAACCTGCCCCAGTCACCCTTACAATAACAGAGTTTCTCTTACATTTAAAAAGAATTTTTCTGTTTCAGTGTGTCCACTGCCTCTAGTTCTTTCACTGGGCACCACAGAGAAGTGTCTGGCTCAATCTTCTTTCTTCCCCCTGTATAAGGTGTTTAAGCACACTGATAACATCTGAGCTTTTTTTTTTTTGACTGAAAATTCTGAGCTCTGTCAGCCTCTTCTCATGAGATGCTCCAAGCACTTAATCATCTTTGTGTCCCTGAATGTGCTCCTGTAAGTCCATGTCTTTCTTCTACTGCTGGGAGCCCAGCACTGGACCCAGTACTTCGGTGGGCTCTTTGCTGCAGGGTACACATGCATGGCTCATGTTCAAGTTTATGTCCACCAGGACCCCCAGGTCTTTTTCTGCAGAGCTGCTTTCCAGTGGTCACCCCCAGAAGATACTGGTGCACATGGTTATTCCACCCCACAGGCAGGACTTGGCATTTTCCCTTGTTGAACTCCACAAGGTCCCTGTTGTCCCACTGCTACAGCTCAGTAAGGTCCCTATGAATGGAAGCACAACCCTCTAGTGTATCAACCACTCTTCCTAGTTTGGCATCATCTGCTAACTTACAGAGGGTGCACTCTGTCCCGTCAGCTGTGTTTTAACAAGAATGTTAAACAGTACTGGCCCCGGTATCAACCCTGGGATATTCCGCTAGTAACTGACCTCCAGCTGGACTTTGCTGATCACAACCCTCAGAGCTCAGCAGTTCAGCCAGTTTTCACTCCAATTCCCTGTCTATTTACTAAACCTGTACTTCATCAGTTTGTCTATGAAAACATCATGGAAGAGAGTCAGAAGCCTTACTAAGGTCAAGGAAAACAACATCCACTGCTCTTCCCTCATCCACCAAGCCAGTCATCTCATGATAGAAGGTTATCAGGTTCAGGCATAATTTCCCCTTTGTAAATCCAGGTTGATTACTGCCAACCACCTTCCTGTTATTAGTATGTTTGGAAATAGTTTCCAGTACTATTTGCTCTATCAGCTTCCCAGGGATCAGGGATCAAGGTGAGGCCAACTGACCTGTACTTCGCCCTTCTTTCTTGCCTTTCTAGAAGGTATAAGTGTGATTTGATTTCTTCCAGCTCTCAGAAATATTCCCTAATTGCAGTGAGCTTTCAAAGACTTCCGATGACATGGACTAGCTCCATCAGCACTCATGGATGCACCCTATCAGGTCGCATGGACTTGTATCTGTCTAGTTCTTTTTAAATATACTTTAACCTTACCCTCCTCCACTGAGGTTACATATTCCTTGCTCGAGAAGGTTTGCTCAGCACATTAGGGACCATTCTGGTTGTTAGGACTGATGTTCTCCGTAAGGGACAGAACTTAGGTACAGATCATCCCATCCATTAAATGGCTGTATTCATCCAGTGCACACTGGGATTCATTAACCGTTCATCTGCTTACATTCTGCTTTTTAAAAGTCACCATGGGGACAGTCATATAAGCTCTTGGTAGTTCAAGTCCCACCTTCTGTAAAACAGACATACTATCCTATTTTAGCTTTACAGTGCAGTTTAAAAATGAAAGACTGAGCTTCTCAGCTACCAGTACTAGTGACGTTGAGCATCACAGCAGATTACTAGCTACAGCACCTGAATCTTATGCCAGGCTAGCACTAGACTGCTAAAGTGAAGCAGCCTATTGTTGACAATTCATAGTTGCGTACTCATTTGCTCACTTTTCTTCCTTTGCCCAGTAGTACTGACACCATACACTACGTCTCTTCCTTCTGATTATAGGTATGTTCCTTGCAGTCTGCTCAAGAACAGAAGATGAGCATTGCCCCAGAAGCAGGCTGCAAGGCACAGGAGGCCTCTGCTACCTCTTACCTACCTCCTCCTTCCTAAGGCCTGTCACAAGAACCCTCCCTGCCCATCTCTTCATCAATCTTCTTCCAAGCCAGGTCTAAATATCCCTTTCCATAAGATCCATGCACCTACGCTCTGCCACCAAGATGGAGAAGTCAGCTAGGCTGCTCGTGTTATGTCAGCGACGGTGGCATTTATCAATGCAACAGCATTATAGCCCCAGCCTAGACTGAGCTGTTTGTAACCATGAGCCTGTTTTGCTTTGTGCAGTAAATGAAAACAAATGACTTCCAAGTAATGTATTCTGGCAGTGGTTTAGGTGGTCTGCTATCAAATCTCCAGGGCTTTAACCCATCCTTCTTTGCAAATGATACTGCAGAGGCTGGATTACTCCCTTACAGCAGGGAGTAAAGCAATATGGAAGCAACTGATGTTGTAAATACTGCTCAGGCATAACTAGAGGGTAGGGACCTTAAAATGCTGCTTTGCTTCATCTGTATCAGCTCAGTGCCACTTTCCCAGGCCACTTTTTTTTTTTTTTTTGCTACTTTTCCATTCTATGAGAGAAACAAACAATGTGAGCAACAGCACCCATTCCTTGCCCTCAGCCCTGCTACAAGACAGATCTCATTTATTCTGCAGTTTTGCATGACCACTGGGTACAGGACTTTGATATGGAGGTTTTGAATCCTTTCCTCTGAAGATTATTTGAAGCAGAAGGATGGTTCAAAGAAAAACAGAAGCTTACATGCTCTGTTGGTTGCCTGCCCAGAGCTGAAATATTCCCGTTCACAGGCCAGCAAGTGTTTGTTATTGTCAGCAAGCTTTCTGCAAAATTGCTGTACAGCTAGTCAGGAACAGCTTGGTGTTCAGGTTTGTTGTCATGATAATGCTAGTTCTTTGTAAGTTGGAGCAGGATTTCAAAACAAGGCCGGAATCTTGCTCTGCAAGCCTTACTTCAAATATGGCATGGGCTGAGAGGATCCAAGCATCACCAGGTAAGAATTTTGGAACATGAGTGCAGTACCCACAGATCAGCCCCACTGTCAGGACAGTCTGATTGATCTACACCTGCTCTGGGAGGGCTCTGCCAGATGAAGGAGGCACAATGTTGGTAGAAGACGTATAAAATCAGTGCTCCAGCGCAAGTGCACCACTGAACACAGAGAAAGGGGCGCCCAGAGCTGCCAAAGGCAGGCAGGGCACATGCACGCAGTATGCATACTGTCATGATAGGGGTACTCTGCTTGGACCAGTCCTTATGAATACACACTATTTTCATTGCTGCTTTGGCTCCACTAGGCACAGCTTTACCTCCCTGCCATGACCAGGCATCCTGGGGCCATCAGTCAGAGCCCTGAACCATGGGCAGTTCTAAGACGAGAGAGGAAATGTGAAATGTCTCTGAAGGATGGTAAATCCAAAATCAAAACCAGAAAATAAATAGCCAAGCAAACAGGAGAGCAAAAACAAAAGGAGATTAGAGAACTGGGCAGAAACAGTCAGTCCTCTCAGAAACAAAAGCATCAGGGACAAAGGCAACTGCCCTGTTGTCAACCCATCACAATGAGCAGTCAGGGAAATGAGCCAGCCTTGCAGCTCCTCATTTCATGCAGCTGTGAAAAACTTTCTTGGGTCCTTTTGTGATCTCACCCAGTTTCTCCATGCTGGAAGTAATCTAACAATCTTCCTCTGCCTTTTTTTGTGCTTTCCACACACGTAACTCATTAAAAATAAAAAAAAAACCTAAGCCTTGACTGTGGTGGGTGAAGGGAACAGCTGGAATGCATGTGAAATGGCAGGTCTCTTCTGATCCAGAATGCTTGCACTGCAGGAGAGCAACATAATGGAAGCTACTAATACAGCACTTTAATGAAGACAACAACCCTATGCAACATCTGACTGTGTGAATAGCCGTGCTTAATATTTACATGCTTTGGCAATTCTTGCTTATAGTCCCACCTATAGATGACATGGTGCTGGATATTTAATACTGGTACTTTGGTTACAGGCTGGAAAACAACATCATTTGAAATTAAAGGAAGAAAGTAATTTCCTTGTGTAATGATGTCATTCTACATTGAAAGGAAACACGCTCTACTCCTGAGCCCCGAATGACAGGAAAAATGCTAGGCCAGATAGCCCTGTGGTAGCTGCTTTAAAGTTCCTGCTCTCCAGCAGTTACCTGATACCCAAATTGCTAGGGATATCAAAGAAGCCAGAATATTCTATCACTAGAAACCAAGTCATTAATGCTACTTGAGAAAGTGCTCTTTAGCAAATGAATATAATCAAGAGATTCTTGTAAGACAAAGTTATTTATCCTGTGAAGACTGTCAGAACATGACTAGAACATGACTATATTACAGAGTAAGGCAACTATCATTCTTTCACTTAATCCCTAAGTCTGGAGGCCCACTTGCAACAAGTATTTTGACACTAAATTATAAACAACCTCAAAGTGGACA
The DNA here is from genome assembly GCA_013399475.1 of Chauna torquata. NCBI lineage: Eukaryota > Metazoa > Chordata > Aves > Anseriformes > Anhimidae > Chauna > Chauna torquata. Next base: position 464,728 of record VXAL01012976.1, on the reverse strand, counting down.
GCATAGTAGCAAGGAGGCAGAAATTTCAAAGTTCAGAGTGGCAGACAAATGAGTTTCAATGCAAGTTCAAACAGTAAAAATACAGTAGTAGTAAGTGCCCTTTCCACCAGATTTGCTCTGAAGTGCTAGCTCATTCATCATGATAGCAGAAACCACCATGCTTGTCCTATAGTAACTCCTTTATCTAAGGTAATGTGTAAAAACATCAACATCAAAATACAACTTACAAGAGAAGACAGTTTCCAGCGGTTTCCTTGTGTAAGAAGCTCAATTACCTATTCCTGAGGCTAGCTACCGGACTTGGTTTTTGTTAGCCCCAAGCCTTTAATGCTGATGATACAGAACTCAAATCCTGCTTCAGTTAGTTGGAAAAAATATATATATATACTATTAAGGCTACAGTAGAAAATGCAAAATAACTTTGCACTACAATCCACCAGCGTGGAGAAAACTAGATACCTCAGTGTGCAGCGGGGAAAGTCCTAAGGCAGTATTTGTTATACCATTGCCTTTCATCAGCAGACACTGCCATATGTTTTCTTAAAATACGGGCCCAGAACACTGTACTTCCTGGTGTCTTGCTCAAAACACAGATTGGTTGATGCTAGCATCCCTGCTGGGCCTCAGTGGCTGCCTCTGTAGGAAAGATGAGAGCACAAAGCTATTTGGCTTACTTCCCTTGTCAGGGATTTTGTAGGAACCTATGAACAGCAGAAATTTCCGTAATGACTCTTATATATACATGACTCATTTTTGCATGAGCTATAGGATGAACCAGATTATGGTTTGGATGAGAAGCAAGATGAAAATTTGTACCCTCCATTACATTTGCCACATGAACTTTAAGTCAGCACCCAGGATTACACGCGCACACAAACGCTCAGCAGAAATTCCAGCATGTCCAAAACAGTCCTGTGTATTTAGTCCAAGCTCAGACACTGCAAGCTCTGCTATGAAATAAATGAAGTAGAAAATCATTCACAGGATTGGTTATGCAAAATTGCACAGCAAGCATTCTCCTTTGCTTGCAGCAGTTCTCAGCGTGAGGCTGAGATCAGCCATGTCAGCTACATTCCCTGAAAGAAGGGGAAGTTTGAGTTTGTCCAACCTGGGTTCGGCAAGCTACAGACTCATGCTGCTCAGTAGCTTTTCAACTGTTCACATGATGCTATTCACAGCATAACTGGAAACCCACTACACTCCAGGTGAAGGGAAGTTAATAACATAACACCTTCTCTTTCTTACAGTCAGTTTTACATAAAATGAATTTCAGGGAAGATGTCGATGTCCACTATTCACTTGGATTAAAAGTTAAGCACCTGCCAGCAACTGAATACGCATCAAAAACATTTTAATAACTCCAGCATCAATAACAGCCCAAGAAAAAATTAATTCATAGTTCCTGGCCATAGCCTGTAATACACTGGCTTTTATCAGTGAGCCCTTCTGTTTTTGTTACAGCCCCACACCTGTGCTATCATATACATAGAACAGTTTGCACTGCCCCTTATCTGGTGGAAATTCACTTTCAACTTGCTGCCTAGAATTGTGGGGAGAAGACGAGCAGTTCTTTTATGAAGTAGCTCGTGTCACAATAACTTTTTTTGCATGTACATAAAGTAAATCAATATAAGCAATTTCTTGCTTGCTAATTCAATTCCTGCAAGCTCTTTATTAATCACATTTCCAGATCATTTGATATTGCAATAAAACATTTTTTTCTGAACACTTTCCAAGTGAAAAGTTCTGTTAAATAAATCAACTAATATTTCAAAACATTTTACGGTTTGGAGTGTTAGGCCCTGACATAGCACAGACTGAGTAAGCCACCAAAGCTGTTACAAATTAAGTAAACACTTAAGTGCCATGCTGAACAGAGGCTCACACTCTCTAATCACTCTCAAAGGTCACATTCCTAGCATCTATTCCAATTACATACAGTGTCTTTTACAGAAGATCATGCCTGCAGAACACATACAGTGAGGTTTTTTTTTTTTTTTTTAATGGAAGGTAAATAAGTGTAAAGAACAAGATAAAGAAAATATTACCTTAATCAATACATTAGGTTCAGTCAAGTTCACAGCTCATTAGCAATCCAATACCTACCACTAAGCCATTTTCTCACTTAAAATTCCCAGCTAAGTTTTCCCAATTTTCTTTTAAAAAGAAAAAATCTTATTTGGGACAATCACAGGACAACTCACAACACCGTCTCTCCCTCATCTTTAATTGAGACACTTCTAATCAGCTGCAGGCCCTACTCCAGTCACCCTTTCCTGTCCCATGTCAGTTCAGCTATATGATACTCAAAGGGAACTCTTCTCTGACCACGTGAAAGTCCAGCTGGGAGGTGAAACCACACTGGAGTGCCCAGACATTGAAAGCAGGGTCACAACTTATTGCTTTTCAGGTTACTCTCCAGAGTAGTTATTTGCTAAGGTTTGCAGGGTGTGAATGGGCTGAAATTCAGGTAGGATCAGTGCTACCTTGCTACTGCTTCAAGTAACAGGCTGGAAAGACAACTTCTGATGCTGCAGTTGACTTTCATAAAGAACGATCCTTTTTTTTTACCTTGCTCACCTACGTAAAAGCAGGGTTTGTACACAATTAAGTTTACATTATTGATTTACTTTTCTCATAAATATAGAACAACATAGCCATTGATTGCTACTTGGTGCCACTTAGAGCTAGAAGTTCTTTTTATGACATACAGTAGCCTCTGAGAGGGTACTTACAACACAAGGATGCTTCCTTCACATCCACTCTGGGCAAATATTCTGCAGTCTTCATAGAAGAAAAACATTCCCCACATGGAAGAGGCTTTAATCTGGGTGTAGAAGCAATGGGAAACCCTAAAAGCAAAAAACTTATCTTGAGAAGCTATGCAGCAACCAATGGAATCAGTTTGATATAGTCTTAAAATATGTAATTTTCTCACTCATGTTTCTAATTTATATAAAAGTGTCATGAAAGATAAGACAAGGAATAAAAGCAAAACAATAGACAAAGCAGAAGTGATTCTTACCTTGGAAAATTTACTTTTAGCAGAGCAGTTAGTAAAGTGGGAACAAACACAACCCTTCCTGTTTTGAGCTTTGTGTAAGGCAGCTTGACCCTGCTGCTACTTCTATCCTGGGGTGTGGGGGCACACGAACAGCCAGGCACCTGAAAGCAGCACAGTGGCACAGCCCAAGCGCTTGCACCCAGCCTTGCTCTACCATGACTAGTCAGGCCAGTGGCTGACATTTGCAGTGGACCACCTAGCCTGATCATCCTCTACACAAAATAATTTCTCTCTCAAAAACCTGAGAGAGTAATTACCAAAATCAGCGCTTTTCACAGCTTGCTTCTGGAAGCAGATAATAGCACTGGGAGATAATATGCAATATAACATTGAAAATGCCACTGAACAGAAACATTCAATCAATGAAAAGAGAGATTGCAGAAAGGAGCCAACAGCATAATGAAGAGGTGTTTTTTTTTTTTTAATCCTTCTTTAGCATGACATCTTCTATACTGCAAGGATTTCCCACACATACATCCAGGCAGTGTGATGGCACACACACACAGAGCAATCAGAGAAAGCTAACAGGCCCTAACCTCTCTAGGCTGGAAGCACAGCCCTTATATAGCTCACTGCCAGCTGAAGGCAATCACAGAACTCAAGCCTGATCACTTGCTCCCATCTGATGGAGACTCCTGCTCAGTTCACCATCCCTCCTTTGCATATTTTGTGGGGCCTCGCAGCACAAAAGGGAATGATCTCTTCCTTCTGCCCCAGTGCTGAGGTGCTGCGTGACCCAGCTCTGCTCCATGTGGTGGTCCTCAGAGCCATCTGTGTGGGGGCTGCAGTTACTCGCCTGCTTGCTATGTCCTCAGCACCCCTCCTCTCATCACCCCCTTTCTCCTTGCCCTGCTCCCTGTCCTGCAGGTGATGAAGAAATGCCTGTCTGCTGGGCTGGACAAAGGAGCTGATGGTTTCAGATCCTAACTTGTGGGTACAGCTGAACCTTGCCTGTGGAGGTGCAAAGGCCTGGGCCCAGCGGGGAGCTGGGGAGGACGCCATGTGTAGTGCCTGCCCTGGCTATGGAGGTTACACGTCTGCAGCAAGGGACACAGTTAAAGCAGGTAAAGGATTGAGGGAGCTGAGCAGAGAAGAGCCACCCAGGAAAGAAACACCTTGTTGCAGCATCAGTCAGCAGCTGCAGGTGGCAGGAAACACGTCTGAGGCTGGGGGACAGCACGGTGTGTGCTGCCGCGGCCAAGCAGTGCTGCCCCGGAGACTGGGCCAGGTGTACCATGGCCAACACCGACACCGACAGCCAAGCTGCTGACAGGCCACAGCAGCTTCTGCTGCCCCAAATCGCTAGCGCTGAAGGCGGCACCTCTATTTGGCCTTACTGGCTGGGGTTAATGCCGGACTGCTTGTTCAGTCTTCCACCATGTGTGCAAAGCAGCGTGCCCGAGGCGGTGGCAGGGGCACGGGTGGTTGTGTTGCCCTGCTGTGCATCTGGGGGCACTGCTGGTACAGATGAGGATGGGCTGGTGTGTGCAGAAAGCCCCAGTGTGAAGATGGGCATCATAAATAACCAGTCCACAGGTAAGGACTGAAGAGAAGGAGAAAAATGGATCTGTGATTAGGTCTGATGGGTTTGCAAGTTTCCCTCTGCACATGCTGTTCAAAATAAAGCATTTCTGAATAGGCCCTGCATATACTGCGGGTGAGGAAGGGAAGGAGGAGGGAAACCAAGTGCAAGAGCAAAATGCTTCAGCTGACAATGACTGAGAGGGAGAGAGCGGCACAATAATGTGCCATCCATCTACTGGGTAAGATTCATTATTCACGGCTCAGTCATTTGGTTCTAAATTTTAAATGTCATCTAGAGTGCTTTTTGAATTCATTAGTTAAAAAAGATATTTACTAAGAAGCAAAATATTGTGTTATCGCTCAGTGGCACTGAGGGCTGTGGGACGGCAGGCAGTGCCACTGCGAGCTGGAGCTAGAAGCCAGCTAAACTGGAGATCGTTTACTCGGAGGTGGCCCTGCAGCTACAGTGCTTGTTGGTCCTTGAAGCTTCCCCTGGCTGTGTTCCCACAAGCTGCTCATGCTTTCCAAAAAGTATCTCACAGGCTTCAGTCAGGCATGAGCACAGATGGAGCACACTGCATTAGCTGCCGCACACCCGGCTGTCGACCGCCTGCCAGAGGACAGCCAGCGCACTCACCCGAGCACCCAGGACATGCCCTGCCACACAGAGCCATACATTTGATGATCGGATTTGTATACGACCCTGTGGTGCTCCTTTAAGCAGTAAGAAAATCTCAGCCACGGTATTTAATTAGCAATTAGAAATCAGGCCTGCAAGAAGACACGGTACTGCTTTTACCCACCACAAATGGCGAGGCTGAGCCACAGGGTGCTGAGGTGTCCGGGGACCTCAGCTTCACCTGCTCCTTGCTCACAGGCCTGGCGCTGTGCCACCGTCACTCCCGTACCAATGTCTTCTACTCACAGTCATTTCTTTAGTAGTGAAACCATGCGTATCTTTAAGATATTTAAGCCTCACATTGTGTGATGGTAATAGCTCCGTAATGGTGTTCATCTATCATCCATTTTAAATATCCTTGCTCTGCTCACTAACCCATCTCCAATGATTCCACTTCTCATCAGACACAAACATTTCCGAGAAGTTTCAGAGGGGCACGTTTTGGAAAAAAATGAATGCAGGGGAAGAACCAAAAGGAGAACTTCCTAGACAGATCTTAGCCTATCGATGGATCCATGTCATACAACTGAGGTGAAATCTGAGCCAACTCATACCTGAGCTTTGACGCCTAGCTCAGACCATGGCATCAGTAATTTTGTGGCAATCACTTTATTCCTTTCTTATGTCCGTGGAGACTGTCATACACAGAAAACAGCACAGAGATTTAAAGAGATCAGGGGCTTACTGAATACCATGTATGAGAACTGAAAGTAGTATCATAGTTATTCCATTTTGTTTGGTTTACCTGTCTCCACTTCTCCAGTTCAAAGCCCACTGGCATGAAGAAAGACCCCCACAGACTTTGGTAGACTTTGGATCACTCATCAAAAAAATAAAGTTTTCTATGGTTAATCTCAGTTTCTTCCACTACGTATAGATAAAGAACTTTAGTTCTATTTTGGCTCTGAGTCTGCAGAGATGCTTGCAATTTCATTTGAATCACATCACTCGTGGAATAATAGAATTATAGGGATTATACAGAACAATAATCCTCAGCACTCACAGGATCAAAGCAGTATTCAAATATTTAAGCAACATTCAGAGAAGATAGCTCAAGTATTATTATTCTAATTTTCAAGAGCAAGAACGGGAAGACACAACTTGCCCTTCACCATACTGTGAATCAGAAGAAGAGCTCATACTCAGATGGAAGATCCCCATAAAAGGCACAGGGCTTCCTCCCAGGAGGATTTATGTTGGGAACCGCATGCTCCAGGCTGCCATGGGGATTCTCCCTCCTGGCACCCAGACCGAACGCTGCAGCTGGAGCCCAGCCTCACGCTTGGCAGGATGCTCCCTCCCCACCTCCGCCACGCTGCTCCTTAAAGCTCTGCTCTGCCAGCTGCAGCATTTACCAGCACTACTGCATTTCTAAAAAAGGAACAAAATACTAAATATCTGTCACAGAGACCGGGGATCCTCTCTCAACTGGTCCCACCAGCACTTAGAAGCCCAGCTACGATTAGGGCCTCTGTAGCAGCACAGCAGATGTAATTATGCAGCCTGAAAGTGCCCTGAAGTTACTCCTGCAGACAGACAAAGAGTAGAAGACATTACCTCCACTTTGCCGGATGATCAGTAACATGTCCACAATGATCTGGTGTAAAAGGGACAGGAATTCAGCTGTCATCCCATAAGACCAAACCATTTTCCACTAGTTTAATGACTGGATATTTAGGCATACTGAATAGCTTCCTTTTTAGCACATTATGTGCGCTTCAGGCAGTGCCAGTTCATCTCCTTCAGAAGTAAGATACATACAGTGCTGCTCCGGAGCCATAAGTAATGCTGGTGAAGTAAACATGTGATGATCACAAGGAAGAAGGGAGAATATTGAAGCTGGTCATACTGCTGTACTGTGTCTACTTAAACAGTAATCTTGAATAAACAAATTCCAGAAAGAAGAAACCAGGGACTCCAATCTGCAGGACTGAACTGTGCAAGATCGTAGACATTAAGAAAGACATAAAGAAATATAGCTGAAAGCCAAATACAGGTTCCAGTCGCTGGAGATCATCTTCAGAAGATGAAATATTTCTTAAATGATGAAGACAATAATTCAGAAGAATGAGACTTTCTAGTGAATTATGGCATTCCCCTTAGAGTAAGTTAGCAGAAATATGATTCTGTAATTTAAATGCACTCATCCATCACCAATTCTGCTTAAATAAATTTATGGATATACCTATATTTTACCATTTTCTGTATTTTTATAAGCCTGAAATTCTAGTTCACCTGTAGGTGATACGGGGACTTGAGATGTGCCAAAAACTACACAAGAAGGTAATTATCCTCTGGTCCCATTGCCTTCCCTTCTCCCCTCATGTATTACAGGCATGGAAAATATTTTTAAGCCCAAGGACCGACAGAGCTGACAAAAACATAAAACAATGTAAAAAGGAAGCTTGAAGTTACTATGGCACTTTGGGAATGGGAGAAAGCAAAGATGCTGTTAGATCAACCTTGGAGCCCCATAAAAAATTTCTATGACCATGTCCAAGCAACAGTAGCTAAGAGAAGTTGATGCAATGGACCCTGGTTGAGCAAGACACCTAAAACCAAGTACCTAATTTTAAAAGTCATATTATTAACTTCAGTGGTGAATATCCATGTACATTAATTTACAGGAACTTAGTAGCTCATATTCTAGAACAAGCCACTTTTTTCTCTTGCTGGAAAAATCTCCAGCATTTTAACAGGTTTCTCTGATATCAGTACACATCAGATCTCCAAATATTCACTCTTTTGTTCAAAACTGAATGTACCTTTCTTGTTGTTTCTAGTATCTTCTCTGATCTGCTTCTTTATCTTACCCAGTGATTATATGTAACATCTTGCTTCCAAGGAAAAAGAAGGAAACAAACCAACCCCGATCTGACAGCCTGGATCCCAGTGCCAAGGCCCCTGCGTTCGCACATGCCCATGCAGCTGCACAAGAACCAACGCGTTGTGAACCAGTGGCCAACAAACGCATTTCACAGAAGAACAAAAATCTCAGTACAGTGATGTTTCTGTAAATTGAGGATGGGGAATTGGCTTGGGTAGGGAGACCGTTTTGATGAAGGAAAGGCCACCATGTGACTTCATGCTTCATTAGACACATGAGCAATATTCCCTTTTAAGGCTACAGCTTTGACTTACATTACATCCAATCTAGCTGTAGGCTCTTGTTGAAAAAACAGGTCCCATTCTCCCTTCTCTCCTGTTCCTACCACATGCTTTGGCAGCCTCTCTTGCCTCAGGTTGTGCAACTGTGCAGTGCATTGGTCCAGCTCACTGAGCTCATAGAAAGTAACTCACCAAAATAAAAATGACATTTTCTGCCAGATCAGCAAGCTGGTCTAACTGGCGAGTGGTCACACACTGACTGGAAACGGCAGATGCTGAGCATGGAGCGGGAAGCCATGACCAGACATGAGCAAGGGAGACTCTGACCCTCTTTTACCCTTGCCTGCTGCAGCCTTCTTCATTTGCACTGTCTAATACACAAAATTCTACCAGTCATGAAAGTCAAATCTATAGGTCAGCTATACAGCACTTAGCATATTTCCTAATTTTTGAGTGCTTAAGTTCATAACCTTCACCTTTTATGTATATATGCAGTATTTGTAAAATTCTCTGGTTTTCTTTTTAGTGAATGTAGTTTACATATGCCAGTCAACAGCATTGACACTGCTGCAGACTTTTGGGCATATGCTCATAAGTAGTTTTTTCAAGCACACATCTGACAAAAAGCTAGTACTTCTTTCAGTGTAGGCCAGATAATATCTCCCTGCTATATTCACCACTGCTTTCTGTTGAAAATCTTTCATTTCTAGATATATTGTCAGCTAGAGCTCACAATCAGCAAGATTTGCTTGGCTGTATGTGTATTGATATTTATGCAGTTTGAGACCCATGCTAAAATAGACCAATGTATGATTTCATTCTTTATTGAATAGTTACTGTAACATAAGTTGGCGGGAGAATACACTGGGGAAAAAAAAAAAACTCTCTTAATGTTAAATCAATGACTCATTTACTCTGTTCATGATTAACTGCAAAGTATTTGGAACTCTAGTGACTTTTCTGGATGCAATATCATTTAATCAAAAGGAAAAAAGATCTGATCTGAACAGAGATACTGATTTTTTCTCTTATGTCAGTAAAACAAGGAACTATTTGATTCCACTTCTTCAGGTCCTTGGAAAGCTGTCCAAATCCATATGGAAGCACGGACACCTCAGCACAGGAAAGTCAAAGCTGTTTTTCTTTTGGAAAGGTTGGTCTGTCTCCTTGCTGCTGTACAAATAACACATGACCGAAACAATTGATTAACACTTACATGCTGGCTAAAGCTGGCCTCCATCTGAGGCGTTCCAGAGTCAAAGGAGAGCCCAGATATTCAGCTCTTCTAGTATCTAGTTAAAAGTAACAAATAGACCACAAGCCAGCAGGTGCCCCCAGTAGTTTGCCGACTGACATCGAGATTAGGCATCTCTCTAGATAAGCATAAGCTGGAGCTGTTGTCCTCCCTGTAGATCCTCCCTTCTGAGGGCTGGATTAGCACTGAGCCCAGGCCAAGGGCCATCACAGCCAGATGAGGACTTCCAGTGCCAGGTGGCCCTCCCAAGGACAGCATCTTCCAGATGCAAAGAAATTTCTGAATAAAATACCAGACCACTATAGATGCTTTAAATATACATTGGAGCATACTGATCCCTAGCACTGCTCACCCATCTTGTCTAGACAGCACTGGTTTGCTCTGTTTCAACATGTGAATCAAGAGAGGTCACCAAGCCTGTTCTCCAGGAGCCCAGAGGGAAGGCAAGTCCGAGTAGCGTGACTGCGCAGCAGCCTGGCCGCCGTGGGCTGTCAGCAGGCAGCCACACGCTCCGGCCCTCCTGCTCTGCCCGGCACTGGATGCGGAGCTGGCAGCTTAACACAGGCTTCGGGGCTCACAGCAGGGCAAAGACCTGGCCATGGACCACGGAGAGGAGGGGAAAAGCAGGATGATAAGGGAAGCTTAAAGGACATTTAAACAGTCTTTTTGTTTATCCCTTAACATGTAAATGATTGAGAAGATAATCCATTAATATAGTCTTCTGTCCTTTGGAAGCCTGATCTCACTATGCTGAATTCAGAGGAGTTTTGCTTGCAGAGGGCTTTAGAAAGGAAGACACAACCAGAAAGCAACCATGGTGCTGCTTCTCATAATCTAAAATGATTTTGCCTTGTGACAGATCCTCAGGATCTGCTCTGAGATAAGCTGGTGGTCACAGTCCCTATGGGCCAGGCCTCTCGTAGTGCTCACAAATGGTGCATGTGGCCAGCAACTGAGTTCTCTGCGGGGAGCGATGGCCATGGGGGAGCGCAGGGCTGGAGAGGCGCTAGGAGACCGGGTCCCTGCCCAACTCCCGGTCAGAAAAGTGTCCGCCCCACCACAGAGGGACAGAAGGAGGTAGGCAGCTGTGTCACAGAATGTGTCCCGGGAGATCTTTGCTAATGTGACATAACATGGAAAAAAGCCTGCTGGAAAACAAAACTAGTGCAGAGCAAGAAAGGCTGCTGGCATTGGCAGCAAGGGGCCCGGCCGGCTCAGTGCACTGCAGATGAAGAGTGGAGTGAGTGGGAGAAGACACAAAGCACCTGGTGAGCTGGGCAAAGCTTGAGAATGGGACAAGAGCTGCGGCCGTGGGTTACGCTCCCCTCCCATTCAGTGAGGTTTCTTCTCCTCTCCTAGGCTTTCTTCCTTCTGGGATTTCTTTTCTGAGTCTCCAAAATGTAAGGCCTCGCGGTGCCTCTGCCCAGGGAGTCAAGCAGGGAGGAAGGTGCCCAGCCCAGCCGGAGTGCAGGAAGGGAGCTGAAAGCCTTTCAGCTTGGAGGGGGTATGGGGAGGGACAGGGCGAGTGGTTTAATCTGGCCAAAGCAGCTATGTGCCACACCTTTTCTCAGCCCTGAAGACTAGTTAGCCCCAAGTGAGAGCCAGAGATCAGATCCCTCTCTTACAGGCAGAGCATCTTGCATGTGTCAGTCCTACCCTGCACTGTGCATACCACACCGGTTCTTCCACTTCTCTTCAGGTAGGGCTTGCTGGAGACCTTTCATTACCTGCCCAGCTTCGGGATGGATCCCGTCCTGCTTTCTGCAACAGCACTGCGCAGCAAGCACATCTTGGGAAGCTGCCAGAGCCTCCTGTGAGGAGTCAGGTGTCCTGCCTGGGTTGCGTGAGTGTCGGAGACCAAGTTGGCTCTGCTTTACAGCCCCTCGAAGCCGGTGGGGCTGTCTGGGATGTCAGTCAGAGCAGTTGCCTGCTGTGTTTGAATAGGAATATAGTCCTCGCACACAATGCAGATTGCTTCACAGAAGAAGGCATGAAAAGAGCAATGTTCTGTTTTGAAATAGGCCTCTCCCATGTTTGCCCACTGCCAGCTCGTGCTGGCAGGTGAGAGGAGGAACAAGTGAGGACTTCATCTACTGCTGGAACCCTAAGCTGGGAGAGAGGAGAGCGAGGATGCCAGCTTGGCACTGCACCATGTGGCAACATGGTGCCACTTGCAAAAACGCAACTGAAAAAATGCCAGACATCTGTGCCCTTGCTGCGTGAACCAAAAAGGAAAAGAACCAACTATTTTCCTTCCCAGTGAGATTTACAAAAAGCCCCTATGTGATCTAAACTGACATTCAAAATGACAGTCTGCTATTGATGATTTTTAACCTAATTTAGCTGATGCTAATTGTAGTGGACCTCTATCATTGTGCACAGAGCCTTGTAGCAGCAGTAGGACACAACTATCATCAGCTTCATGGGGCTAATGTTACGCCAATATCATATTTGATCCATGTTTTCAACATAGTTGAATGTCTTCTGAATATCAGAATATCAGCATTTCATCTTTCCTCAGAGCTTTATTTTTCAATTCCTTTCACATTTCCTTCCACTTCAGATACTCCATGCAACTCAGTATTACAGATTCTCCCTGCCCACCTCGCAGCTCTTCACCAGACCAGTCTCCCCACCAACTTTGAGTCAGCTGTCCCTCCAAGGTAAGATTCATTTCCATGCAGCCGTGACTTAGCTCACCCCATCTCCTCTTTAGACACATGCAAGAAGGGAAGAGTGTTTTCTTGTGCCAGGAGAGCCAAGACACTGCACTTCCTTTTTCAGAGAGGGGGAGAATCAATCACTCCCTGTAGCAGATTAACCGTAAACATCTCAGTGACTTCTGGAGCATGGGACTGATATGCCTCTGCTGGATGCATGATGATACCACACGGAAGAGTCAAACATTGCCCAAGACATTTACAGATAAATGAAGCAAGACTTAAGTTCCATCTGGCAACCGAGAGAGGGAAAGCACACACCAGAGAGCCCAAGTGCAAAAGCACCACTTAATAAACAGACAGATACACCACTCATTAAATGAAGTTTACAGATGGTGGTCCCAAGTTTAGACTCCTTGTTAAGAGCCATGTCTAATGACTAAAAGCATCAAATGCACAGATAGCAGTGCTGCCTCTGAACATCTTTGTACATTTTTCTCTAGTGATAGATGAAAAAACTACCTTAGCTATGCCCACTGCTTCCACAAATATTTTAGAGGCTAATATGACTCTACATTGTAAAGTGGAAGAAAAAGCACTAAGTGTGCTTATTCTTATCAGGAAGATGGATGTAATCTCTGCCATTTCTCCCAGCAGTTTCTCCCAGTTTACCATTTCCTCCTCCTCTCCAAACCCACTTCAAAGAGAGTCTTCTCCTTCTCCCATCAGCCCAAGTGAGGGGGCAGCTTTTTCAATTAAAGCTGAGCTCAAAAAGCTTAACTGTGAGGTAGTTTAAAGCCCACATCTCAATTTCTTGAAGTGTAAAGTTAGTAAAATAGGGAGATTGTGAGGTAACAGAGGAGAAAACAGTCTTTAATATTTCATCTATTCCTTCAACCCTGTAAGCTGGATACTTCTTTTTCATTCCAGTATTTTAAATATGTCTAACTACGCATTGCAGTCATGCGCACAGGGAAGCGGTATGCAATAAAGTAAGGAAAACCAGTAACCACTGCTCGAAATAAGCACAAGGAAGAGCCGTATGCCCATCGCTATTTGGGTCGTTTGACCACTCAGTGCATGTCCTGGAATATGTCACAGGTGAGGTCACCCTCTTTTTCATTAAAGTAACTCTGTACCAACAGGACTCCTACAAACAGGATCAGTTGTGTCAAATAAAACAGCTTTCTAATTGACTCTGTAAAATGTGAAGAAACAAATCTTGCCCTGTATCTGAAACTCGGTGTGGAGTCCTGAGCAAGGGGTTTGCTGTTCGTGGCAGCCACCACCTGACAGGGGTCTTACTTAGGACCTCTGCTAGCACTGGGGTCGAAAGTCATCACTGGGTCACAAACTAATACTGAAGAACAGCCAGAAGGGCAGACCCAGGAAGAGATAAAGATGCCTTTTTCCCCACATTATTTTCTTTATTTATTTTCATTAGAGCCCACTTTTCAGGATAGTATGTTATATTTCACAAAGCGCCCCAAACCTAATTTTTAATTCAACTCTTTATGGCTCATAGTAGGAGACTACTGAGGAATGACCTGAAGTCTACTGAAGTCAGTACACTCCTTGCCAATAACTGCAGTGACTGCAGGGTGAGCCTTTCCTGAGCTGGGCTGGGAAACTCATACCGTGTGCTTCCACAGATCACTAATACACGAGCACGGTTAATTGCTTGCTACATTTAGTGAATTTAAGATTCTGGTTTAGAGGAAAAGTACTTATGATAAAAAGCACTAGAACACAGAAATCATACATTAACAATCCATCCATCCACACACCCATCTTGCCACTTTGGGGCCAGCTCAGTGTAGTCTAGTAGGAGTTGTGTGTCTGCTCTTGATCAAATTATGACCATGAAAGATCATTACAAGGAAAATATGAACTGCAGCACTTAACATCAAAAAATGCACACAAATGAAAATACCTCACAACATCTTGTCAGCCCCTCTGCAATTTTGTATCAGAGAGAAAAGCCCTAAGTTTGACAGCCTGTCCCATTTCCCTTTTCTGGAAATAAAAATTTTGCTTTTTTTTTTTAAATCATCTTTCATTTTAATTTTACATTAAAGGACAGATTACTATATAATTTCCAACTTCTGCAGAACTGCAAAGAACCATTTCATTGGATATGGAAACCAGACTTATGAATGCAAAAGTATTTAATGAAGAAATGAAAATCCCTTTGTTAAGGCAATCTCATCAGATACTCCTGTGTTCTATCTAGTGGAAGTAATATTTACATTTGACTGTAAGAGTGATATAAAGGAATTTTAGAGAGAATGAATAAATTAAGTGATGTTTATGTTAGTATTTATTTAAGTCCTGAAGATGACTTACTCAGAATATATTCACATAAATTTTTGGAGAAGGTGTAGCAAAGATTAATTGAAATATTAAATCAATTTTATGACTATAGGGGAGAATTCAGTTCACTCCTATTTGTCACTGTATTCAATAAAGCACTACAGCTCAAGACTTTGATTTACAAATAATGGAGGAAAGGACCTGAGCATTAGAATACTGCTGGGTGTCTCTAAATTAAAGGATCTGTGTAAAAAAAGAAGTAATTCCTATCTACTGCTATTAGACTGGCACTACACGATATATCTAAAAGATGCAAATAATAAAAAGGACATATGTAGTGAGATTTGCAGCGGCTCTCACATGTGGCCTGATTCTGTTCCCTTTGCATTTCCAATGCAAGGAGCGTTAAGTCATGCTCATCACGTTTCTAATACTCATGCTCTATTTCAGAACTGTATCTCATATTTTATCCCATTCATCTGGTGCTCTGCAAAATAACCTACAAGGTTAGAAACTACGACTACAGGTCCATGTCCTCCCTTATGTTAAATTACATCATTTTCAATGAGGTGAGGAATGATTTCCAGGATATGAAGGCAAGACTCACACTGAACTCAATCCTCGTGTGTGACAAAATGGTTTGAAAAACAGATGGGGGCACACTCCTATTTTAACCACTGTCATCTTGTTCCTGCTGATGTTCCCTCATCAGCACGTAGCAGTGCAATCTTACAAAGCAGTGCCCTGTCATGAGACTTTTGCATTTCTCCACAAGGCTGTCTGTAACCATTTGAAAAGCTTCTATTAACCTTAATGGGCTTTGGGGTCAACCCCTGTGGCTGCAGTTAATGTGCTGTTCCCCCAGGCTCCCCCCAGCCCCATCTTTCTCCATGTTGCTAAATAATTAGAAGTTGCATGTTTAGCAACTACACTTTGGCCTCATTGCAAATGTAGGACTTTTCCTGTTGCACAACATTGATAGGATCACTATATCCCATGACACAAATGGTGTATTCAGCACCAGAAGCAACAGCACATAAATCAAGGTCAGAGATCAAAGCTACCTGGTATTACAAGTAACTGCTTAATTAATTTGAATGATCTCTAACAAAATAAACAGATGATGTCCAGTGTGTCACTGGCTGCCCTCACATGCAGTAAAACTGTTTAAAATACTTTGAACATAATGAAACACAAACACTCCCAGAGAAAACAGGAATGAAATTTGTGATAAAACAACAGAACAGCCCGAGTCCAGCATATGCATAAATGCCTTGGCAGGGAAGGGTGTACCACGACCTGGAAACTTAGGAGGTTTTCAGTTAAAGCATGGGTGCTCTGACTCCAATATTGATCCTAATAATCAAACACACACTTCCCTACTGTTGCCACATTTTCCTAATAAATGTTTCTAATTCTGGCTCTGGTGGTTAATGTTTCTTTTGAAAGATTAAGGTACAGAGCAGAAAAATTAGTACAGTTTTTAAAGTCCTCTGCTTAGTTTTAAAATTTGCTCCTTGGTCTACACTGAGCTTTGCATCAGCAGGGCAGTCTGCAGTGGGAGCATATCAATACAGCTCTATTGATCCCAGACAGAGCAATGGCAATTTATTACAGCCGTGAACCTGGTCCTTTATTATATCCGTGAGCTAGACTGTAAGTGGCTGAGTGAGCTCTCCTGACAGCACCAAGAAAGTCAGGTAAAAAAAACCTTTGATGATAGAAGATTGCTTAACATCGGTGAAAACCACCAGACCTAGAAATACAGTTGAAAAAAATTATTCCAGTCTCTATTTTGTCTCCCATGTCATGGTGTTATCTAAGTGCCTGTGTGAATTAAGCTAGTAGAGCTATGCGCTCTTAGGAGAAGGTGATACAGAATGAACAACTACTGTGACAGTGGGCTCAGCGCTTACAATTGTATTTGTTAGCAAGCCTTTGCAGGCAAGTATTATAGATCAGAAGCGTTGTGAAATGTCAGGAGCTATCTAAGTGGCCATGCATCAGTGCTTTTTGCTGAAATACGGGCTAGAGGGAGGCCTATCCACGTGAGCAGGCACAAGGAGTATTTGTGCTTTATTGGTGAGCCAGGAATAGAAGCTTCGGCCACAAGTTGACGACCAGCTCAGTCTGGAAGCCACTACTAGGCAGGACAGGTTTCCAAGGTTTTAGTTGCCGATTTCAATAAATGGACAGCTGAAGAGCTGATATCAGAAAATATATTTATTTTAGAAGAACAGATATAACTCTTCAGCCAGGCATCTTACAACAACCATCTCTATTCTTCAGTAAAACACAACTGAGATAGCACCAGCTCTGACGAGGGAGATGGTGCCAGCTGGAGCAGGCAAACAATTCTGTGCATCTGAGAACATTCTCCGAGCGCATTTCTAATAGCTCATCTGCAAAGGGCCTCTGACCATCTTTAACCTGGCAGTAGGACTTATTTGGCAAGCAGGTTTTTGGTCTGCTGCCTTCTCCTGTCTCACTACATGAGTAGCTCGGAGAGGGCAGAGGGGCTTGCATTTGCTTGTATCCTGGTTGGCTATGCAGGATTCTCAGAGTCATGTTTCTATGCGAACATACAGAATTTCAAAATTTCCTACTCGTCATTCTCCAGTAACCCCGAGGAACACCCTCTGAGTGTGCAAGAATGATGTAAAAAAGCTAATGCAAACTATTCCTTATTTGCACAGCTCATTGCAATATCTTCATGGTGGTCAAGCAGCTGTAACACAGGTATTACTTTTATAAGCTGTTTCACAAATAAAAGGCAATATGCTTCAATTTCTGAATTGAGCTTTTGTATATGTCACTGCTTTAAATTCTTATTACCATCCATGTATATACTTATTTCAATAAAATCACCTCTTGTATGAGCTGCTGATTACATAGCAGTAAATTATTTTTTTGGTCAAGCAACTCATGTTGCATTGCCTTGAAGCTCTCAGGGAAAGACACAGCAGCTGTTATCAGAGGAGATTATTTAGAAAATCCCAACTCAACAATGGGCCTATTGTGGAGAGCTTTGATACAGCTAAACGATTAACCCATGGGGCAAAAGAAACTTGTAGTTTTCTTACAAAAACAACAGTTGGTCAATGTAAGAGGGCTCAGGACTCTTTTGGATCTTGCATAAAAGGGGCACCCTAAAACTGCCTTGACTGCACTTAGAAGCAGAACTCCAAGAGTTACTGTTCTGTGGGAAACCTCTCAGGCAAGATGGAAGATCGGTTTCTCTCCTTCCTAGATGTGCTTCTTAGCAATCAGACTGCATTAGCAAAAGCAAACCTATTGTCAACAAGCTTAAAAGCAACAGCAACAGCTAGGAACAGGCATTTCCACCAAGAAATTCAGGGAGTATGTAAGAGTTTAAAAAAAAAAAAAAAGACTTCAAGTCTCTCAACAAATACAAATAGTTGGCACCTTTCTTCCCTGTGCCGTATGAGAAAGCTCCAGTGTCTGACCTCAGCGAGGGGCCACAGCCACGTGCCTTTGGCGTGCTCAGAGCCCAGCCCAGGCCCCGCAGCAGCAGAAAGCATCTCCAGCCTCTCCAAGGCTCCCCAGCTTCAGTAAAGTGAGATGAGCAGAGCTTAACAGCCCTGGCAAGCTGCCGTCAGCACTCAGCAAACACCAGTGGCAGCTCGGGCACACCAAGTGTACGTGTAGGCGAGATGTGTATGGGGTAGGCGAGAGAAATGAGATGCCTTCAGGAGTTTGATGGCAAAGCTCAGGAATTTTTCTGGATTGCAATGGTGATGCTTAAACATTGCATAAATCCTGCTTTAGATAGCTTCATTGCTCCTGTGCTTTGGACACGACGTATTAAACCCCTGTGTGGATGGTCTAACCTACATCTAAAATACTTTACACGCTTGCTGATTAATTCTCTCTTCAGATTAGGTGACACTGAAGTATACTTGAAAGTGAGTGTGCATACACAGGCATCAGGATTACACCGGCAATAACCCCTGCACAACACGGTGCTCGGGCGAGCGCCGAGCATGGCAGACCAGCCGTGCCCCACGCCGGGCTTGCCGCCAGCCCCCTGCCAGCCCCCTGCCAGCCCCAGGGGCCGTCCCAGCAGCGGGCTGCAGCACAGCCCCCTTGTGCTACTCGCTCCTACGAGGTGGTGCTGCTGAATAAAGCCTGAACGACCAAAACTGCTACTCTATTTATGATGCAGATGAGAAATCGAATTATCTGTGGCTTGCCCTGGCTCCTAAAAAATCATTGCCTCAAAGCAGGAAGAGCCAAGCTTGCATTTTGCAGACCAAGGAGAACGAGGGGACGGAAGGACAAGTCAGCCTGCAGTACACTGGCACTTCCTCCCTGAACCTGAGACCTGATGGCTGAAAGGTGAACAAATGGCATCTTTAAAGGAACCCTTCTAGTGAGGCATCCTTTTAGGTACCATATTTTCTGAACAAGCTTTCTCCGGTGTAAGCCCCTATCCCATCCTTCCTCTGCAGTAATCCCACCAGCCACTCTGCTCGCCAGCAGCACCGTTATTTGAAATTGCTGGGAAAATACCCTGCTTGGGAAAATACTATGTTTTAATTTCAGAAAACTCTTAGATAAGCTTGTAAGAAGAAAAGACCTGTGAGATAACATGAGCCATTTTCTGCTACGGCACTTTGGATTTTTAGTGTGTTCATTGATTTTTGGCCTAAGAATAATCCTATATTGACACATGCATGTCCTAAACTGTGTAATAGCTTTAATTGACTTTGTGGAACGCTTCACAGCACAGAAGATAAAATTAAAGCTCTTCCTTTTCAATGCTTCTGCATGCAACCTTATGATTTTTCATCACAGCACTAGTTACTCATAGGGTCTAAGTCAGCCCATCTTTATCACAAAGTGAATGGACGCATTCTCATTCATGCCAGCTGAGAAACATCAGTTCAAGACCGCATAAATGTTCATAAGAACAATAGAACCCTCTGGGAACGGGACCCACATACAAACATCTGTAAGTTTTTTGGTCTTCAGATGTTTACTAATATCACTATTAAATGTTAACAATATTTAGATTAAAAATGGACTTGAAATCTTCATGAAGCAGCTCCAACATTGCTGGAAAGAAAAATGAAAAACTCTGCACTGTCTTCAGCTTAAAGCAGCTCCAACTACATTTTAAAATAACAGCTTGAGAGGTACTGCATGGAGAGTATGAGAAACGCTCCACAGTGAGGTGATCTATCAGAGGGAAACCTTGAAGCCTGAAAAGGAGGGAAAACAATAAATCCCCAGAATAAATACTGAAAGAGGAGAAAGAAGGAGGGAGATTTCATTTCATTACATCATCCGATGTCATGAGCATGCAGAGGGGAAAAGATTTATTTATTTATGTTTCCCACAGGGACTGGTTCAGTAAACAGATGGAACAGGGGCTGGAAAATCCAAATTCCAAACAGAAAAGGTCAAGGCACAACAGAGCTGCATTTCAGACACAGTGATATAGTGCCCATAGCTGACATTGGGTTTGATTCCTTACTAAATTTTCACTGGATGGGTTTATGGATGGGTTATGCAAATTCCTATCTGCTGGAAATTTGCATGCTTACTCTTAGGTTTGCCGCAAAGCGTTCCCCTGGCACAGTGGCAACGCTGTAATTATACTGGAGATCCTGGCGGTTGTTTGAAAACCCTGTATTCAGTCAGTCAGAGGTTTCTCAA
The DNA here is from genome assembly GCA_013399475.1 of Chauna torquata. Taxonomy (NCBI): domain Eukaryota; kingdom Metazoa; phylum Chordata; class Aves; order Anseriformes; family Anhimidae; genus Chauna; species Chauna torquata. The sequence goes on along the minus strand of VXAL01012976.1, from coordinate 444,443 downwards.
GAAAGTACCTTCTTATTGCTTGCTCTCAGACCACAATCTGGGCATTTAAATTTTTTTATATATATATATATATATATATATATATGTTATTCTAACTATTCTGTAACATTATATTCTTGTTTTCATAGCATACAAATTGGGGTGATAAAATGGATCTACCCAAGTTCTTTCAACTGTCAAGTGCCAGCTCTTAAATTCAGATTTTTCACCAAAATGTGGTTTTGAAATCCATACTTAGGTTTATGTGGGTAACCCCACAGAAATGACACAGGATTCTTCACTTAAAAGACTAGGTCCCTTCTCATTGTATGGCAGCTTTATTACTGCTTCTCTTGCAGTAGCGCCTGGAGATACAATCAAGTACCACATACTCTGGTGCAAAGGAATTCTCCCTACAGCACAAGACACAGTTTACCCTTTCTCAATCTTTTTTTCCTCTTTGCTTTTCTTTTTCTTTTTTTTCTTTTCCCTGTTTGTAAGTCTGGTCACCCTTATATTTTCTATTTAAATGATAAAATATTTTCAGGAATCTCTCAATCATGCTGAGCAGAGTGGTGCCATGTTCTCAGTTAGCATGTAGCCATGACCATAATAAATGGTAAGAGCAAGCATTCACAATGCTGATATATCTCTGTAAGCTTAATTTATACACACTGAATCATCACGTTGGCTTCAGGGGAAGTATGCATAAGCAGTTAAATTTAAACATCTACTTTGGATGTTGCATGATCAGAATGTAAGTATGTGGATCCATTAATTCAGTGTGTTTTGCTGTGGGCACATCTTACGTTTCACGATCCAAAGCAAAGAGAACCAAAGCAGAATGAAAATGTTTATAACAACTGTTTTCTCTGATCCTCTATGGTGCTATTTTAAAAGCTTTTAGTAATATATTAATATATAAATAAAACAGACAATAAATAATATATACCATCAGATAAGAATACATAAATGAGCCAATACATAAAACTTTTATTAGTATTTTGCTAAACTTTTACTCATTGCAGTGTGTCTCATCAGAGGGTCTGTGGGGTCTCTGTGTGCGTTACTAATGAAGCTCACCAGGAAGAATATGCTGGAGTTTTAAATAACCTCTGCTCACAGAGCTGCCTAACTGCAATGTTTTTGTTATTTTTCTACAGAATAGTGTGTTATGGTCTCTCATTTTAATTAGATAGCTAATAAAACAAGCAGTATGCCTTGGGTTAGCCCAGTGGCAAAACAATGCTGTGAAAGACTCACAGGCAATCCATCACCTTCTGTTGTGTTGCCTGGTAAAGACAGCAGCCATCCTGATGGAGCAAACGGGGCATGCACTGGTATGTGCCAAGTCAAGGGCGAGCCCTGAAAACGATGCAGTAAGAGCACCACCCTCAGCAGGATGCCTCACCACTGGGATACTCACCCTGAGCTCCAGGCTGTAAGGTTTTACTTGGTGTGTACACACGCTCTCTGGTCTGGGCTGATAAGAGTTTCGTTTTGTTCAGTTGTAAATCTCTTTTGGACATTGCACAAGCAGGCTGTATGAAAACAATTTGTCTTGTTTTAGGCTGCATGTATAAAAGCAGGAGCCACTGGCAGCTAATTAAATGGTCTGTAGACTACTTAGGGAAGAATGAAAGAATAGGGCTGCCGTCCTCTGCAGCGAGAAAAATAAAAAAGGAAAGCACTTGAGAGTGGAGATCTTAGATGGCCCCAGTGCCCAGCTCACTGTTTTCTGCCTGCCCTGACTTGGTTTCAGGTGTGTTTTCAGTCTTGTGCTTATCTGTTTGAACTTCCAGAGTTTCAAAGACCTATGTACTTGGAGAGTTGCCACTCACTTTGTTAGGTCCAATTTATTAGTGGAAAAGTATCCAAGGGCTTGATCCAAAGCCTCCAGTATTCAATGGAAGGCTCTGAATGTGGCTTTCAGCAATAGTGGGCTATCTATACTAAAAAGAAAAGAAAAGCAAATGGCTTTTGCTATTGCTATACCAGTCACACAGAAGTAGATCATCTTTCACTGTGCTGTCAGGTGAAGTCAAACTGCTTCTCTAGGAGATTAGGATTGATTAAAGTCCTTGCACTCAGGCATATATATCTGTATTAATCTTGGAATTATTTGTCAAACACCCAAGATCTCTGCTCTGATTTGTGGAATATATTCTGAAAGTTACCGTTTAAAATGAGTCACAATTTTTTAATTTGTTTGTTTGTTTTTAAAGCAAATACACAAGCTGCTGCTTTGCCCCCAAATCAAGCACTGTTATTTTTAACACAGCCCACTTTTTGCTTTGGAATTGCATTTACTGTGTGTTGCTGATTGTAGAGAATGCAGCTGGGAAACTAGGAAGTAGGAGTTAATACACCTTCGGACGAGTCCATAAAGCACAGTCACTGCTTCAAACAAAGAGACACAGCCAGGTTAGCACTGACAGCTCCTGCCAAGTGAGAGGAAGCCAGTGAAGAGATGACACAAAGCCACTTCTACAGCTTTTCCCAGTACAACAGTTCAGTGGACCCTGTTTGGAGAAGCTTTTCAAAAGGAACTTAGGGTTGCATCAAAAGTGCCAAAATTCCACCTGCCACGACTGGAGTCTGCTATTCAGAAGATGCTCCATGCCACATTCCCCAGATTCCCTTGGGATCCTGCAGAGGTGTCCCAGACTCTGGAGCAATGACTGTTTGTGCTTTGTATCACACAGCGCGGTGAGGGTGACAGGCGGAGTACAGCCAGCTATCGCTGGGTGAAGGGTGCGACTATTCCAGTGCAACAGCTAACCTGTAACAGGGCTGCTGACCAGAACTGACACGTTACAGAATCACAGAGGACAGAACTGGAACAGACTGCTCCAAGCCCTCATTACGAGAAGGACAGGTTTAATTTGGCCATACTCGTTACCTAAGAGGAGATAAAGAAGCATGTTACAATTATTTTTCACAACTTGTTGTCATACCCGATGGCAGTCATTCTTGCTCACATATGAGAGGAAAACATCCTGGATAATCTGGCTGCAGTTCAGTGAGCCATGATAACGCGCTCCCATTTGAGATATCAGAATCTTCTGGTTTAGGAGCCCCTGACATATTAATCAATAACTTGCATACTGTGAGTGATGGGAAGAGGGAAACGATGAAAATAACAGACCATAGCAGAGCATCAGGACCTGCAAGAGGTCAGCTGACTTGCTGGGATAAGGATATACTGGCTTTTTGCCTTTGGAAAATCGGGGCTCATTGGCAAAGCAGGAAACATGGGGGGAGCTTCCTTAGCCAGAGAAAATCACCAGTGCACAGCTCAGCACAGCTGTCTGTCTGGTCAGAAAAAGGCCCAGATCTGGAGCATTAAGCAGTGATTAGGGTTCATCCAGGCTCAAATCCAGTCCTGTTCAGGAGCTAAGACAGTGTGAGCCTTTTGCAAAAGGACAAACTACATCCCAGATGAGACATGTAGGAAGATCCAGCATGGAAGGATCAAGCTGGAAAAAAAGGAGAATTCACACAGCCTCATCATCAGCCACAACAGTCCCATTTTCACCTTGGCTCAAAGATAAAATAAGACTGTGATCAGCAACTCTGACCTAAATGTGGAAGGGTGAAGATGTGCAGCTGCGAGCCAGGCTGGTGTTCGGGAGAAGCAAATGGAGCCCCCGCCCCACTCATCCCTGGTCCATCCCTGCCTGCCCACGGGAGTGCAGAGCCTGGGGACCTTTCTGTCTTGCAGAAATGGATCGAAGTCATCAAGGCACTTGGCTCTTCTGCATTAGCCACATTTAACCAGGCTGATATCCCTGAAATTACCTAATCCTTTCTGAGTATGAAGTTTTAAATAATTGACTTCTGCTGTGTTTATTTATTTTTTTTTAAAACACAAGTTTTATGTGTTTTGTGCTTTCTAGGAGAGGGACTGATGGCTGCTACAGGAAAAAAAAGGTATTTTCACAAGATGTTGATAAATTAATAAAACACCAGCAAATACACTTGCCCTCAGGTTTAACAGACTTGAAAAATCAATCATGTTTCATACTTGATCAGTTTGAAGTGCAGCAGCTGTTTGTAATAACACGAAGCAACCGGCGGGGCAGGGTTTTATGGGAGTTGAAGGGGCATCACTCCAGCCCCCCTACACCAGGTGAACAGCTGTCCTGTCAAGCCTAAGGGTCCTTGCCAGACAAATTTGATGCCAGAAATACAGCCATATTAAAGATTGTGCAGTGAGTTTCTGCAGGGTGGCCCAAACATGAAGCCCTGAACATGAACCTCAGCATTTCTCAGAGACCACGGTGAACAGTGACCACCTGGATGTCACTTGCATTTTATTTTGGATGGCTGCATGGACCAGCACTGATTCAGACCACAGCCTACAAACCAGTGGCTGTTTACAGGCATAAATAGCAGCCACAAGAGCAGATGGGAGCATGGCTTGCTTTACCTGCCTCCTGCCCAAGTGATTGACTTGCAGCTTCTATCTTTCCTGTACATACAGGGACTTCAGCCATTTCTAAGTCATTTATTTAAACAGTACAGTCTTATTCAGTGCAGGTATGGCTGGAGCTATGATGGCAGAAAAACAAAAAACCAAAAAAACTTCACTAAAATTTAAAAATACACCATTAATTTCTGTTACTTCCCTATGGTTTTCAGCACCACCATAAGATAATGGTATCTTGAAAATGGGTCGGAATTATTTGGCCAGCAGAAGGCATCCAAGACAAGCTGGACTGAAACAAGCTGATTAGCTGCAGAGACAGAGGAGCCTTCTGTAGCACCCAAGTTTGCCTTCAGTCACTTAGGCTAATAAGCCTAACTAACAATGCAGTAACTAGATTGCTGGCAAAACATAAATAGTCCTACAATACAATAATACATAATAGAAATAATTTCCAAAAGTGTTTTGAAAAATTATGTTGCTTAACAATAATCATGAATTTTGAAAGCAATTAAAGAGAAACTACAGTAATTTTTAACCATAAATCTTTGTACTTAAGAAATCATCCATAATTTGTGGCCTGAATCCCCCCAGAGCAAACAGATACTAAGACAAGTCTATAGCACTCTTATTATCTATTGATGATATATAACTTGCTCTTTTTCTACTAAACTGACTTCGACTTTGGGTATTTCCTTGGGTTTACAATCTGCTCTGTTGGCAGCAGTATCAATTCAGAGAACTGCTGCTGTGGTATTACACTGGGTTTATATCACTTGTCACAGCATAATGCAAACCTCTTTCTTCAGAGGAGACGCCTAAGAAAAAGAAACCATTTGTTCTCTTGGTCAGAGACATCATTGTTTCTCTATGCAAGATGGGCTTGGGGAGGGACTGAGCTTAGGACAGTCCGCACCATCCCCTGGTCCAAAATCTCGGGAATCCAGCGATCCCCAGGGCACTTGCCCTGGGAGCGCTGTAGGCTGGGCAGTGTGCTGTTGTGCCTGGTGTGACCAGAAATGGTTCAGGACCTTCATCCTGTCCTCCCCGTCCTGTGGTGCAGGTAGCTCCAGTCTGGGGCTGTCCGCGGGCTCTGCTGCAGGACTCTGCTCACACAGACCTCCAGGCACATCCCAAGGGCTAGAGACTGGAAATGCGCTGACTTCCTACAGCTAATGCAGCAGTTTTATGTCCATTAAACCTTTCTGCCTCACCACGTACTATTTTCTCTTATCCACTGTATTTGCATAGTGCTACAAATCAAATGACTTGAAGAGATTTCATAAGATTTTTTTAGCATGCAACGGCAACCAATACCTTGGGTCAACATAAAAGGCCTTTGCTGAAAAAGTCACAAAACATTCAGACTGAATTTATACTCACCAATTATTACCGATATTGAGATATGCAAAGTGGGAGTTCACCGTGCTGAGTGCTGTACAAATGCATTGATAAGTGGAATTCCAAGGCATTATGCTGTGATTTAGTCACATGAGATGTCATTAAAATCTTAGATATTCATTATGTAGCCACATTCCTCTACGTTACTTTGGAAAATTAATATGGTGAGGTGTGCCCTCCCCCAGGTTAACTACTGTGTGCAACAAAGTGCATTCGAACTGCTCTGTTGCTCTCTGTATGACAACAGTCAGCAGCAGCTCTGCACAGTTAATGGTTGAGTGCCAGGCACCCACTCTGGTCAGCACAGAACAGGAGGTTCGTGGGCACATCTGGTACCATCGTCACCCCCAGCGTGCCCAGCCCTGGGGAGCTCCCCGTGCCCACTGCCATTATATACTTCAAATTCATTTCTTTATCATCCCCTCCCTGGGAAACGGGTGCTGAGCTGTCAAGAAGATTTTATGTTTCAAAAGAGAGACCTCTGCCAATGGCAAACAACTGAGAGTGTTAATGTTGGTTTCAGCTGTACCACCAGGCACATGGCAAGGACAGAAGGACAGTGTGACCAGTTACTTGCTTGAACCTGCTGACTCCTTGCCCACCTGCTACTGATAAGAAAGTGCATGTGACATCTGGGTCATCTGATTTGATCTGCAAGAACTGCTTCAGTATGGAGGAATCAATGCTCCCAGTAAGGAAGGAGACATTATCTAGACAATGCTGCAAAGCACAGAAAACCTAATTCTATACAGCCTCCTTGCAAATGTCTTATTTATAATTGATATTTTATTGTTTACTTTGGAGACTTGCGTTTCTCAATGACACTTGTCTGCATGGAACAGCTGGAACGCTTCTACCTCCTCTTCCAAATCCTAGGGCGAACTGTGATGATAAATGAGTCCTGGAAAGGCATGATTTATGGCTCCATTGCCTCAAGGTGCACTGCAGATCCTTTTGTACAAATTAAACCCTGCTTAAAAGTCCTTAAATATTTGAGGGTGACCTCTCTTCTCCCCTGTCACAACTCCCATTACAAATCACTGAAACTCTCCAAGCTCCTTCTTTAAACATTATTTTAGCTAAGGGTCTTATCTTTCCATTTATTTTCCTTTCAAAGTTGCATTGCTCTTCAACCGCCATCAGCTCAGAGTGGATGGACAATGTCTGGCCAACAAAAACGTTACTTGTAAAGAGGAAAAGGCCGGTCTCTTCATGTTAAGCATATCATCAGAAATATTGCATATGTACAGTGATGGACTGTGTCTCACTACTCCCTTCTTTGCTGCCAGTTAAAATCACAGCTGGACACACTGAAACTGACTTTCAAAAGGCAAATGATTTCCCAGAACGCACTATCTTTAATATCCTTACTAAGCAAAGCTAACAATTATACTGCAGAGATCACACATCCAGTCCATGCTTTAAATGCTGCCGTAGGCAGTTAACAGTTGGAGCCGCAACTAGAGACAGGGCTAGCAGCTAGCCCTGGAGTCTACTTTAATTCTGGCACTGATTTCCCGTTCAACTTTGGCAAGACGACCAAATGACGAAAGCCTCAGGTTTCCCATCTATAAGGTTACCTTTTTGTTTGGGTCACTACTGTTTCTAAGTTGCCTTGAAATTTCCAGATAGAAAGTGCTACACAGGACAAAATATTTATATTTGTGCACTAGAGAAAAGGTTTATTAGCAAAGGCAAACAGTTCTCTGCAGCAATATAAAGCTTCACAAGTCAACCCTGTATCCCCACACTTGGTGTGGTTCTGACACTGTTCTGACTAGAACAAGGATATATGGTGCATGGCACAGGAATACAGGCTGTAGGAGCAACCCGCAAGAGGACTCTTGAACACCTGAGATACACATGTAATACACTGAAAACAGATTTTGGGTTATATGCAGTGCTGTAACTTTTCTCCAGGTCAAGTTAAAGGATACCCGCATGAGGCACTTTAACATGTAAAGAATTATATGCAGTATGAAAATAAAAGGTTAGGTTTGGTCTGAACTGTTAGTACGTGAAGCCTTAGGCATTTGGGGTGCAAGATTCCACTTCTTTTCAAGAAAAGGTTCACAGAGTGATGGGAATATTCCACATGTAGAACAGTGTAGACTAAGAACTGAATTGTTGAAGAGTCACTGAACTTGATGTCCCCATAAAGTTGCCCTAGCAACATGGGCTTTGTTTTTCCCTCATAAGCCCAGGTTATTTCTGATGAGTAGCAGAAGTGAAGGACCTGTTTAGAATTCAAATCCAAAGCAATCCCATTAGCAGGTGCTTAGTAAGACACTGGTGAATTATGGGCAGCAGTAATGCATAACTAAGCCATGAAGCGTTGTGGGGCTCTTTCTGAAGATAAGGTGTTGAACTGCAATACACCCCTTGTATTGGAGTAATAATATTATCAGAAAAGATGGATGTGAAGCACTAGGAGGCAATGGCCAAATTCTCATCTAATTTCCACCGGGTACATGTGATGTGAGTCAGTAGAATAGCTGTGGACCTACATTCAGCAAAGGAAGAATCTGCTTCAGCTCTGCAGATGCAGCTGAGGCCAGAGTCCCTCTATGATGAAGGAAGAGCACTCCTCTTTATATGGCACCATTCTTGCGCCTTTCTCAGACTAGAAAATGCAACGGACATACAAATAAATGATGAAGCCTTTAAGTGGATAATAGATGGCATAAATCATACAGTATTCTAAGCCATAAATACAGAATCAAACAACTTTGAATATTTAGCGTCTTTGCCAGCAGTCCACAACACATTCTTATGCTAGCATAAAACGTTAACAAAAAGAAAGGAATGGGGTAGTTGTATGGATGACAACAATATTAGATTTTACTCATGCATCTATTTGTATATTTTAGAAACAATACAATATGCCATGCCTAAGGGTTAAACCAATCTCTAATGACTAGGAATTAGGATGAATTTTTTCTGGTACATTGCAACCTGCATCATTATCACTGGGTACAGAATGACATGTGGCTTTAGCTACTGCAGAACCTTAGAAGGATGGCCCATTTCTAGCTAGTTCCTGTTCTTTGGAACAGCTCTCTTTGGAGAGAGCTGAATGCAACTGTGATCCTTGGCCCTTCCAATTATCATTCCTTTCTTTATGATTCTATTGGACTATCGGTCACCATGTCTGACTTCACTATACGAACAGTGCAAAACCTGATCTGAATGGCCAGAAATGACAAGGTCAGAGGGCCTGGGGAGAAGGGCTGCCAATGGCCACAGCCACGCTCTGAGAGGTCCCCGCAGGAGACACAAATACCTGTCCCTAGTGTGCAGTGAAATGAGTCTTGGTCTGGTGTACAAGGAAACGCATGGAGCTTGGAGGATGTTCCAGAGAAACTGTAGCACCCTTTACACTGACCAGACCGAGTAACTGCTGCAAATGTGATTCTGTGCTGAAATGCCACAGCTCCACCTTCTCTGGATCTGAGGCTAAACAAACCGTTAGCACGTGTCAACAGCAAAACCTACTTCATGCCCTAGTGGATTTGCACCTCTGATACAAATTTCCAAAACTCCACAGAACTTTACGTAGTTCTTTTTCTATGTAATTCTGCATTTAAGAGAATATAGAGAGTGGGTGGAAAGCACAGAGCTGTTCCTAAAAAGTCAGCCGCTACCACACACCTGACTTCACGTCCCCTGACCTCCCTCCACATGTCACAGAACCACATGCGATTGCCTGTGGGTTCAAACAGCCAATAGGGTTAAAATTCGGTCCACTGTGGCAAGCATTTGATAGCTGACAGCGACTGCGAGATAGGTTTTGTCTGCCTCACTCACCATGAGCTTTGCTCTGCTCTCTTGGAATAATTCACTGATACGAAACCTTTCCTGGGATTAATGCCTGGGCTTGCTACCCAGGAAAGCAAGATTGAGCATACAAAGAAGCGAGAGCTCCAAGGTCTCCTTTTGTCCTGGAGTATTTTTTCAAAAAGAACCATCAAAATTAATTTCTTGGGTAGTTACATGCACATCACATGGACTTTCACTCGAGCCCCACTGCAATTTGGCATTAGTCAAATGTACCATTAAAGTAAAGCGTTAGCTAAAACGCTCCTCAGTAACTATCCACACTTGCAAAGCATTTACTAACGGTATTATGTTCTTGATTGCCTTCACTGTATTTGCTGTGGTGTTTTTTTCTTTCAGCTGATAGGAATTCTGAGATGAAACAAAACCTAAAAAGAATTGTGCTTTGACTCCTTTGGAGCGTGACCTTGAGAGTCGAGCTGCTGTATGTCACAAATACTGAAAAATTAGATATATATGCTAAAACCATGAGGAAAGTATTTTATACGATTTTCAAGGGCTCCAAGTCCAAGAAGAGCTGATGTCTATCACACTGTTATATAAATAGTCTTGTAATGAGGAAGAGCATATAAGATCCAAGATAGATTTCTGCTTTTTAATGAGATGGGAGAATATATTACTTCAGAATTTAAAGGCTATCTTTCTTTTTGAAATTCAGATCTGGCTTTATGAATATTTTATTTAAAAAACCCAGATGATGGTAATAAGTTTTCTAATGCTAGGACATTTCCGTTTAACATGTAAGTATATTGTTGACAAACCTAATTTTTTCAGAAAAATTGGTTCAAAGTCACTAATATACATTTTAAAACTAAATTCAGTCTCAGTTCATGAACTAATTTTGCCAGCATAGAAGCCTTCTGCCACCGTGAGAAGTTACAAGTAGAAATTACTGATAGCCAAACAAGAATAATTGCTTCTACGGTCCCTGCTGGAAACTTCTCACCAGGATAACCTTGCACCAAGATTGTATTTGTTGAACAAGCTTGCATCTAAATTGTCACTGGAATTTCTGGAAAGAGGAAACACTGCTTCATTTAACAAGTACTCTCAAATCTGTTCTGTGATTGAGATAATATTTTATTGCATTGTCAAATAAGTTTTGCACTGTAAACTTATTAAAGCAGTTTATTTTATTGCTTTATTGGGAATTCATTTCAAAAAGATTTCTCTGGTTAGAGCTAGATCAATAAGTGCATTTTGCAGAATATGAAGTTTTTCTTTTCATTTGGAAATAGAAGAGATTGCCTTAAGATTAATTTCAGCTGCAGTATAAGGAGGATGTTGGAACAAGCAGGCATAGGATTCAGCACCGGCCACTACTTTGCCAAATGTAAAAACAAGGAACATATTCCATATTTAACCGAGATATTGCAGGTAGATCAGTCAAATTTTCTCAACCGAAAGATGCATGGTTCAAAAGTGACTGAGGACAGACAGGCACATGTATGTGTGGGCCCATGCATAATCAGATATTTTTCAGGATATTGCAAAAAGCTCTGCTTCCTCAGGAAGCCAGGCTCAAAATGCTAAGGTTTTCTTACAAGTTTGAACAATTCTTTTCAAAGCAAGTTAGAAATTCCAGTTTTCATTTCAATATAGTGTTTTGGTAAGGTCTCACATAAAGTAAACACGATGTTTTGTTTCAGATCGAATATTTCATAATGAATATTTTGCTTGGTCCTCTATTTTTTAAAAACATTCATGCCATAGGAAAGAGTAATAATGATAAATTAATCTGAAAATAATTAGCCATTTCCCCAAATATATAAGAAAAAAAAATCCCTTTCTAATCGCTAAAATGCTAATTTCCAACTATCATGTTCTGGCAGGACACCTCCCGGATAGAGTGCTGACTCAAGACATAAGCTCTATCCCCTGCTCCTCCACTGATTCATTATTTGAACCCAGCAAGTTGCTTTCTTCTTCTAAGCTGCAGTTTCCCCATCTATGAAATAGGGATGATGAAATAAACCCTTGTGCAAAGTCATGTAAGTGCTCTCGATGAGACTCACTATATGACAATAAGGGTTTTATTATTATTTTCTTATATTCTTATTTTCTCATATTCTTTTCTGCTTTTTTAGTCATTCACTAAAACACATCACATTCAGGCTATTTGTTCACATGGTGGGGAAAAATGCACTGATCCCCTCTACGCAACCACAGAGATTAAAAACTCCTTCAGAAATCTTGGATTTATCTGATACACCACCACTGCTGTTTCCATAACTAACATGTGATACGTGTGCCCGGTCAGCAGTGGAGACGGCAAGAAAAAGCGACCCTGTATTTTAGGATTTCAACATTGTTAACTAGAGAAATTCAATATACAAATCATATTCTGTATCCCTGAAAATGTTCACATAAGAAACTCACGCTATGCTTCAGATGTACAAGATATTCCTGTGTCATGGGGAACCAAGACCAGCTGGCTATGTGCCCCCTTCTGAGGAGTGGCATTGCTTTGTAGATGTGATGAATGCAATGTGTGCTTTCATTCTCATAAGGGTATTTTACTATGCCACATGCTGGGACCAAGTCAAATGGAGATTTGTACCCCATCCCGTACATGTCATGCATGTCTGCATGGCCTCCTGCTCCAGAAGGAGGCCTTCTAAAGCCTTTCTGTATGACCTCAGTTGGCTTCTCCTGCCTGGACAGCCTTGCCTTAAGCCAACACACTAATGTTTCTCTTCATGAAAAAGTGATTAATAATGTCTGTTCCAAGTCTGCTGTTCTTCAATTTCCACTTGTGCTCCTGGTACTATCATCTGGTAGACATTATGTACAGCAAATTAAGAATTTATATACTTCAGGAAAGTCTTGACTGGAGGCTCACTGAGGGAGGCTGAATAGAGGCTTTTTCATTAAACTTTTTCATTTCACTTAAAGATTGAAAAATGTATGAAACAGCTTCTCTGGGCAATGAGAAATTTCTAACTCTTTAATAAGCACTATTTATCAAAGACATATAATGTGAACTGTCTGCCAGATGTAGAGTACATGGTCTGGAAATTCTTGTATACGAGCTGCCTGAAGGCTTGCATCTGCTTTTATTCATGTGTTGTGTCTGCTATGTTCACCTCTTTCTGACAACCAGCAGATCTTGGGGAAGCTGCTCACATACGTACACACTGCCAAGGCTGCCATCTTCCAGGGCCATCTTTCTTCCCCTCCACAATCAGGACACAGTCTCACCCCATGAGGTAAGACCCACCACGTGCTTGTGGAGGCAAACACAGGCTCTGTGTGGGAGGACCAACTGGCCAGGTCAGCCCCAGTTCCAGTGTTTCAACACACTGCATAATGCAACCTCTGCGGTGCAAGCTGGCACACCTCATGGCAACGAGGACATTAATGTTAGTAAATGGCAAGACACCACATGGGAGAAGGCCATGATTAAAAATCACAAAAATAAGCACATTGGACTGAATTGAAGCAAGTTGTAAATCTAGTTTTCATTCAAATTTTCATTTCTACCATCTTTATGTGTCTTTATGGCAGATATATTCATGGAGCAGACCTTACAGTAGAGGAACGTAACTTTTCCTTACGTAGCCTTGGTAAATATTTGTATAGGTCAAATATAATTAAATTCACCCATAAAAGCTTCATTATATGTTGAGAGTTAGGGTCTCGGCGTAATGGAAAGCTTCTTCCATTGCTATTACATTCTACTCAGATTACTTATCTAATCCTCCTGGTTTATCAAGCGCATCAGAATTGATCTGCAGCATACAGGAGCTCTTAGTCATTTCTGAGTTTCTGGGGAAGTTTATTTCTGCCTCCTCTTCCTCAGTTCTTCATTTACTGCAGAAATAGAAAGAGCAAGCTGCAGCGCGCTGGCTCTGTACAAATCTCTAATAGATAGTGAAAGGGACTATTAGGCAGATTCACTCTTAAACATCAGTGTCTTTCTTGACATTAAAGTTGGAAAATGGAACAATTATTTTTGCATTAGCAAGTCATACTGATAAATTCCCTCTGCACCCTCTTACTGTCATGCCAAAATGAATCATCAGCATCTTATTAAGGTGCCCAGGCTATCCCATAACAGTAATAAAGTGTAAATGTATCCCAATTATTCATTTACTGACTTCATGAATATTCAGTATTAAGAAGCAGTAACTGAACTCACCGCAGTAGGTTACAAAGGATGCAGGCTGCATAACACTTATTACTTCCAAGATGCCTTAAGGTTTATTCACATCTTTCCAGCATCCACAACTGATAATTTACTGCGACAACACCTATTCTGTACCAAGTACAAAATCCTACAGCTTTAGTGCTCTCATCTACATATTTCTTGGGAAAGGATCTAATCCAGTAACAAGAACAACTGCTCTGCCAAAGAAACAGATGCTGGACCAGAATGACATGAAGTTGCATGTCTGTAGTATTTTTCATCTGGATTTCCAAAGCACAAGGCACTAAATGCTCTTTTATACCTGCTCAAGAGAAGTTCTTTACATTTTGCTTTTTGGTAGCAAGTGAATTAATTTGTTGTTGTACACATCGTGCACTCACTTTTGCTATTCATTTCCTTCCCCTCCTCACCCTCGCTCCAGTCCAGCCTTTGTCGGTGCTACATGAGGCTTGCAGGAACTCTCCCTTTCTGTTTAATGGGATGGTGCATGGTTACGTTTTGGAATATGAGTTGGCACCAAAATGCTCAGCACTGTTAACACAGGAAATTTCTGCTACGAAACATATCCTATTTTTTTAAGAAATGAATGCAAATGAGAGTGTGACCAGTGATTACACATGTACGCATACGTATGTATTGTTCTCAGAATCACACAGAATCTTCTCCATCTACCACAATAATTTTGTTCTGTGCTTTGCCCTGCCCTGGCCATCCCCGAGTGCAAAAACTATCCCATATCTCCATCTGACTCTCTGGAAACCCATTTGGCCTAAGATCCCTGGCAGTGCCAGAAAAGACACCCCTCTTTTGCACAAGGCTAATGGTGGAGGGCTGTAAAGCCTTGATAAGCTTATAATCAAAGGAAACATTTTTGTTCAAAGAGCTGGATACTGCCCAGAGCAAATCTCAGGTGGGCAAGTGAGCAACTAATCTCCTGACAGAAAACTTCATTACTATCCTGAGATTAGAAAGTGAGAGCAAAATCTTTTGACAGAGCAAACCAGCCATCTTTGCAAAAGGGTTTGTTACTGTTATGGAAACCTGTACACAAAACCAAAGCTGCACAGAAAAAGATGGGGGCAGAGAGGAAGTGTCCTGGTCTACTTAGAAGATGAGGATCAACTCCCAGAAGACTCTGGATAAGGAGGAAAATGAGACAAGAATTCATGTATAGCTCTGGCATTGTTTAAAATACAGAGGGATTGATTTAGATATGTTCTGCTCAGACTGTGGCCCATTTGCTTCAAAGTGATGAATTCTTGAACACATCATCTGAAAGTAGGCTAATGTCTTAAGAAGGAAAGGGGCCAATTTCTGAAAAGTTTGGCCAGATAGACTGTTTGAACCTGAAGACTTCAAAAACAAGACTGCCTGCACATTTGCTAGTCCCTGGGAAGCTGAAAAGTATGGGATCTTATCGTTGTATCAAAGCTTAGTTGTTTGCCACCGAGTCAGCAGTTACGGAGAACGCAAAGATGAAAAACCATCTGTATAGCTGATTTATGATTATTTATTAGTTTGACTTTATCGGTCCTACAGATACGCAAAAAGCAATGCCTTCCAAATACATAAGTTGTCTTCCTGTGAAATTGATGCTGGTTTTGGAAGGGTTGCCCTTGGTTTTCTATTTTATGGTTAACTGGAGAAAGTGTCACTTTTACTTTGCATGCTCCCATGAGGATGCCCGAGAGTCTTTGAAAGCAAGGAGCATCAGGCAGCGGATGCACAGTTTGATTGCATTAGCTTTTACAGAAGTCTTGTAACTTGAGACATGCCAAGCAACACTTCAAAGAAATACTTATTTTTAACTGCATTAAATCAGTGAAAGAACGATTGTCTCTCCCTCACCATCCACATATTCAAAGCATATGAAATTCATTTTCCACTTCCCTTTTCTTCTGGAAAAATGATTTACTTCTAGAAAAATGATTGCTTTTGGCCTGCATATTGTAGAATGACCCTAGTCTACTTTTGTGGCAATCTAATTCCAGGAAGGTTATATAAACTATGTTCCCATCATGTCTCTTACACTGTATAGACCTTTATCAGTATTTTACATAGAGGAGAGCGAATATTAACTAACTGTACTGTGGAAATCATCACCACAGAATACTGAGCAATCGAAAGTGCAAATGGGTTCAAAATGAGTGAGGTTCACAAATGGGCTAAAAAATTCACGGAAGGCAGACACATCACTAGCTATTAAACATAATGTTCTAGGTGCAACCTCGGGTACAAAAAATCCCTACCAGCTCTCTGCTGCGAGCTAGGAGGTTGTTGTGCCATAGGAAGGATCATACCATGTTCCTGACTTCTTACACTCACTTCCTAAGTATATGTGATTGGCCGTTTTTAAACTTTGAATATCAATCTGATGCTATATGGTCATTCTTAGGATTTAAACTGAACTGTAGGGTTATGTCCCTGCAACATGCTCTGTATCTACAAGTGGAATTTGATTTCCTAGAGTTCACTTCACACAGAGATCAATGGCAGCTTTGCATTTCATGGAAGCTGGAAAATCTGATCTAGGCATTAGACACTTAACTGACATTGTCTTGTTAGGCAAATTTGTCTCTTTTATTAAGAGTGAATCATCCTACCTAAATAGAGCAACATAAAAGCAGGCACTTAGTCTAAGTAGTTCTTTCAGTTTTTAATATTGTCAGGGAAAGATGATTCATCCTACCAAATCAAGAACCTGATGGCTTTCCCTGTTCACAATATTAGAGTTCCCTTGGAAAACACATTTTCACGTAAATTCCTGTAGACAAACGCGTGCATAAATGTATGTATGTGCATATACATATTTGTTTGTTTTAGGTATATAATCTGTTTTACCCTTCAGATTTCATTAAGGACACAGTGAAAGGCAGGGTTAAATCTGTGAAAGGCAGCTACTTGGTTGGATACCCTGATACACTCACATTCAGGAGGATGCTCATTTCTAACCATTCCATCTGTGATACCTCTCTCTTTTAAATGATTATGAAGACTGAAAGTCTCTGTTCTCTGAGGATGTGCTCTAGTTTTTACGTAGCTGGAATGCTTGTCATGAGCGAGCTTAAAAGTCAAAGGTTTTAGGTTTTACTGAAAATATTTTACGGTCCTATAAGCTTTCCCTGTAATTTATGTGCAAGTGGCTTCAAATACCCAGCTGAGGATGGCGTCTGGGAATAAGCTGAAATGTTATTTCTGGGATGTTGCATCGATGATTTGAGTCTTAACCTATGGGAAATGGGATGAAGAAAGAGCATGATAAAAGCTATCACTATAATCAGTTTTGAGACTATACTTCTACTGAAGATAGATATTTCTTCTCTATTTATCATTGCAATCAAGTTGTGCTTACTCCCCAATATATTTCTGCACAACACCAAGCAACAGTGTAAAAAGCATAATTCAAGTGAAAAATTTCCTAATTATTGTTCAGTCCCAGTAAAAAATATGTATGGTTGGCTTCTGTGCACAAAGGCAAGCAGACGTCCTGGGAGAAGGATGCGATGCAGAAGTCAGATGTATTTATTACAGAACTGTGCAACACGACAAAGGCATGTGCTAGCACAACAACCTTTGACTAGTGGAGATTCATTGCACAGCAATCTGTGAAGAGAAGGGGCACCTGGCTGACCCTTGCAATATACATTGCAAGGACAACTGAAGGAGGTAGCAAGTGTGAGTCTCACTGAGTGACAAGGTACTTTGAAATTAACAACGAAGGAACCTTACCCAGTGCACATTAGTCAGCCCCAAAAGAATAAATGGAAGTACTCATGTGTTTAAGGTTAAATCAAATGTGTTCTTAGACTCCTTGCTGGTTTGAAGAGGCTTTTGGAACTACAATTCAGAGAAACATCTAATCTTTATTAGAGCCTCTTTGTCATTAAAAAAAAAAAAAAAAGACTGGCTGCTATCCACATTTTCCATTTTTTCCAGACTCTTCTCTTCGCATAGCCATTCTATCACCACTCCCAGTGGCCTTGGAGAGTTGAGACCTACTGCTGTAGCTGGCCTTATCCTGACAGAACTGCAGGGATTTACCAGCCACCCTCACTACTTAAATTGATACTTACCTTGATGAAAGTATATAGTGCTTCAAAGCAATATCTACTTTTTAATCACTTTTGCCATCTTCTATACACTGGCCTTAGGGAATGGTGTAATTATCCCTTACTAAGACCGACACAGGGCAGCTAACAGAGATTATAAATAAAAGGAGGAGATCTTTATCCCCCCTAAAGTCCTTGCTATGCCATATAACTCAAGTCACCCTTAAGTTTGAAGTTCCAAAGTTTCCAGGTCCAAAGACTACTACCAAACCTTGATGCATCTCACAGAGAATCGTAGACAAGTATTGCCAAATTTGAAACTGGAAACGCTGTAAATGTGATGTGATTCTACATATCAGCTCTAGGGCGCATACTATGGCCCTGTGGACCCCAAGTTTTGGCAGCCAGGTCATAGAAAATTAAACAGAATCTACTTATTAGACAGGGCTAGGAGGACTGTGCAGCACATTGAACTAAATGCAGCTTTGTCTGTGCCTCAAGGCACCCAGGCACGAGTTTCTTCGGGTATTACAGCAAGTTTCAGAAAAATCCATCATCACAAACAGTTCTAATTATTTCCAGCCAAATGCCTGTAACCTTGGCAAAAAACAATTATTGAGCAGGCTATTGATCTAGTCAGTAAATACACTTATGTCATCAGTAAGCTAGAACCCTCCTGGGTATAAAACCAAAATCTTAAGGACTACTAGTTATCTGACATATGATTTTAATTAGGATTTATTGATTAAGGGTTTTTAAAAACAAATGGACTTTCTTGATAAAAGGCCTAGCGCAGGATTTCTCCAGAGTTAAATAATGTCTGACTTGCTATGTAAAAACTTGTGACCCACATCCTAATTACTTTACTGAGGAAGTTTGCCTGTTGTTTCAACACAACAATGCGTGCACCATTTATTATAAATACCATGAATGTTTAATGCAGAATGAGAAGAACTCAGCTAATGAAACTGTACAAGGAGGAGATTCTCAAGGCCTGGTCTTAGCCATCTTAACCATGTTTATGGCGGTGAAATTAGGAAAAAGAAAGAAAAAAGCACAAAACCTTCTTAAATGCTAATTCTTCTAACTAGCTAGACTTAAGATTAACTGTAACATCTCCTTGGAGCCTACTGCAGTTAGCACCTGCCTACAGTGGGGTATCAGCACAAGCTTAGTGCTCTCTAGAAAGAATCCCCAAGTTACCAGGAAGTCAAGGTCCCAGGGCATACAGGTTGGTTGTATCTCACTTAAGCGCTGGGTCAAAGTCAGTCTGGGATTCATTCTCCATGGTCAGGGTCAAACTCAACCTTTGAGCAGATTCATTTTAGTCTTCATGCTACTGTGAATAAAAAAGAAGCATTTTGGGTACTGCAGATGGCAATGCGAATGGTTTGTAGACAAGAAGCCCCGTCAAAACAAGCTCCAGACCATTTACGTTATTTCCCATAAAAGCATTGTTCAGATCAAAAGTTTCTATTCAAGCCCAACTAAATGCAGCCATATTTATTCTACTGTAAATTGTAACCACACAAAGTTATGCAGCCAAGAATCTGGACCTACTTCATTAGCAGCTTAGGCAATTTTCCAAACAACAGGTAAAAGCCACAGCATCCCCTGCTACCCTCTCCTCAATTACATGAGCAACGTATAACATGATATACATACAGCTCTCTCAGTCTAAGTAACACATTCTTAATCTGTTAGTACGAAATTCTAGATAAGGAAAAAAACCCACCACCCTCTGGGGAGGAGATATTTCCTTTATATGTAACCATTTGTGTCATAATCTTCTATCCACCTGAATCAGGAAGAATTAGCATTTCCTGAGATGCCTGTGGGGAGCTTCGTGACTCTGCCTTTAAGGTAAAACTAATCCTGTTTCTTTGTTGTACACAAAAAGCATATGACCACCCAAATCTCTGTGCAGCCTCACTGGAGCTATTTACTTTGGAAAATGTCATTGACATTTGATTTTTTTGAAGTATTTAAGAAAAGGAAGAAAGGACAAAAACCCAAACCCTCTGGAAGTCTCCTGGTGCTTGAGTGACATAAATGCTCACTAGACCATAGGAGAGTCTCGTCTAGTTTGTTTAAATTCAATTATGTCATTGTCTGCAATGTAATTCACAAGGGACTAATGAAATGAATGGCATACCTGTATAAGGGAGAAGAGAGACTGAATGGCCCACTGGCAATGCTTTGCAACAAGAAATGGGGCTCTGCAAGGTTTTGTACTTGGCTGATTACTTTGCCTTTGCCAAGTGTGACCCCATCTCTAAAAGTCACCAGGAGATAGTGAAAACTTAAATACAGTCATTTTAATTTCCTTCCCACTGGGTAATTACAAATGAGACCGGAGGCTGTTTTATTGTCTCTTTCTCAGTTCAGCTAAAACTGCATAAACATTCGTGACAGTCTCTCACATGGGTAGCTCTGCTGCACTACATCTGCCTGATCACTTAGTACAGCTCTGGACAAAACCTTGGATTTGGTGTTGCCATAAACACTGCAGAAAGAAGCAGAAAGAGTAACTTTACTTTTCTGCGTGGGTTAAGAGGAAACCATGTAGCTGCCAATCTGAGCCTTCCTCCAGTGGGGCAGGGTGGGGTGAGAACACTGGGTCCCATTTCCATCTTGCAGCGTGCACAAGGATCTCGATGGCTGGTGCCTCTGAAATCTGCAAAAGATGAAACCCTGGTGCCTGCCAAAGACACACCATCTGAGTGGATGGGCACTGGGTTTGGTCACTGCAGTGATCTTCTGGCTGAGTGATCTAAAATTCAGGAACTGTAGATCTACGTTGACTTAACGGGGCAGGCGTACCTGCCTAGTGTGCCCGTGCCTATGCTTGTGTTTAAGAAAGCCACTTACAAACTCCGTTTACGTCACTTCCCAGCACAGAAGGCAGCTGAGGGAAGAATGAGGCCAAAAGCCTGCCATGCTAACAGGTAGCAGATCCAACTTTTGGTGTCAGGATGCTGTTCCTGGCTTCCTAATAGGGATGAATATGTTGTTTGACTGCAGTGCCCAGAAAGTTTCCCGGAAAGGATGGCTTTGGACAGGGACAAGATGATGCTGATGCCTCCATGGTCCCCTGGTGTGTCTTTTTTAAAAGATGCAGTCAGAGCCTGCTGGTTTACTACAAGTCTGTATGGTGGGGCTCCTGACAGCAGAGCAGACAGTGGCAGAGAAGCTTGAGGTGACCTTCTGCCTTTGTTTTGTGAACTATGTAAGGAAGTGAGCGGCACCCACAGCAGCAAAGGGGCTCTCCCCTCTCTGCAGGGAGCAGAACTGCAGGGCAGCATCGGAGTGGGTGCAGTGACCCCACTGCAGCTCCAAAGAGTAACAGGCAGCTGGCTGACAGAAGGAATGTCTGTTCAGTGTGAAAGCCAAAACTGCTTTAAAAGTAATTATTCTCTTTCAGAAGAAAACATAAGCTTCCATGTATTCCACAGCAGAGAAAAATGAATACATTTCACTTACAAATCACTTTTCTCTTTTTCCAACTTTGAAAATGAAATTGCTTCTCAAGACTTATCTGACACCTGGTTTCTAGATGTCAAAATGTGAGACAAGCCCAGCTAAAACAGGGACTCCAAGGCTTAGTGGAGGTTAGACAAACTAACGCTGGGCTTGGGATTTCAGAGGTCTGGCCTCCTTCCATCTGTTTCTCCCAGCGCAGCAGCATGCCCAGCGCTGGGGTGCCACCCTTCGAGTTCAGATGGGGGAGCCAGGGCAGTCCTGCTCCGTGGTCAGGGGTGCTACAGACTCGAGGAGCACCAGGGGCTAGGCTGGCGTGGGGGGACCAGCCTGTCATGAGTTGCATAGTCTCCTAGAAATCCATTGAAAAGGATGCACTCCTACAAAACAGTTACAGTTTTGACAAATAGGTACTTTCTAGTTAAAAAGCTGTTTTACCAGACGATTCAGATCTGGCTATAACCACTGCACCATGCAGGCAGGCTTCAATTTCGGCTCAAGGCATACAGGCTGCCTTGAGAATACCAGCAGCAATAACGAGGCTCTGAGAGAGAAACCTGGCTGGAGACCTCCAAGATAAACAACCTCAGCATAGCAGTGGGCAGCCCCCAGCCCGCCCAGCGCCTGCTGGTGATCGGCTGCCTTTTTGGGAGAGCACTGTAATCATGAGCAGCTGCACAGTTTAAAAATGACAATAATCTCGTTGATGCCAATAATATCACTTTAATTGCTGGAAGCTGGTGTTTGGGTGCCTGAATGCTTTTCTTGTGCACAGGTTTGCCCTTTTAAACAATTTATATCTATTTGCTTCAGAGGGAAAACAAACAGCAAATTATAGTGCTGGGGTAATGTTTGCTAATTACCCACACCAATGAAATACACCTTCGAGTGGTGTGGACTTCCAAACTGTTATATAAACCAGCAGCTAACTTATTTATTAGCTCTGAAAAAGAGCTGAGGATCAAAACACAGTCTTCAGTCCCCAGGGCCTACTGCTGTGCAGTTGCTGAAGGACAATAAACACAGCCCTGAACTAGAAATGGGAGTGCAATTGAGGAGGAGTGGCCTCAAACCCAGCAGACTAAATGTAGCCCCAAGAATTTGCACAAATCTTTTCAGCTTCCCTGCAAACCACGGCAGCTACCACTATTTTCCTTATGTCTATCCTGTAGGAAAGGCTGAGGCAGTTTTTTTCACCAGAATATACTGGGCGTGCTGCCTTCACATCTATTAGTTCTGGGCCTTGCTTGGGTGCAAGTGTTCCTTTTGGCTTGTAACCACGCCTGATAATGGAACAGAAAAAACAGTCATGAACAAAACCAAGACAATTACCTCATGCCAAAGCAAAATGAACTGCCCTCTCCTTGCGGGTAGTGCAGGAGCTCCAGGATGGGCTCTCTCATTCCCTGTGGGAAGGGGCAGAGGAGTACAAGCAGCCACACAAGACATCTTTTGCTCTGGACATCTCTCAGCCCTCCCTCCCCACATCCAGTCCCCTTGTTCCACTGCAGATCATGCCTCAGTTTCCACACTCCATCCTGGCCCCCTCCCCAGCTCTCCGACTGCCGAGCTCCCGCAGGTAGACGCACACACCCAGGCCTCTCCCACAGCTCTCATGCTGAGCACCTGGACCCACGTCCGTCCCCTCCCAGTTCCACAAGAGCTTCAGCCTGCCGCAGCCCTGTACCCTCACTGCGAGACCCTGTGAAAGCCCGAGCAGAGGCTGGGCCAAGCTCCTGTCCCTGAGGCGAAGGAGCAGGGTGCAGCTGGGGGACGCTCCCTCCTGGCCTGTGCTGCTTTCTTGTCCCCACTGCCCAGGCGACCCCAATCCTCCCAGAGAGCTGCTGCCCAGTTTGGGGAAAATACGATGCGACTTATTTATAAACTGATTATCTGTCATGAAACAGCTAACATGGAAAGCAGCTGGGCTCACAGCCCCACCTCAGACCGCGAGTGTTTTGGGACAAACCTGGCCCTGCCCCAGCGGAGCAGCGGTACCCAGGCGGAGCTGCTGGCAGAGGGGACAGCAATGCTGGGAATGGCGGGATGCTCGATGGCACAGATACACCTGTGTGTGGGGAAGGGGAAGGTACGTCCGCTCTGCCTGAGCATGGCAGGATGCACAAAGGACCTTTGGGACACATGGACTGAAGCAGAGGTTGGAAAATTAGAGGTTGTTGAAGAAATAAGAGGGAAACAAAGCAGGGAAGCTGATGTTTACAAATGGTTAAGTAAAAACCTGTATTTAGGGGTTTAACTGAACTTCATCATAATACCAATATCTGGGAAGGCAGAATGTGTAAAATAAGACTTAAAGCTGTATTCTGATGACTTAAGCAGACATCTAGAATCCATTCTTCTATTTGTCTTGTGTTTATCACAGAAAGCTACAAATATTCTGAACTATCTTGCAAACAAAAACTAAATTAGGTGTGACATTCCAATTAAAAAACACTAAGCAGAGTAATTTGGGGTGTGAAAAATGGGACAGAAAATGGCAAAAAGGTTGGCTGAGGAACATGAGAAATGACAAACTACAGGGCAGCCTTGGTATGCTGAGTGGCAACAACCCAGCAAAGTCCAGCAGAACAACCTCACGATACTCCCATACTCCTTCTCCACTGCTGTGAGAGGAAGACAAAAAATTGCTGCTGGCTTAAACTGGCTGTGAGACTCCTGTCCTCCTCAGCGTGCATCCAGCTGGGCACAGAAGGGGGAACTCCTGCAATACCTCTGCAATCAATCACCTAAATCATGATCTGCCCCCAAATGAACAAGAACGTAAAAAATGGCCATAATGCATTACGTTAAGAGCAGAGAACAGGGAAAAAGAACAATGATTTTTTTCTTTGATTCTGAAATAAGAACAGAATAGTTCTTTGATTATTACTAGTGCTATGATTGCTATTCAAACGATTTCCCTCATCTCTGTTATGGGCATGAGGCAGGGGAGAGAGGAGGAAAAAAAAGATGATAAGAACAATAATAAAAAGAAACAGCCCAGGTTGATACAGCCATCTCAAAGCAACAAGTAATCAGATGGCTATCTTTCTGTACAGGTGTGATAAGCGAGGAGAAATCAAATGTCTTCATGTTTCTTTTTTCTTTTTAAATTGTAGAGGTTTTTCCTTTGTTGTATATTTTATGAGTTCCTCTTTTTTTTTTCCCCCTTAAATTGTATACTTACAGTTTTTTTCCAATAGCTAAAAGGCAGAGTTCTAAAAAATAAAGTTTGGATACTCGAGGTGATTAATAACACAAGGTTCCACAGGCTCTGCTACAGAATATTTGCATTACAAAGAGCTATTAAAAAAAATTCATTTACTTTTCCCTGAAGTATTAAAGCATCTTTATACCAAACTTTCAGTCAGTAGTCTTTCTCTAAGATAAACAACATTTTTACCATTTTCTCCCCTTTTTAGTCTCTGGGTTGAATTAGACAGTGGTAGCTCAGTCAGAGATTCTAGTACTACTGAAAGAGCTGAAGACTACTGTGTTACATCAAGGGAAAGTCTGATGCTGTACTTAAATACTGATCTTTCTTCTATTTTAGATTGCAATAAAGAGATGGTACAGAATTTATGTTCACAATTAGAATGGGTAAACGTGAAAACTAAAGCTCAAATTCATCCCTGAGCAGAAGAGAAGAGCATGCAGTCTGTGACCCACATGAGCCTACGTTTAGGGGGATGGGTGACATTTGAATCATCTACAAGCAATAAATAGCCCTATGTGAACTGTAATTTTTTCAACCTTTGATTTTTAAATTTTCCCTTTATTTTCTATCATCATCATCCTAGTTCCAATAATGTACTAGTTAGGCAATGTGACTGACAGTGGTCCTTGCATTGCCTTCTAATGGAAACAGGCTGGATATGGGGCCACGGTGCCTGACTGAGGGGTAACCTAATGGCTGCAGCCCTTTGCCTGAGCAATAGATTTGTGTCTCCAGCTCCCTCAAGGATAGGATTTTACAGAAAAGGTGGAACTTGGGTGGAGAAATGATGTCAGAGGAGACAAATGTCACTACAAAGCTACCCACACAAATGAGGAGTTAAAAAAACCCCTTCCTCTCTATGGCACCAGCCTTGCTCCCAGGCAGGTCTGATGGGGACTACATCAGAACTGCAGAAATATGAAGTCCCAGCCTTTTTTTTTTTTTCTGGTACAAATAAAACACTAAACCCCACTTTGATGTTGAGCAAGCTTTCCATTTGTTTAATGATCTGAAAGTTTGTTCAATCCCCCCCGTTTGCTGCTTGTTAACCAAGAGCAGCACCACTATTTACTTTTACAGCTGCCAATCAAACTAACCTTAATAACAACCTGCCGTTGTCCTGTCTCCCTCACATCAGAGGCTGTTCCTTATCGAGAGCAGTCTTTCATCAAGTGCATTACTGGCTAAAAATAACAAACATACTTAACAGCCTGTTTTCCACAAAACAGACATCCTTTTTCAATACATGAAAATTTCCATCTAAGTGGCATCTTTTTTTCCTTCCAGGCTCTTCACTTTGTATCCTTCTCAAATTTCCTGCCAGCATTTGGTGGCCAAGGAACACGCGTTGCAGCAATGAATGTGCATGAAGACTAGTATATTCTGTAACAGACACAGTCTGTTCAGAAGTGACTCTGCTGACATGCTCACGTGCCAAATCCAGGCGCTCCAGCTGAGCGGTCAGACAGGGACGCACACGCTGACACCCTGACCCAAACATGTTCAGCCATACTGTGGACGAAATTTCATTTAATTCCACCAACGCAAAATCCAGGGTTAAGGTACATTTTCATCATGTTTCCTATCCTATACAAGCCAATAGGAGTGTGCTTTGGTGCAAGAACAGACGAGAAAAGACTTGAAGTCTGAAAGATCTGAGCTCTTGCTTTCAACATTATCAACTGTTTCACTGTATCAGTATGATTTAACGAAACCTAAGCATCAGTGGATGGTCATCTGGAGCCACAAGGTCCCAGCTGTGCTGTCGAGTCAAGCACTCGCCAAAAAATCTATTTTAAGAGTTGTTGGGAGGTTTGCCATGGTCTAATCAAACTGCTTCTTCATTCCTTTAGAAAACTCCATCTTCCTCCTAGTCTCAAATTACAAAACTGCTGCAGCAGCCTGCAAAGGCTTTTAAAAGAAAATTGTACTTTGGATGGAGAAGGAGGAGATAAAGAAGGGAACTGTTTCCACAGGATAGCTTGGCCTAAAACACTTGTTGCCTGTTTTGGTTAGGCTGGGACATCTGTCTTTTCTTTTATAAAGCAAGGATGAAATGATCCCTGGTAAGTTGTCGGTGAGTGATTTACCGTTAGGATTCAGAGGGGCTTGCACTCAGCCAGTCACTAGATCTTCTCTCCTCAGAGAGATCACTACATGAAGTTTGATTACAAGAGGGAAAATCAAAGGACGGGTAGTTTGTTTTTTATCACTCCCTACCAAGTCTTTAAAACATTCTCAAGGAAGTAAGAAGCCTGCACAGTGCCTACCGTCTCAACAGCAATATGAACAGCAGCAAAGACGACAGACTTCAGAGCACTGTCCTCTTTAGCTTCCCTTCACAGGCACTATGCACTGGCTTCTGGCTTGAAATGATGCTTTCAGATGACTTGGCTTCACTGAGTTCCTTGGTTTGGTAAACTTAGCTGGAATGTAAGGGCCCCTCCGACAACCCCTGCACACACTCAGCCTTGCCTCCATCCCTGTCCCTCTCCTTCACTTTTCACAGAAGAGAACTTTCAGTGCTGTGTGGTCCTTGAACACCCCTGAAACACAAGCTCCAGGACGCTCCTCCAGGCCTACAGCAGCGTTCAGTGTGTACCTCATCTAACCTCTGCATGATTAAACCAGCTCCTCTGAGCTCTTGCATGTCATGTGGTCACCAACACCATTGGTGTTGTCAACCTTCTTTAGGTTTTTGACTCCCAGAGGCAATCTGGAGAGACCCATCTCACCAAGAAAGTCTTCTGAACATTGCTTGATATCCTGCCACATGATTCAAATGGGTCTCCAGGAAATCCCAGACATCATTTCTAATGCCTTCTTCAAAGAACCATTCTCCAGCTGCTTACAGACATAATCCTTCTGCTGCATTTTAATAACATATGTGTGTGCCACAACAGCTTCTTGAACTCATAGTTGCAGGAATGGCAGCTATGTGCTTGATTAAAGCAAGATCCACTCGGAGTGTTTAATTCCAAGTGGGAGTGTCAGATTGTTCAGTCAGCATCCCATTTATTTTCAAACTATTACACTTACACTCACCCTGTTCTGAGTTCTGTACCTTGTATGTTTCACAAGGGCAACCAAGACTCAGACATGCAGTCTCCATCACAGATCCAGAATCCACAACATCCTTTGGTAGATTACCCCAGTCACTCTCACTTGAGAAAAACAAAACAAAACAAAACAAACAAACAAAAAAACACACAAACATTTCTAACTGATTTTTATCTGACTTTGCTTTCCAATCATTACTTTTGCTTTGCCCTCCTCTGCAAGAACAAAGAGTCCATGAGCATCTGGTGTTCTCCCTCTGTCACTGTGTTACATGGTGTAATAAAGTCGCTTCTCAATTTTCTTTTTGACAACCTAAATGAAGTGACACATTTCAGTCTCATGCAGCAATGATTTTTTTCTAATCCACTGGCACTTTTACATTGTTATAGCTACATCCACATAGGAGACTGTCCTGGAAAGATTACCATAGGAAAGATCTACCATCCCCCTTCTCTTCTGATCCATAGCTGACCAGAACTGGAAATAAAACTCACACACAGCTAAAATGTGGACTTCCCTCTGAATTTCACTTGGATATGTTAAGCTTTCAGAAATTTTGTACTTGTTTTGTCTCAAAAAAGGTGCAGGATGTCTTTTCACCCAGATATGCATTTACTTCACAGATTACTTCAGTTCAAAAGGAGATTTAAAATAGCTCTCAGCAGCAGAACTTATATAAAATTCTCCCATCCTATGCTCAAGTAAGGGAAATACCCTCCTGGAGCAGTTTTACATTTTTATTCAAAGGAATCTGAAATACATTTTTCAGCTTTCCAGAGGTAGTTTCTGCTGCTGTTGCTGCTAATCCTTTCCAAGACTCAATGCAATTACTCGTTAATAAAAACATGTTTTAATATGCTGGCAGAAAAATTGATACCATTTCCATTCTCTGCCTTAAAACAAATGAAACGCAGGAAGGAATTGAGCTCTCTCATTTCTGAAATAGGAAGCAGATATTTTTTAAAGTTCAGATCACTACCAAGTGTAATTTTCACATAGTAAGTTTAACACCAACCTTGTGCTATTAATCCTCTGGTTCTAACTTTGTATGGGAATGTACTACTTACAAAACCTAAAAAAAAAAAAAAAAAAGGGAATACCATTTCAAAATCTACTGGACTCAATTATCAAAGTGAACAATATCGCTAGGTTGTCATCATGGAATCCATTTGTGTGTAAACAAGAAGTTGTGTCTACCACAGTAAGTCTGCGTAATAAGAGAATATGAACCACGTGGGGTGACTCCAGTTATTTGTGTTTAACCAGCTACAAGCCCTCCTAACAAATGGCTGCATTGTTCTGCTGTACAAATGTTGAAATTGTGTTTCTTCCTTGTTCAGACCCATTTATCTGCACTTAATGGGATTGAGCAGACTGCAAATGAGCAAATTGCCAGTCTTCCCCCTTGGCTGTTAGGGGGCAAACTACTAAAGAAACGGCACTGGTCATTCTTCTTTTTTCCCCCTTTTTCCCCCAATGCAACAGGCCTAATATAAGTTAAAAAACAGTCCAGACTGATCTGAAGCTTACATTTTTCAGTTATTCTTGATGGCATTACACCTAGAAAAGGCTAAATACTTTGATATAGCATCTGTCTTTTCCTTGCACTTGGGAGAGTCAGGTTAAACTCCTACCTCTGCGTGAGAGGAAAGGAGGACATATCTACCAGGAGGCTCTCCAGAGACTTCCAGGATTTGTGTCTTCCATGAGGCCCTCCTCACTTATGACAGCACTGACACGGGTAAACAAAGAGAATGACTTCCTAGCCTAATGCTTAACACTCTCAAAAGTGTTATGAGATAGTGTTGCTCCACTTTAACATTTAATTTCTTCTTCTAGTGAATGAAACAGTATCTACAAGTGATTGAAAATATAACTAAGTCGCACTACCTTATGGTTTGGTCTCTAGTATGTGTGAAATAACAGCTCAGACTCACTCACTCAGAGAAGGGAACAAACTTGGCACTCTCACTTCTGAAGGCAGTGCCTGGGCAAGAAGTCATCTGGAACACCATTTCTGGGCCTGACCACAGCAGCTGGAGAAAGACTTATCAAAACTGCAACAGATGTGGAGAAGGGCTCTTAGAATAATAGGGGCTGTGGAGAGGTTAGCTGATAAGAGGGGCACAACTAAGGAGATCAATTAACAGATCAGTTAAGGCACATTTAACCTTGCAAAACCAAGACTGAGCTTGCTGTAAATTCAACACAGGGTGTGGGAAAGGAGGAGGACAAACACAAGGAACTAAGAAGAGCTACTTACAGTAAAAGGATAGTTATTTTATGTCAATGTTAAAGGACAACACTGACAAAAAATCAGTAAGTATGAATGAGTCAAAAATAAATTCAAGCTTGAATCTAGACTATTTTTAAACCACCTCCTCCAAGACAATGGAATAAGAAGGTAAAGGTAATGGCATTGCAAGCAGGAATCCATTTAGTTTTAAGACGAGGCCTGATCAACTTATAGATAGGATTAGAGGGGACAGATGCCAGTAGTAGAAGGCTGGATATAATGACTGCGAAGGTCTACTGCAGATGCCCGTTTCTGAGTCACAGCAGCACCACCAGAGAGATTTTAGAGGTAAGCTCTGTGATGGCATTTCGCTCATTTTGTTTTCATTAGAGAGCTTTGCTGTCCTTAGATATGGGCCAGAATTTAAAGAAAACCTTTGAATCTAGCACCTGCAGTACAACAGTGACTATTTCCTGCTCACTCTAGTGTCTACGTACAGTGGGACTGTGACATCTCATGGGTCTGTTAGCTACCACTACTGTTCTACGATAAAACACACACACGCACACACATATATATGTATATGAATTTTACTATATATACTGATAACTATTTCCCTTTCTTAGGTACTCCTCTCATGGGGACAGAGTGCTTCCAACACAGTTAAGAAGTAAATTCAAATAAATTGTGTAAGAACTAGAAGAAATGATACGGTTTTCTTGAGCAGAGAATACTTGGTGGGTCCCTTCTTTCAGTCCTACCTCTATGCATAAGTATTGTAATTATCAGTACATAGCCCTGCATGAATACCAGCTGCTGCACTAGCCTCCAGCTTGCCGTCTTGCCACATCAGCCTTCAGCTAACATCAGAAAGTAGTTTTATGATGGTCAAGAGAATTCTGGCCACTGCAGTTAAAATATTTTGTCTCAGTGATATTTTTTTCTCCCAGTGTGCTCTGCCAGGTTTGATCTGTCATTTGTTTTGCTTTACTTTGTAAGCTTTCAATTATTAATGTGTAGAGCTTAAAACAGGAATCGGAAAAACTTCATAATATTAAGTACACCCAGGAAAGAATTTATGAAAACCTGCAATGCTCCACATGGATGGCTCAGATGAGAAGTAATCAACCAACTCCGTAAATGTCAAGGGGAGTATTAGCCTTTACTTCTGATAAATTTGATTCAGAAGCCACATTAATAGGAACCTTTGTATGTGGAACTAAAAGGACTACTACTAACTTGCTTGGGTTACAAGATTAAAACAATGATCTTGATAAGCAACTCCGAAGGAGCCTAGCTCTGAATGTCACTTACCTCTCTGTGGATATTTATTGCTTTTCTGTAATGTGAATGGCTAAAGCAAAGCTTGATTACCTTAAAAGCTCCACGCAAGTACAAACAATAAGGCAAATACAGATTATAAGGAATAGATAAAGAAAACAGGGTTTGTTTGTTTGGTTTTTAACACATTTGGTTGAAGGTCTCCTGAATTATCTACACTGACCTGTTTGGTACGGGTTTGACTGAGGAACTGAGTCAACCAAAGGACTCCCCTGGAGTAGCAGGCATTGAAATACATTGGTTAAAGAGCACAATATAGTACGTAAATTACCACAGTAAATGTAGTCTATAGGGCCACTCACAGACAACCCACAAGACATATCTAATAACGTCAATGGATTTTGGAGCCAGCTGTAAGCCAAGTAGGATTTGCCATACTCTCCAAACATAGCAGCTTGCACGTTTGTCTTTGTGGCCAGATGAGCATACTTCATAGGCAGAAGACAGTTAGAAGTGGTGCAGTCTGCAGCTGGCCACACTTGCATGCACTAGCATGTGAACTGTAGAAAAAAAAACCTCTTTTCTAGGTTGAAATACTTGGGTTACTGTTTCTTTTGTATATGGATTTGATGCACAGAGCAACATTTCAAAAGATTAGTGAATTTCTTAGAAAATATTGGTCTATTTTAGTATAATTACACAATCTTACCATGCATCAGTGGGCTGATCTGCAAAGATGAGCTGGGAGTTACAGGCAACAGCAAGACAGCAGGGCAGCGTCCTCCCGACCTGGCGCAGTCCCGTTGTGCCCAAGCAAGAAGGGCAGAGTGGTTTGGGTGACGGTAAAAAGGGTCAGCCTGAAGTTCCATGAGCATGAGACAAGTCCATAGTGATGAGGCAGGTCCAAACTCACCTATACTACATCAGAGCTGATCCTGCACATGGGCAGCCAAAAACCCAGGCAGGCAAAGATGCTGCAGAGCCTGGTGGTGCACTCAGGGCCTAGACAGTGTGTATCTGCAACACAACTTGAGGGCAGTAAAGGCCTTCAGATGCTTTTTCTCAAGACGGTGAGTACATTAGTGCTTTCCTTGTTTCAGCCTTCTGGTGGCATCCACAGTAGAAACTAACTGATCTACAGCAGAAAGGCTTGGTATTCTGAAAAAAATAAAAAATAACATCTGTATGAACTTACAATGTTTTCCTTTCCTTTTTAAACATCAATCCTTTTTAAAAGTATCAGTAAATTAATATTACAGCATCTTTTTTTCAGTCAGGGTTACACAATGGCTCTGGTGTTTACAGGAAGAAGAGATACAAGAAACACAAGCACCTGTTTCCTGTTCACATGTAAAACCAAAGGAAAAGAAAACATACTATTATGAGAGATGTATAAACCACTTCAGAGAGATTTCCATGGGAAACACTGGAAAATCCAATCTTCTTTTGTAGTGCAGATATTTCAACAGAGCCCAATAATATTAAGCTCTTTATTCGCCCTATAAACAGTGAGACAGTAATTTCACAGTCTGTCAGACGAAGAAGCAAACAAAACGAAACTGCTTGTTGAGCCAACAGAGGAATAAATTGTGGGTGTCACCACTGATTTTTGGCCTCTTCCTTGTGTCCTCAAGTGATCCAAAACTCTTAGACACTAACGTAAGATCATTTCTTGTCAAGCTATTGAAGAAAAAGGTAGGGAGAAATGGAATCGGAGCTCTTGTTCCCGTATCTGTGGGATAGCAGAAACACATGCGAGGCTGTTCTTTGGAAAACTAAAACTGAAGTTTATTGAAGTTAATGGGCATTGTTAATTGGACACCACAAAAGTCAACACACTACAGCTATCTCTAACTCCAGGGAAGCATACAGTGGAAATCAGCATGCAAGCACATTCATGTGTGTGTCTAGTTGATCCACTGACACCAGTTGTTACTTCATTTTTACCACATTTCCGAGCTGTCCTACTAAATTTGTAAGTGCCCCTCCCCAAATTTTCTACCACTCTTTACTACTGTGTGGGAAGTTTCTTTTTTTTCAAGGAATTTAAACATGCTGTGGGTTAAGATATCCTCAGCTTTCTCAAAGATTGATTATCCTGTCTATTTACAGCCATTACAACTTTTTTGTACCACGTGTGTGAGCCCTGAGAAGTGAGGACACCTTTCTCCCAGCATCATGGCTCCCATGGAAAGGTTCATTCCTTTCCTAGCATTAGC
Source organism: Chauna torquata (assembly GCA_013399475.1). Classification (NCBI taxonomy): domain Eukaryota; kingdom Metazoa; phylum Chordata; class Aves; order Anseriformes; family Anhimidae; genus Chauna; species Chauna torquata. Next base: position 411,105 of record VXAL01012976.1, on the reverse strand, counting down.
TACCATTTACTCGCTAGACAAAGGCTTAGCAAAGAAGGGGTTAATTTTCCAGGACTATTTTTATTTAAAGCAATTCAGTCAAACGTAGAACTAACCTCTGACAGAATCTGAGTAGACTCGCAATGCATGAAATTTAAATAGAGAAATTTCTCTTAAAAGAATCCCTGGAGTCCAGAGAGGTCATTGTTGGAAACCATAACTAATGTAGCAAAATGGAAGAGTGTCATGGAGAGGGAATGGTCCTTGGCAGCTGTTTAATGGTGCTCCCCAGCTGTAGCACTCAAGGCTGACCAGCATTGATTTTGTTCCTGATGTATCACTCCCTTTGGTCTGTCATGACTCAGCCGCTGAGCCCCGTTAGCCTGCGGCAGAGCTAATTGTGATTCACTCACTCCCAGAAACCAGACTGGAAAGTTAAATTTTGTTAAAGTATTCAGCCTTAGCACGGAAGATCCTTTGAGGCAAATTTCCCCACTCTGAGGTAAAGTTCTTCCTTTTCTGCCCCTCTCCTTCGCCCTCTCAAAATGAAAGTCACGGAGCAGCAGAAGGCTCATTGTACTTCAGGACACCCAGACCCGAATATGGCTCACTTAACCCTGGAACAGGTCAGGCAGCGACGCACACCTGCAGTCAGCCTAAATGGGGAGTCTGCAGCCCGTCGTGCAACGCCTCGCCCGCGTCCTGAACACCCTCGGTGCCTGTCCCCAGCCCAGGAATGGGGCTGTGTCCATGTGGCTCCTACGTCTGGAAAGGTGTGAAGAAATTTCTATTGCCTGGACTCTTCCTGTTAATTTACGTATTTATAACATCTTTCTAGTGTTTCCAGCCCCACTAGTCACTCAGCCCAGTGCCTGTGAGTAAAATTTTATTCTAAACATGTGGGACAACCTGTAACCCCAGAAGTTCATGCGTGCACGAGCATTTGCGAGCTCAAGGATCACTCTGTTGGAATGGTTTCTCACCTCGGTTGTAACACCACCTTCCTTGTTTTTTTTAATTCACCAGAGAGGGTGGCTGAAACACGAGCCCTCTGCCCTCACCTGCTCCCAGACAGCAGGGCCTGGACTTTCTCCTCCGTCCAGTCACGGGCATCTCTTCCCATTTTGTGACGAACAGGCCCCAGGCAGGGAGTACCCGTGCTTCAGAAATGTCAGTGGGAAGGTAAATAGGTGTTTTCCCACCATCTTTGTCAACCTCTACTGCAAATCTCAGAGCCAGACAGCAGCCCAGCTCGCCACCGAGGTGAAGGATTAGGCTACCTGAGGTCTTGCAGTTCTCCACAGGCAGGCCTGTTGCGGTGGACCCACAGCAGGAGCACATCCCCATCACCCCTGTGCTGGAGCAGGGGCAGGTCTGGGCAGTGTCTAAGATTCATTCCTGACTTGCTGCTGGGGCTTCCCCACGTATATCTGGGGCTCAGGTCCACTAATAACCTGTTCAACACCTTCCTCTTGTGTCTGTATCCCTTGCCCTCCCTTTTAACTTTTACCAGAAGCTGCCTTGCCAACCTCTGTGCAACACGAAAACTTCACACACCTTATCTAACGAGTTTATATCCCATCCTGGGGCATCGTCAGGTCCGCTGCAGCAGGAGCCCTGCTCCTGAATGGAGAAGCAGCTCTGGGCAGCACAGAAGAGTCGCAAGCTGAGGCCAGGGCTGCGGCAGTCTCTGCTCCCTCACACCCACCACAACACTCAGCCCTGAGCTGGCGAGTGGATCTAAAATGACACCGTGCTCCACTGTGCTCCACTGCAGAGGACCCAGAGCAGACACTGTCCCAACCTCCACTGAAAGGAGACAGCGGGATGATGTGATGTTTGGTAGCTGCTGGAAGATGCCCGAGAGGAGAGGGAATTGGGACAGGCAGTAACTCTAGCTTTCAGCAACTGATACAGAGAAAGGAAAAAGCGTCAACGGAGAAACAGCTGCACTGGCATTGCATTTGCTTCGCAGGCTGGAAGAAGAGCCTTCAAAGTTATTGAGTAAACTTGTGTTAATAAACACATCATAAGCTTTTCTATTTTTATGTTGCCAGTTATATTTTCAGCTCATGAGATCAAAGGTTTTTTCAAAGGCAATGAAGAAAGTTATTAAAGAAATATTTAAAGACAATGAAATTAACAGTAAAAGGCATTTTCAAAAACTGGCTATGGAACTAGTTAAATTTGAATCCGAGCAGCCTTTCAGCTGGGTTTGGGTTACAGCAAGCAATTTCTTTTAGCTGCTTCTTATTCAATACATTCAAAGACTGTATGTGAATTGGGATTTTGCCAGCTCAGACCTGCACTTTGTTTTGCAAAAGAGAAAACACCTTGCCAGCACCACTTTTGCAAGGGGTTTGGCAACTGGCCGTATTACATGAAGCTGAGAACAAAATCACTGCTTGTGTACTGCTGTATTTTAGCTTTCATCACCACTACAAACGCTCACGAGTTTAACTACCCTTATCAGCAAACACCAGTCTTTCCCATCAAGAATTGTGCCTTAACGACCAAACTTTGTCACTCTCGTATGTTGGTACCTTAACACAAAAGTATCCCACTGAATCCCACATTGGACATCTCCCTGAGTTGTTTTACTTAATGTAAGTATCAGAATCTGCTCCTGAAACAAACAACTGCACATCACAACATACAAATTGTAACTGTCACTGCTCAGTCAACTGCCTTTATTTATTTTCATAAATTGTGCTTTAAAACCTAGATACCATCAGCCACTCTCATGTCTCCATTGCTTCATTGAAAATTGAGTTTTCATACTTAAAGAGTATTAGAGCCATACTCCTTTGTTCCAGTCTTAGCCTTATATATCTGTACCACCTCAGAAAGACCATGTGGGTCAATCTGCTTTGTGGAACGCGTCTTTGCTTGTCATCTCCATCTAGTCTTTATGCTTGTTTGTAAAGCTCAGCATAGCTCATTAAACTCAATGGCACCTGATGTCTACTCTGAACACAATGAGGTGTTCTGGCGCAACACAGTTTGTTCAGAGGCCTGCAGGAGCTGGATTAAAAACTGTGCCTGAAGAGACAGCACGTGTTTTTTGTTGCTCATCCTGTCCTGGTTCAAATCACCCTGGCAATGCTACTCACCATACATCCATCCTTTCCTTAGCAGACTAAACCAGAGGGCAGGCTGAAAACCAAAGCTGGTGTATGTCTTGACTCAGTTCTGGGAATGCGAGGGCAAGAGTGAAGACAGCTTTGCTACCAACAAATCCTAGTTGTTTTGATACCCAGGAAACTTTCCAGAAAAAAACACACGGTTGACTTGTCGGCCTAAGATGATGCTGCCACAAAAACAGAAAAGAACTTGCAGAGGATAAGACCGGATAGCAGAGACAGCTATCAGTCTCTTTAACCCGCACTAATGTGTTGCAGGCTTGAGTTTCTTTCCTTTTGTCTGAATAAATGCAAATATCTACTCAGTGAGGATATGAGATGAATTTTAGTTTGCTCATGCACTTAGGCCCACCTGAGAGGCAGAGCAGCTGTAGCCCTGGAGCTGAGCCTGCCCCCTCAAGCACGCTTTGTTCAGCAAGCATTGGCAGTCTACCTTTGGCTCCCGTTTCCCAAAAGGAGCATAAGTCTTTGTTTTGTCTTCAAGGAAGTGAAATTGCAATAAACATAACATGAGGACAGGGGACATGCCAACAGAGCCTTCTAGGCTGAAGCTGGACACTGAACAATTACGTGCATTAGCAGTTACAAAGCAACTTTAATTGAGCCAGTAGAAAAAAGGTGTTTCACTGTCTCCGTCTTGATGGCCCAGTCATCGTCAGTAGTGATTTCTGTACCGGAGAGCTATTTATGCCGTAGCACTGAGAATACTACGTGTACTTACATCCGTGTAACAGAAAAAAGGTGCGCGTCAGCGCTATTCTGCTCATGATACAAAGCAGCATGAGCAGCCGCACAGGCCCTACAGCCTCTTTATGCAGCTGGGTTCATGATGGCTTCTCAGGAGAGAAAGATTCATGGGAGTTTCTAAGATGAAAAGGTATCAGAGATTTTACATGTCCAAAAGGTTCTGAAAGCATACACTGGAACACCTTGAAGTGTCCGAATACACTGAAAATCTCCTATAGTCTTCTGACACCACCATGGTTTTTTTTCAAAGCTTATGCAGCTTTCTAAGATCTAGCTCACTTAAGAGCAGAGTATTTACCAGTTTCTGACTATTTCTTCTCCCTGTGGTACTCTGTTACTCACCGCTTCTTTCCCTACCATGTCTGCAAGTGCTATTGCCTCTGTTTTACCTCCCCAGCAAGTAATACACTCTCTCTTCATAAAATTGACCAGTGGCCCAACTGCTAATCAAGCTCTCTGCCTGACTTAGGGATGTGGGTTTTCGTGGTATTTTATTTCCCCCCTCGCTGTCACTGCAGCTGTTGTCCACTTCATGCTAAGCCTTGCTGCTCATCTTCTAGAATATGCCTGGGCTGCCCCTTGTGTTTTATTCATGGCTTCTGGAAAAAGCCTGATGCAGAACTTTGGTCAACAGAGTTATTAATATACAAAGGTAGATGGCAAGATTGAAAGCCAGTCTGAATTTATCAAAGCAGAAGGTGAAACTAAAAGATTTCCCAGCAAAATGCCACTGACATTTATATTAAAAGGGGGAACGAAGTCCAGGTCTGACATTTAAAAATAATGCCACCTGTGTAAAACCTAAAGCTCATTTTTTACAGGCTGTAGGAAAGCTTCAAGGCAACTCCCCTTTTCCCTTTGCTAATTGTGCACCCTTTCATCACAAATGATTTACTTTTTTGCCTTTTCGCTTTCTTTAAAAGTGGTATTGAAGAATGCCTATGCAAAAGGCAGTGCAGCAAGAACTAGGTGAATTGAAGAGATCTCAGCACAGGTAGCAGAGCATCTCATTTAATTCCTTAGGTGCTTATTTTAATAATATTTATCACGATGAACTCCAGTCATTACAGAGCATGAAATATGCAATACCATGCTTTGCCACTTAACATACAATTTATCTCCTCATTGCTGTGACGAGGACATCATTACTTTTTTTTAATAACTTCTTATCAGGCAGGTTCAGCCACATACCGTTGGTTTTATTTCCAAACTCTGCGCAGCAGTCACAATCAGGAACTGATGCCTAATTTCTCTTCGTTACCATGGAAAAAAACCCACCCAGGCCACACATCAGAGTCACTAATCAACAAAGTTACATGCAGGTGAAAGGTAGGAAAAGGAGATTTCACTTAACAAAGACCTCGTTCCCAGGCTTTTTGTCTCTTCTCCTACCGGTGAATGCTTTACAGATTCATAGAGTAAAACAGCAGGGATACTTCTTTAGCTGTTAAGGTCAGCAGGGGCACTCCTCTGACATACTGTGTAACAAGCCACAGAACTTCACCCTGTCACTTCTGTCTCAGACCTATCCAATTGTGATTGAACTACTCTGTGTTGTTCAACTAGACATCTTGATCTAGCTGAGCATCTACTTCACCTTGATCTGAACTGACTGGAGTACTACTTCAGCCCTAAATAAGTCACTAATTTCTCTTATTGTGAAAGTGATGCAGGTAATGTTCCTCGCTGCACTTTTATGTCCAGCTACTGGATTTTGTAGAGGTGAAACAAAGAGCCTTCTTTCAGAAATCTCCTCACGCGTGGGTACTTGCAAGCCTTCTGCCTCTAAGCTTACTTTGGTAAGTGACAAAGGCTGATGTCCTTTAATGTCTCACTGAAAAGTTTGTTTGAAAGTCATCTGCAGAGGACAGTAGAGGGCACAGCTAAATGTTTCTTAAAACACTGTAATCCCAAGATCACAGTTTTTTAATATTGCTTTTAGTGTGACTCACCCAGGGTGAGCTCCTAATACGCTAGAAAAAGATCTGTGCCTCAGCAGGCTTTCAATCTACTTATACAGGGGGAAACAGTGGTGGCAGCAAGAAACAACCTGACCAGAAAATAAAAGATGAGCGGTAGTCACAGCTCATCAGCTGCTTGGACTTCAAGCTTTTTGTAGGCATTGTAACACCGGTAAAATTTGAGCAGCGCAACAAATACTAACACAAGTTCAGAGTGTTTTTAGTATTAGCATGATTGTTCACAGATTGCCTCCTTCCTAATTTCTGATGACCACCTCTGCAACGAAGGACAGGCTGAAAAGAACAACATGAACTACACAAGCATGCTGACATGTCCTAAACCAGCGGTAGTGGCTCAGGAAAACAAGTCAGGTGGCCAGCTGAGGAATGTGCTCAGTGGGCAGTGGCATTCATAAAAAAATATCATGCACATAAAAAATAATCAAGAAGCACAGCCAAAAGGGTCGCCATGCACTTCACATAATTTAACTGCCCAACTGTAACTCTGAATGTTTATTCACATGATGGAAAGTTGGGAATTGTCTTGAGGACAAGGAGCCAAAGTCTGACTGCAACGCAGCGTGGATTAGGACAACTTGCGCCAGACTAGACTAGACAGAATGGGGTTCCTCTCTAAATCCTCATGAAGTTTTAAGGTATTTTGGCATGGCAGGTATTTTGAAAATAAGAAGAAAGCTCTTCTTGATTTCATCTACCCTGATCTGAGCCCCAGGTGGTGTAGAAGCATACAGATTTTGCTAAGGTAGACAATTTGTTAGATGAACCAAAAGAAATCACCTTGTTGTTCTCTATAGCTAATTCAATGAATGCAACTTAAAGGGCTTACTTCGTGCACCAGAGCTGAATTGCAAGGCCTATGAAACCTCGTTAACCTACTGGCTTACTCACCCAGATAGGAACTGAGCTATTTATGATGAATTCAAAGATTAATTTGCTGAGAGAATTAACATGACACAATTAATAGTTATGAATGTAGGGCAAATATTACAGTGCCTTTCTTCCGAGAGACCTCTAGCACCCCAGTCGTACAGCTGGCCTTGCACGGTCCTGCCCTATGGCAGGGAGCAGCCTCTCCATGTGCTGCGGCACCAGGCTAGCACCGGCATGCGTGCTGCCACTGCTGCCACCCTTGCACATACGATAGCCCAGACGGGGCTGGCGTAAACCCTTGCACAGGTCTTGTGTTTGTGACAGGCACAAAAAGCAGCACACGTTCTACTCCAGGGTCCCTCACCTGTACAAAGGTCAGAAGAGCAGCTGTAGAAATAATTCTTAAAAAGCATTTACTATGTGCAAATCTCATTTATTCCTCCTCCCGCTTCAAAGTCAATAGGCTCTAGGTCCCACTTGCTTTATCAGCTTTTAACACCCCCCATCAGACAGATATTTGAGAAATATAAACTTTACTTAAAACTCCTTCTATTGGCAACTAAGTGGTTGAAAAAAATATATCTCCAATATTAGTTCCCTTTTTGCACACTTGTTCTCACTCAAGGGTACTTAGGAAACTATTCTATTTGTCACAGTACAGTAACCTGGCACTTTGGGAATGATAATGTATCCTCTCATAGCTTTGGTGGATAAATAGCTATAATTTTCATTAGTCCTCCTTGAGTAAGCCTTCCTATTGAAACAAGAGACAAGGCAGACTGTGAGGTTCTCCGTTGCTAAGACTATGGCTTTGTATTGCTAGCTGGTAAGATATGATAAAATGACAGAAATGATAATAAAGCAAATCAATATATTACCCTACATGCACATACTACACACAGCAGAGGAAGGGCTTCATTTATAACCGATGCTGATGGCAACCTGGTAGCGTATTCTACCAACTCCTCTCTGTGGAGGTTTCATAAAGGCGAGGCCCCACCTCGCTTCTGTGGTGTTAACACCGTGGATTCCTAACAGCCTGTCTCAGGTCTGTTACAGGAGGAGGAGCTGGGCCTTCTCTCCTGGGCATGCCGGTGCTGGACTGGCCATGTGTCAGAGGGTGCAGTTACACAAGAAATGAAGAATCTGGTTCTCAGATGCAGAAATGAACAAAATGCTACTAAGCCTGTGTGCTGTGAACATGGGTAAACGCCCCTCTGTCAAAGGACTGATGCTGTTTAAAACAGTAACAATGGTCGGAAGTTTCAGTATCTCAACGGCAGAAACAATTTAGGTCATCTTCATAAATGCAGTTTTCTTTGATTAAAAAGAGCATTAAAGTACACAGAAGCGACACAGAAATCAAACATTGAGTAAAACTGTGAGAGGCTTATAGGTCACTTTCTATTACGGCTCCATTTATAAAGTTTTAATATGATTTAGGCCTGCTTTCAGGGGCAGGTGGGCCACAGGACCTTCATGGGTCCCTGCCAGCTTAAGTTATTCCACCACTCTCTGAACTAGTATCAGAAGTTTGCTTATAAATATTTTCTATGGCATCCTTTACCAATCTGGAAAACATCCATTTATGCCTACAACATGCTGGTAACATCTATCAACAATCTGCTAGCCCCACACAAAGCCACCTTGATGCTAAATACAACTCAAACCCGAGAAACCCAGCAAACATGAGAAGAATTGTTTAGTAAAGACATTTTCTTTCCAGACACGTATGAAAGCACAGAAAATGGATCCTTCTCCCAGCTGGAGCAGATTTCAACATGAGCATTAGATATCTGAAAGAACACTATAATTGACAAATTATTATGGAATATTTTTTACCACTAAATATATCTTTATGGATTTCTCAAGTCTTGCTGTGTTTCTAAGGGCATTAATATGATCTCTTAATATCTCAGTTATCTATAAACAGAAGCCAGAAGCCCTTGATTAAGTAATTAGTTATGTCAGTAGGCAGAAATCATCAGCAAAATCATACCTTCCTTTGGTATAAAAGAAGCAAAAAAAAAAAACAACAGAATGGACTTGTAGTAAAAAATAATAAAAAAAAACATTTATCATTCATCAGTATTCACCTTGGCACTTTGTACCCCTCTTGGGCACGGGTAGATGGCTAAAAGCCCCCCGAGTTGATTCTCCTGTGGGACAGGGGACAACACACCCCTTTCTCTCTGCAGTGGGTGACAATCCAGAAATGCGAGACTGTGTGGTCATGTTTACCTAATTAACTTATTCTTGGCTACAAGAGAAGATGTGGTTTGGCCTCAAAATCTGTTATAAATTCTCAGCAGGGTAACAGAACCCAGAAAATTCATTGATCTGTCAGACCACATTCACAGAAAGGGGCATCATTGAATGTTTCCTTCTGCTAAGGAATTCACTTAGAAGAAATATAGCTAACCTTTGCGGTTTTTTCCATTCACTTATAAAAAGCAGAATAACCACATCTTAAAGCCTGAATCATTGTGAGAGCAATCTTGAGAACTAATAACATGAAAGCCAGTATTGATGAGAGTGGGGTGAGGGAACAGCTATGCAGCTGCTGTTCCCGTAAACACAGAGAGCGGGAAGCCTGCTCATTTCCTTGTGGGCCAAAAAAGATGCTCAGGGGATGTAAATTTCACCAATTTCAAATTAGAACCAGATCGCATTGGTTTACAATCCATTCCTCTGCTTTCGAATGATTACTGTGTCATATCACTGTTTATGTGAAGTCAGTTTTATTTCCAACTACTCTACATAATGAATTTGGATAATCTGTTACATACTAGTTTCACTCCGTGCACAAGCTCTTGCACTGTGAATACAGCACATACTTCAGGCAGATTTCTGCCTTCCCCTCTGCTATGTGCTTTTCCTATCTGGCATTATATAGACTCTGGTAACATTGCTCTCTAAATGCTCACGCATGGTTCAATTACTGTCCCTACACACCAATGTATTCTTTGTGCTTTAACATGGCTGCCTCTAAGTAGAGCTTTGACTTGTCTGCGATAGGTTGTATCTACTATGTAAATGATTTGTGCTTTGCCAATTCTATTTTGTAGTCAGACAAAACCTACTCATTATCAGTGCTACACAAAGTTGGACAGTGTTTTATAAATCTGATCATGTTCCTCACACATCATCATCAAGGAGAAAGTAATATAATAGCAATAGGCAAGCATGCTGATCCAAGCCCCAATGATATCCTCAAAATATGTGGTCTATCTGGTGGCTTTCAATCTTTCCTTTACTATTATCTCAATCTGACAAAAGAGAAAAGGCCTCTCTGCTATTCAGCAAGTGAAGCAGCCTGTCATGCCCTGCAGACAGTTGCTGAAAGCTCAGAGCCAGTAAAAAACTTCGTGGGCTAGTAAACCTCTGCTGCTCACCTTGACAAAGGAGTCCTCTGTGAAACAGTACAGCCTGTGCCACAGGGTAAGTCAAAACTAAACGATAATGGCTCCATGTGGTCTTAAAACTTCACATTGGGTGGATATTTTATGCCTTTTATAGCAGTCATAGTGAGATGTTCAAGAGTAACTTGGGTTTCTGGAAAGACCCCTTTTTCTACCTAAAGATTATCAATGCAGTTAAAAAAAAAAAAAAAGATAGGATTGAAATCAATGTTTGTGTAAATTCCATACATATTTTCAGCATAGTTGCAGAATAGCTTTAGAATCTGTTTCAAAGGAACATAAAATGGCTTTGTAATTACAAAAAAAGATTTGGAATGATTGAACTCAAGCACATTTTCTGAAAAGCATCCTATAAATGTCTTGGCATTACAGAGCCTTGGATGTTTGTTTTATGCTCTATCTTGGGAGCAGATAAAATCTGCTTTTTTCCTAGACAATAATGTTTGCTATAAAGCATAATGAGAAAGTTAGCTGGATGTAGCAGGGGAAGTGTCCTCATGTTCATAAAATATGTTCTGAGCAGCAGGTGACCTTCCTTGTTAAACAGCTGCTGGGCAGGTAAAGCCACAGTAACTGAGGAGAAGCAGGTGCATGGGAATATAGCCTTGGGATTCAGGGAAGCAAAGCAGTAACCCCTTTGCTGTGCAGCCCCTTGGCTGGTGCAGCAGGCCTGGAGGTACAGTCCCAGCCCATGGTGCTGCTCACCACTGCCAGGAGCACACAGAGGCAAGCACAGAGCAAGCGGGCAGTGAGGGGCCACTTACCAAGCACAAACGTGACATTTTGGGTCGGAGTAATGCTTCTGCCTGCCCTATGTGCACAGTGAGGCTGCCTCAGCCACAGGAGCTGCTGCAAAGTAAGACTGAAGAAAGGAGTAGATGGGAACTGGAAGAAACTTGAAAAGTAATGACAAGGGTATTTGTGCCAGCTAACTTCAGTGATCTGAACAGCTCTCCAGTAGTGCCCATCCCTCCACTTGCTGCAGAGGGAACATCAGCTGCTAACCTTAACTGCACCAAACTCCAGTTGGATGTCTAAAGCTAGTGGTAGAAACACCCTCTCCATCTCCCTCCCACCCTGAGTGGCCTAAATGCTTTACTGTATTAAATACCAAGGCAGGGGCAAGACAATCACTTCCTCATTGCCACAATTCGGCAGACCTATGCCTTTGTTCTTTACTAATGAGTTCCTACCCCCATTTGGCCAATAAGTTCCTTTTTCCCACTCCAGAAGAATTCGCAACATTCATGTCTTACCAGTCTGAACTGAATTACTTTGGCCAGCTAAGAGTACAACTGGGAAAGTCCTCGCTCTATGTCATGACGTATTTCCATCTGTCTCAGGGAAGACAGCCCATTTGTTGGATATTGGTCTCAGTGATTTTATTAGTCAGACTCTGGGGGGCACTAGGATATCATGATGAAAGATACGGGATAGAATCACTGCTGTTTCCCACACTCATATTTGCAACTATTTGGATTTTGAATGTAAAATCAGGGCCAATGGTGATTAAGTTTCAGATGAGCCTCATCATGCGTCAGAATTCCCCTTCTTCCACTTTTATAAACTCTTTCTAGATCTCTAGCTGGGAAACTGGCACAGAGATTTTAGGAGAAAATGCTTATCTTCAGCTCTAAAAGTGAATATGAAACATAAAACTGCAGTATTTCCTGATGTGTGTTAAATACTTAAAATGTACTACACCCTTAGCTGGAATAGCAGGAGTATGGACATAGGCTGATGTGCTGAATCTCACAGCTGGTCCTTCTGCACTGCTTTTCCCTTCCCCTTCACAATGTATGGGTTCAACTTCTGGTCCCAAATAAATACAGAGAACACAGGGAAACAAGCAGGTCGCTGTTTCTTCACATGGCTTCTGCTCATAAGTGACTTTTTTTTTCCGCTCAGAAGCACAAGGTGGGGTTGATGATTTCTTATAAACTTTGTCTTCCTCTTCTCCCTAATCATCTCAGCTTACACGGACAAAATATCCAAAGCAATTATTAACTGCAATGAGAAAATTGCTCCTAAAGAGAAGTTAAGATGATAATGGCAGGAGAAGTATGATTTGAGGTAGTGGCAAGGAAACAGTTTAGGATGTCAGCTGCCTGGAACACCCACACAGTCATCACTCTGTTAATAACAGCAACTAGAAACCACTGCCATCAGAACAGCAATAATAAATTCAATTCCAAAATTCACATTTCAGCCTGTTACTTTTACGAATTGTATGATACCATCTCCTCTTCCTGACCGTCTTATACGGTTAGCCAACATGGAAAGAATGACAAATATTATCAGCAAAGTTATGACTTGCAATGTAAGCAATAAAACCTTGTCCATGTAACTCCCTATCATGCAAGACAAAAATACCACAGAATTTATGGAATTTGTCTATGCACTGAATACCCCAAATGACAATTGCCTGCTAGCAGTCTCAAGACCAAATGTTTAAATAAACCATACTTCTATTTAAATGTACAGACTTTCAGAGAAAACTGAAAACCAGGAAAATCTCTTCAAATTAATCACTGCAAATTAGTCAGTCAGTTACAATTCTAGGCATCTGTGCTTTGGAGAATCAAAAGTATGCAATTTATTTGTCTGACTCTCACAAAGTGTCCACCCATTCCTTTAAACTCTCTTTTCACTTTGCTTTATGGAGACTGTTAGACAGCTCTACAAAAGAGTATTAAAAACAAACTGAGCTTCCCAATGTACACTTAGCAGAAACTAGAACTTCCAAGTGAAACCCCCAAGAGGGAATATTTTTGGGCATCTTTGGTAATTGCAGTCCCTATTGTCTTTAATTTCTAGATTCAAAGCAGAAGGAGGTGGGGAAAGAAAATCCTTTTTCACAGACTGGTATTTTCATCTGAGGATATTATCTAACTATAATTTATGCTTTAAAGCACTTCAAAAGGAACTGATATTCTTATAGATGTCTGAACTCTCAGAACCTGTACGGTTGCCAGCTGTTAATACTCAGAAGAAATAGGAAATCAGTTATTTAGGACCAAAAAGAAACAAAACCAAAAATCCTACATACAAAGCACACAAAGAGAATTCTAATTTGACCTTTGTCTTTAATCCAAAGTCAGAAACTATTTGTCTGAAAATGCGGTAATTGCAAGATTCAATTCGATCCCACCCGGAGGCTGAGAAAGCAGATGTGTATCTGAACCTAAGTACAGATGAAATCAGTGTACAAATACCTACAATAACAAGCCTTGTAACGGCCTTCATTTTGGAAAAAGAATCAGTAGCCTGTACTTCTATCATAGTAGTGCAAATGAACCAGCCAGAGCACGTATGTTAATGCACATCTATACAGTCACTGTCACCATAAAAGGTTTCAATGCACATTATTCTATCTCTGCTTTTGATACGCAAAAAACTGCCACTCTTACTGTCACTTTTGCGTGGTACCTTCTAGAGTTATTTTGATGGAACGAACTAAATTGTCTTAGAAGCTGTACCAGGAGCCAGATCACGCTGCACTTAGCTTTCCTGGATAGCACAGCTCACCTCAAATCATCATGCAAACAGAAACGGTTACTTAGGAGTAATGTACTAGTCAATACAGGGAAGAATGACAGTGCTCGGCCTACAGAGAGAATGCAACACTGCACGTTGGGGCTGTTGTTTTAACAAGAAAGGCCTTGTCCCAGAGTGTGTTCCCAAGCGCTACATGGTGCTCAGATGCAATTAACTTTTCCAAGGCTTTGTCTCTGGCACCTAAGGTTTCTCCATTGCTGTTGTCCTCCTTGGGAGACCAGCCTAAAATCAATCGGTCTTGCAGGAACTACCTGGTAAAGGAGCTAAGGCAAGCAAACTTCTCCACCCACAGGCCACTACACACCTATCCCTTACCTGGTCCACCCTTTTCTGAGCCCTCCTGTTTCTTCCCCCAAGGATGACACCAAGTCCAAGTATCATACCTGGTCCACCCTTTTCTGAGCCCTCCTGTTTCTTCCCCCAAGGATGACACCAAGTCCAAGTATCATACCTATCTTGAAACCCCTCAGCTCAATACCTCTGTTTTCTTTCAAGAGTCCTAGAAAAAATCATTTCTCACATCCAAACAACACTGCTCTTCAGTGAGTCCAAGCAGTAACTGCTGAGAGAAACAACATTCTTGCAGCAACTGCCATTGCCCATGGCGCACCCACAGCTCAATCACCCACTGCCAAACAATGGAGCAAGAAACCTGACTCAGACAAAGTGCTTCTGCCTTCCACGACCAGCACCCGCTGTCCAAAGGCACCCCACAGCTGAGGGGCTGTACCGGCTGGCTGGCCCTTCCTCCTCCTCTTCCTCCTCCTAGCAAGCAGTCAGCACAGAGAATCCACAACCCTTGTGTGGCCTCATTTCCCAGGTCACCCCCTGCCTCCCACCACAAGAGCAGTGATTTGCTCACATTCACAACTTTAGAGGTAACCTGCACACGAAGCAAACAGGTCCTGGGCACAGAGCATGGGAGGGCCGCGTCTGATAAACTTCTTATCACCTTCCCCTACTGCAGCTGCTGAGAAGCAGACAAGCAGCCACAGCATTACAGTTTTAATCATAGTTTTGTTCACTCTCCGCAGAGCAGTAATAAAAGGTTCAACTCGGGGGGGCAGAAATACCACAACTAGTCATTCCCACCAGCCATACATCTGGCCCTTAATTACCCTATGGTATTTATATAATCAAAAAAATATTCAACTTGTATGACTGATCATGTTGAAGTAGTGGAATGCATTAGCAAATAAATAGCAAAACACACAAATTTGTCAACAGATGGATTACAACCCAATGTAATTAAATGCAAAATAGTTCTGCTTTTAAAGCAATTGCTCATAAATTAGCCTGTCAGCAAATGTATGCAACTAATTGCATGAAAAAAAACAGGCCATGAGACAATATTATCTGCACATAGTCTTTCCAAACAATGTAGAAATGATTGGGTACATTATTAATTGAAAAGAAGTCAAACGGCATTAGTTTAATTGCTCTTTTTTGTGCAAACCTATTAGAATAATTTATACCATATTTACTCCTTTTTACATTTGATGATAGGTATTTAAGCCTTGTTTGTAGACTAACAATAATGATTTCACCTTTTTCTTGGCTTAATAAATGCAGTAAGAATACTATGTTTGTCCATGGCAGTGGTGAACTAAGACTGCATCCCACGAGGGTTTAAGCAGAATGGCAAACGAAGCTGTCTTCAGAGCTACGTTCCTTTCTGAGTGAACCAAAGGCCATGGTGGAAATCAAAGGTTGTAAGGAAATCTTGATTTGCTTGTTTGCAGAAAGGAAAGACTAAAGAACTGAAAACACGTTTTAAAAAAGAAAGTGTATATACAATGATATGGGCAGCCCTGACCAAAGCAAATTCAGAGCGAGCAGCTTCAACACTCACAGCCTGGCTGTAAGACACCTAATTAAAGGTTTAATCCAGTGATTTTCAGCCTGTGATCTACCAAGGCTCTATGGGACACTGATAAAGAAACTGCGAAAGGTCACTCAGAAAAGCAAGCCTGTTTGCTCATATTTGCTATGCAGGATTAAGCACGCTATGTGGAAAAATAGTGGGGGTTCACAAACCCTAAATTGCTGAAAAACCACTTGCAGCCCAAGGCTGACAGACATAACACAAAGAGCGTGTTGATTTCAGGAAGCTTTCCTTAAGTTCTCAAATCTAGAGATATATACTGTTTAATTCAGGTCTCCTGCTGGTGTAAATGGGGAGAGCCTCTGCTGACATCAGAGGAACTACACTGAAAGAAAGATCACAGCTGTGATGCACTTCATGTACCTAATCAAAACATCTGCAATTTGAGTATGGGTAATGAACTGCTCACAGACAATTGGTGAAGAATCATCCATGTAAATTATTCAGTGATGAATTTTGACTAATGAATACATTTGAGAAAAAATGAAATCTATTTACCTTACATATTAGGCTTTTTTTCTTTCTCTACATAAATTAAAACTGTCAGAAAAGTAAGAAAAACAGAATTGCACACAGAAAGGATCAGTTTGGTGGCAGAAACATATCCCTCCCAAAAGCTTACAATCAAGCAATCTTGTCAAGTAAACGAAAAGGAAAATACTGATGACCCCACAGCAGCTCCCAGCTGCCTGTGGCGGACATTTTTACCAAAGCAATGGATACAAGGGGCTCCTGAGGCAGAGCCCTGCCTGTTAACGAGCAGCCTGGCAGTCAGAACTGCCTGGGGACACAGAGAATTTGGATTCAAATTCATCACCTTGTTCAGCATCGAGAATGAAGTCTTAATCATTAGGCCACAAAATATACGTGGTGGACAAGTCAATCATTTCTCTTACTGATGGCATTCACTTTCATACGAAGTAACTGTACATTTATTCAATGAGAAAAGAAGAGAAAGTGAGAATGCTTCTGTCATAACCTTGGGTTCAGTCATCCAGGGCATGCGTGCAGCGCTCTCCAGAGCAGTGGATATTTGATAACCGTACATGAAGAAGAACAGCCTGTTACTTAAAAGGGCAGAATGACACCCTTCCCCTCAAAAACAAATATAAAATAACTCCTTTGGCCAGTGTTTGCAGGTAGTTACAGAATGCCACAAGCCACACTGTGATGCAGGAATGAGCCTTCCTCATTCTTTGTGTCTGATCTGGGACTCTTCTTTGAGATCTGCCACTGCCTTCAGGGAAGGGGAGAACAAATGAAATGAGGGTGCTCACACGTCTGTCCGCTGTAGGGCACAGGGGCACACAAGTATCTGAGCTTATATGCAAGCATGAACAACAGTGTGGCTTGTGGAATGGACAGGGGAGAGCATGCTGTTTCTTCCATAATAAACTGAAATTCCTGTTTTTGAAACGTGAAGTAATTTATCAGCAGAGAATAAAGTCGCATCAGCCTCCACACCTAGGGTTTGCAGCATTTTTGTACAGGGGTTTGAAGCTGCGTACCTTTACACACCAGGGATATTCAGTTGCCAAACCTGTGGGAATCACCTAATGTGATGGAGACTGTTGAAAAGGCAGCTACTGCTCTGAATACGGGAGCGCCATGGGATCCCTGCAGACACTTTTAAGTTCCCATATCCCCATCTGGGATTAAATAGAAGCAATTCTTGCACTGCCTATAGCAGATTCACGGGGATCTGGAACTGTTACAAAGCCACGTACAGCCCTCCAACTGATATTCTAAAATCTGGCTAATTTGTCACAAAAAAAGAGGAGACTTCTATCAAAATTAGTGCATTTTGACTACCCAGGAGGCAGAAAACAGGGTTAAGATTTTCTCCTACTATTCAGGCTTGATAGACACCACTTTACCCTGATGGATCAAGACAATGTTAATAAACAGACCAGTAAATTAAACAAGCCTTTGGTATTGCAAAGACTGTTGCCACTTTTCTTACATCGCACTTAATAAGTCATTTTGGAAAGAGATAATTATCAAAGCTATTACAGAAAATTCCTCGATTCAGTCAATGCAAAGGAAAAAAAAATTGAGGCAAAAGAATTGCAAAAACAAGGGTAGCAAATCTGAGATCTCCACTCCCGGTCTTATTAGTTTAGAGCGCTATTCTTGGCACAAGGTTCACCTTCAAAATCCTCATTTCACTCTGTTGGAATTACTGGCTGCAGTTTTCTCCAAGTGAGAGTTTTCTCCTGAGAAATCTGCATTATATGAGGTTTGGGAATGTGATCAGAAATTTAATTTAGTGACAGCTGCTCTTTCAGTCATTCTCCTATTTTCTCCAGACCTGCAGGGTTAGGAGGAGCTAGTCAGGCAGACCTGGAGCCGCATCAAGCACCTCTGCCTTCAGACCGCTGGGAGAAGCTAAGGCTGCAGGGTGGGAGTATAGGGCAGTTTCCATGCTGTACACTGGTGGAAGCCCCCAGAAATGATCCGGTTTTACCACTAAAGGCACTGCTAAGCAAGGAAAAAATGCACTGGAGATAAGCTTCTGTGAGCACTTACAACAGATATAACGCTTAAGAAGTCTTCTGCTTAGGGCATATCCTGTTGTGAGGTATTAAGGTTTCCTAATGTCCTGAAGGAGGCCCTAGGGATCTTTCCAGAAATCTCCCAGTACCTACACTGCTGAGCAAAGGAGCCGCCCTCATTGAGCCTGAGCCTTCAGAAAGCCTTTGCAGGGAGCTTTCCCAAAACAGAAAGAGGATTTTTTCCCTTTCACATTAGATCCAACCAAATGGACAAAAACAAGGACAGACTTGCTTCCCAGCTGGCAATTTCTCAATTAATCTAGCAAGCATCTCAGGATACCTGTTGATCAGGGAAAGCAAGCAGCAGAACGGGAGGGACTCCAACAGCCTTGAGAAACACCTCCACCCGGGACGGGGAGGAATTTCACAAGCTGTGAGCTATCCGCTGAGGTGAAATTAGGCCCTATTTATAAAGCATTCTGATGTATTCAGCAAGTTAAAAAGTAAATGAACACTCAAGCACAGGACAGTGTTGTATTATTCCTAGATAGATAATCAACTTGTCTTTCTTCCTTGATTGCAACGTTTGCTTCACAAGGCTCGCTAAACTTTTTCAAGAGATGCTGCAAAGACAACAAGCATTTCCAGCTGACGGTGAAAAGGACTGCTAGTAATTATTTGTACTACACGAGGGCCCAGGAGCTATGGTGATAGACCAGGAACACAGGGAGCTACACACTGCGCAGAGCACAGACACTCTCTTCCCCCCAGCTACTTACAGACCCACAAAACACCAGGGCTCGCGGGCAAAAAGGCAGCCAAAATAACACAGTGGTGTTAGTGGCACTCAGAAATGTCATGAAGGAAGGAAAGGAGCCACTGACCTAGCAGCATTCGTGATAATGGTTACATGAAGAGCTCAGTTAGGGCCTTTAAAGTAAAGACAAGCCGTTAGCACTGGTAGTAGGAAAAATAAATAAATAAAAAGGAATCAGCAGCAGGACACACAGAGAGAGCTTACACAGCTGAACCTGACAGCAAATGACACTGGAGGAAGCACTTTAGCTGGCTGCAAGAAGGAACTTCTGTAAAAGTCAGAGAAGACAACACTGTAGGAGTTCAGCTGGTGAAACCCAAGGAGAGTGAGAGATGTAGCGGAAAGAAGCTATGCTTCAGGCTGAAGTATGAATCAGCTGTAGCTTAGACATTAAGATTTAGAGAAAAGATGGTCAGAGACAGTGCCCAGATTATGGACCTGAGTGTCAGGGAGAGTGCTGGCACCTTCCATCTTGACCGCCAAAGAAGCGACAGGAAAGTGCTTTTACTATTCTTAGCATGGCTCTTCCTTTCTGTGCTTGAAGACAAGTAATCTGGATGCATGCATTAAAAAAAAAAAAAAAGAATAAAAAAAATCAAAATTTGCCAATGTGGATGGATAAACCTGTCATTATTAAAATGAATCCATTAACTAGGATGCTTTATAAACTCCAGATGATCTCTCTCCCATTATCCTGTAAGGAGATTAAAATTTTTCATTGTTGCTTTTATGCAATTTCTTTGGAAAGGGAAATAACTCAAGGTTAAATTGAAAAGCCTTTTCCATCCAATAAAGAGGCCATATTAATTTTCCCTGATCTTAGAAAAAGTATATGGCCTTGTGAGACATAAAGGCTGTAAGTGTGCTTCTTTCTAGTCTCCTTGCTGATCTGTTTAATAATGGAACAATTCCTCGTCCAGCCATCTGCTTTGCTGCACTGCTCTGGTAGGGAGCGAGACTGCCCATGTCACTTCCAATCAGTTAAATTCAATCTGTACGGTTTGCAAAATATATTTAAAATCTTGGAAACAAGCAGTTAAGCCCTCTCTTTCAAATTAGGGGTTCAGTAACTCTGATCTTCCCTTTAATTTATTGCCTCCAAGAAAGGAAATAAAACAATGTTTCACTCCTGACAGAAGTTTACAGGGAGAGTATCTGGACTTATGCCACCACAGCACAATTAGCAACCACGGCAGCAAGTTTTGGTCTGTTGTGCACAAACCCTGCACTGGATTTTAGCATACACATGTATACTCACACACGCTTGCATATACATACACACATACAACCTCTGACCCAATGTTACAGCTGAAATAGAAGTCCTGACAAGTTCCTCCCTATCAGCTAGCTGCTAGGGCTCTACCCCGACCTGTACAGCTGAACTTAGGGCTTCCCAGATTCTTCAATTAACACATCCCTTTGGCCTTCCCAAAAGCTGATTTAAGACCAGCTTTTCTCCTGACATTCAATGCTGTACTCACTTACTGGCATTTATGTGTCTCTACCTTCTCAGCTGCCTGGTTGCTCGTGCACGCTGAGCTCTCCTCTGCTCATGCCCTCTTCAAAGGGTACAGCCAACTCCACTGCCCTGGCTAACCCTCAGTGCGACAAGGCTCTTCCGTAAGTGAATTGTTCAGTATTAAATCAGCTGTACAGTCAGAATACCAATTTTTGCACTAGAATTGCTAGCCAAAAATCAACTTGAAGCACATGCAGTAGGTTTTGGAGTGAAGCAGTCATGGTGCCAGCACAGACTAGCTGTACAGCACATGCCGAGTTAAGAAGACCTACCCAGAGGTTCCACATCTTCCAGAGGGACTTGCAGCACCTACAAACTCATGTTCTGGAAATCGACTGTTCTCTCAAGACATTAAAGTTATTGAGCACAGCTGTAACTCAGAGTATTTGTGCCAGCAGCTTGGGGCAGATTCTGTGTGACCTATTAGATCTACTGGACATCCGAAAATCCTGGGCAAATACATAAAATCCTCAAAACCCTTCATGGAAATACTTCTGGACTGGAAAGATGGAATCTGGGAAAATCTGTATGCATGGCAGCCCTCAGCATCTGTGAGCTCAGTAAATAAGGTGTTATCTTTGTGTTGAACTCTACCAGCACGTTTCAGGATGATCTGGGATATAAACAGAAGCGAATACTGCAGGAGAAGGCATGGCTTCCATGGCAATTTGTTCTAACTTAGAGACAGGCTCACCTCTCTGAAGCTAGGAGCATGCTGCTCCAACCCTGCTTTACATTTCTGAAGAGTTAGCACTGTACTGCTCGTGCTAGCTTTAAAGTGCATGAACAGAAAGGGAGAGGATATCCATTGTGTGTAGTGCATTAATGGCCCTTGCTTGTCACCAGGGACAAATCTTTCCTGCTGCTTTCAGTGGGATGATTAGAGTTTATGTTGGAATGCAAGTTTCCATTAACAGCCAAGGTAAGTGAACATGAGGAAATTATACGAAGCATCAGTTTTATGAGCTGAAAGATTTGTTACTTCCACCCACACAACTAAAGACTTTAGTTTAAGAAAGTATTTAAATTCTTCTTAAACCTTATTCTTGACACATCAAAAGAAAGAATCAGCTAGAACATCTCCACCCCCAATTCTAGTACGAATTCAGCTCCCCAAGGTGCTATTTACAGTTTTTGATGGATAGCTTAACTCCTAATTGTCTGTTCAAAGCCTCTGCTGTTTCTGAAGTTTACTCTGAGGGGCACCCAGGTGTTTTGTTGTCTGGGACAAACTCCAGACCCCCAGGAGCCCATGGCTCTGCTGCAGGCCCTCAGCATGCCAAATCTCCAGGACAGGGAGAGAAGCAAGCAGCCACCAGTCCTGACCTGACATCACCAACCTGCCATCCAGGGCTCCCAGGGCCTCTGCTCCAGTTTCTGCTGTCTCCCTCCACCTGAAGGTAGCAGAAACAGTCCAGGACAGGCACTCGTGTTTTACAGGGAATGTTCGCTTCTGATGGGGGGCATAGAGGAACTGAGCAGGCAGAATATACGAGAGCAAAAAGGAAGGTAAATGCAGCCCTTCCCAATTTTCCTCTTTCACCTGAGGGTAAAAGGACACCTGGGACACCTCTCCATCCTTCCCCCCCAGCTCCTATGACTTTGCTGTGTATTATTTTAAATCAGGTTTGTTACTTATCTGTGACATCACAAATAGTCCATACTTGCTCTACTCAGTTACAAAAACGCATTTTCATTTACAAAACAAAGTCTCAAATCAGAACTGCTAAGGTCACCAAATGAAGTAACACAGTTTACACAACAAGTGACTTACAAACGTCAGATTCTGAAGAACAAAATTGGTTAAAACAATTCCTGAAACCTGTCATGACTCTCTGCAGAAGGCTAGGGTTATTTAGCTGAACCAGTTCTGGTAAGTGTTTGAATCTCAAGACATACTTGTTTGGGAAACAAGAAAGAGTAACCTGCCATCTGAACTAGGGGGGAAAAAGCGTTAAAGAAAAATAAAGTTGAAAGTCTTTGCATGAACTGCCAAATGCGATAGAAATATTCTCTTTCATCTACAAATATGTGAATCTTCTGCCTAAAGACATCTTCCAAGAATCCTCTCTCTTCAACAGAGTACCTGATTGCTCAGAAGAATTCAGAGTCCAGTTCCTCCTGCATTTAATCAATCAATTTCTCTGGAATTAGGAGGATATATTTGACACTCTGCTCTACTTCTTGGTGGGAAACGCTGGCATGTTTCTGATTCCACGTGCGCTGGTCTTGCACATACGCTGTCAACCGGAAGATGGTTTAGGCGGATCTAATATGCCACATGACTTCTCTAGACAAATGCTTGCCAATTTTGGATTTTCACACAATTCCACCTCAGAGTGCTGTTGCCCCTTACTGTCCATCAATGAAAATGGAGCCAGTAACTCTCTGTGACAGGGGGGTCTGTTTCAAACAAAGTGGAAAAGGTATGAACAAAACATTCCTTGACTTGAATCTCTTATTCAAAGGTGCTCATATAAACTGAGTAACTGTTTACAACAGCAAAGTGTTTAAATCTTTCCTAAATGATGTCTGATTGATTTAGAAACCTTTTCTCCATGATCATACAGAGCTGTGGAGCAAACCCTCATTAACAAGGTAAGAACATAACGCATCTAATCTAAGGATTAAAACTTCACGTCAAATCAAAACTAAACCTGACTTGAATCCGTGGGATTTGAAAGAGCTCACATAGCCCTCTTTGCCTCCTCTGTCTCACCTGCATACATCTCTAAAGCTCACAGTTTCAAAATAGAAAAAAAGCAAAAATATAGTGTGTCTGAGGGAAAGAAGGAACTTTGCCATTTAGAAAAAGAACCTAATTCTGCAGCATGGTCAACATGTTCTTTCCTCTCAGTAAAGTCAGTACGCTCTCAAATGCCTGGTGCTTTTTCAATGCTGATTTTTTGAGATACTGTTCTGCAATTTCTTCTTGCGAGTCCAAAGGATGGGAATGAAGCTGTGCCTGGTGCAGCAGCCTCCCTGGGCAGAGAGTTACAGGAGCACGGGTTTGATGCTTGCCTGCCACAAGTAAAATTAAGTCTTCCATCTTCTTTTGCAATTTTAAGCTGAAAACTCAAATCAATAAACCTCTCAGTCCTCCTTGAGCTACAACAAAAAAGCACAGGCCAAAAAGTCTATGTTATTTTTCTCCCCCTCTTCCCCATAGCAATTCTTCTAAAAATTCAATCTAGCAGTTCAAGCTTAATTGCTCACTTTGAGACAATCCAAAACTCTAGGAGCCCTGTCTGACTGAAGATTTTGAATTAACGCTGACATTTTTGTAGCATCAGTGCTCAGAAGCACGTTTTTAAAAATTTATCCAGACTCTGTCTCTTCATATGCAAACAACTGCACATTAATAAATTAGCAGCAAAATTTAAGACATTTGCATAGTTTAGAAAATAACGAGGCCTATATAATCTGTTTCTGTATAAGTTATTAGACTCCAAAGATCCATACATAAAATTGATCTTAATTGTCCAGAACCAGCTATCAAATGGATTTAGGAATACATCATTCTAATTTATTGCAAGTAACAGACACACAGCAAGTGACAAATACCCCTACCAAGACTGACTATTGTGTTCTGCTCCCAGACTGCCATTTTTCTGGGGTTAGACACTGTTTCAATGAGATGCTCGGCATATGGGATATTAGGTCTGTCAGACCCTGGCTCAGCAAAGGACTTGCTACCAACTGGATTAACATCTGTACTTAAGAGCAACCTTGAACTTGGAGAGGAGACAGAGGTTGCACTGATTTCAACAGGCAGGAAAGCGGTAGCGACATGAAGCCATAGCAGGCAGAAGCATCCCAGAACCCACACAGCCTAATTAGGGAAGTACAGCTCTGCATTAAGCTATCTCAGATGCCTCTAGTGTGGATCAGTTTGCACAGTGCTTTGCTCAATGATGCTACAATTGCCCTTCTCCCCCAGGACAGCAACTTGCCAACTTCCCTGCAGGCTGTTCACTTTCGGGTTCACAATTCCCTTTCTAACTACAAGTCTAATTGCTACAGTGAAGTATCGGTGCCATTTCCTAGTGTCAGGACCCTGTTCAGGTTCACAGTCCTTCCCAGTGGGAACCACTGCCCTGATGCACAAAAGGACACAGGTGATCAAGCCTCCTGTATGGGTATATGTTCAAGCCAAAATCTCAGTCCTTAAAAAATGCTAGTTGGCAGGAGCCAGCTCCTGCACTAACAACGTCTCTATCTCTCTATCTCCTAAATATCAGCAGTACAGACAGGATGCTGCTGCAAAGCAATTAAGAGTACCCTGTAGATCCAGAGCTACTTTTATTTCACCGGGTGTGTTCAGATCACTAAACTGCAATGTAGTGGGAGTGCCAGTGCTATTGCTAGTCACATATGGAAGAAAATTGACCTATTTTCCCCTGCTCTAGTTTTGTAAGGGCATAAAGAATTAATTCCAGGAAAAGATGCAAGTCTGTAACTTTTCCTGCAGAATGGGATGCTCCAGTTCCCAGAGAAAAATGTCAATTACCCAATATTTTCTATGACTGGCTTTATCAAATCCTCCCTTGTTTCTGTGGTGTCAGGGACTCCACTGCCTAGACAGCCTAAAGCTTTAAGTCAAGATTGGGGATTCCTCTGTGAGAGCAAGGGTCCTTAAGACAGATCATATAATAATACTAATCACAAGGCTTATATCTTTTGTATATTTATCCCAAAGTGTTTTGACAAGCAGAGAAGGGTCTTAAACTTATGCTGAAAGGCAGGCACATGCTTCAGTACACAACAAATAGAGCTATTTAAGTTTGAAATAATGCATTTTGTAAAGCTCTGATCCAGAAAACATACTTCAAGGTTTTGTGCATAAATACTGCACAGATCACCAGTAGTTCTAATGCTTCCCATATGCTACTATGCACATTTCGTTCATTTCTTCTGCTATTGGTCATTTACACACTGGCGTTCCATCTTGCAAAATCATGTGCAGAGGTGTTTGTTTTCATCATCTCTCACTCTTGGCTTTAGACAGGGATCTAATCAGAGAGTTGAACTGGCAGATAATGAAAGATTTCAGGAGGGTGTTTTTTTTAACATGGTTGGAGGTCATTCCAACACCTATGAAAAGAGAGCTCTCCTTTCGAAAACACAAGCATAGATGGTTGTTTTTACCCTGACACATCAACACCTTGTAGAAGACTATTTCTTGTTATAAACAACGCAATCTTATGTAATTTATCCTTCCACTTACTCCTCAAAAGACCTTTGGTATCTGAGTACGGTTTCCTAGAAATATGTGCCACCACACAGAGCTCTGCTTTGATGCTGAGATTAACTGTATCAGCTTGCTTAGGAACGTGGTCAGGTTGATTTATTAACATTCCTAATGAAAATTGTTTGTTTTCCCCTCTGTTCTCTTCATATTTGATTTTTTTGTTGCTGTTTTTAAAGTCTGATCCAAGCCTTTAGTGAAATGAACACGAGCAACAGTATTTGAGATTGCAGATATGGTTAACGCCAGCATTGGCTTATGCTTAACTTCTTTTCATTTTTAACAGTCCTTGCCCTGCAGGTATAAAAAGGGAATTAGGGCCATAAGGCACAGCTTCAGATTTGTTCTCTTAATTAGCTCCTGCCATGGTGGATTAATTCCATCTGCAATGTGTTGCCATGTCTGCAGAAGTTTATCGTAGTGGAATGGGGGATTAATGAGGAGAGTGGATGCCTAGACATCCCAGCTGTCCGTAAGCTGGCTGTAATGGGATCAGCGCAGATGGTACCAATGCTCTCCTTAAGTATCACTGAAGGTGAGGATTTTTTTTCCATAAACCTGCCACATGCGGTTACTCATCTACTGCAGAGAATAAAATAACAAAGCTGCAACTCTGACTTAAAAGCAGTGGGCAGAAGATCTGATCATCTCTAAAGTCTGTCTCCCTTTCCTGAAGAAACAGTGGGTTTATCAAATTTAGCATTTTAAGCTGAAAGAGAGAGACTAACTGTATTTTCTCCTCTTTTGTCTATTGCAACTAAATGTCAATACAATTATGAACTGGAGGATTTCTTTCAAAGCTGGGAATATTGTTGCTGCACACCCAGCAATGAACTCTGCACTCAGATCTGATCCCTAAATGAATAGGCCTCTAGGACGGACTGCTAGGACAAGATGCTTCTTTCCTTTAGTGTAGTTTAAAACTGAATTAACTCCAGTCAAGCCAGGGAACACCAGAGGCATAAAACTGGTGAAAGGACAATTGAGCCTCTTTCTGTTTTAGTTTTATGTTGCACTTTTCCACTTGTTAAAAAATAAAAGGTCTTAATTTGCCTTTTAATGGTCTGTTCCTATAGCAATAAAATGGCAACATCCCCACGAAGTAATATCTGAACATATTAACTTTTTGTCTCAGTACCTGCATTACTTCATTCTACCTCTTGATTATTAATGGAGTTAAATAGTTTCCAAGAAAGCAGCAGTTATTCTGTTTAAAAAATGCTAGTCAGGGACTCCAGAGATAGGGGTTCAATGACTGGGACTATTATAGACTCTCTACAACCACAGGAATCTTAATTTATCCCATGACCCTACCTGTAATTGGAGATAATAGGACTTCCAGTGCCTGTTTTGTCTATTCTAGACAGTCAGCTACTTGGGGCAGGTGCTGCCTTTCTCCATGCTCATTTAGTGCCTCACATAATAGAGTTCCAATCTCTGTTGATGCCTCTGCGCATTATTAAAATACAAAGGATGTCAAACAGAAAAAGACATTTAAGTGCTCAAGTGTCATGGGAACAATACAGGTATGCAGGCATTTTTCTTCATCCTTATAAACCTGCTGCTAAATATAAAAAGCCGTCTGTAGCTGTTCTACTACCTATACATGAAACAGAGGCACATCAAAGTTACATTACTGAGTAACACATGCTGGGCGCCTTCCAGAAGAGCTATCGTGAAATGACAGCTGCATGTCTGACTCCAAGTCACTAAAGGACAATAGTAATTTGAAACATTACTATTTTCCTATGCAGCATCCAGGATGTTTTTGGTGCACAGTGAAGTTCTGTTCCACTCCCATGTATTCTTTGTTTCTTACCGCCTACCAAGGTCTCATTTCAGCTTCAGAATCCACAACATTATGTAAAAATCTCTCCTCTATTATGACAATTGAAAGGAGGGAGGAATCCAGGGATACTGAAACACTTCAAAAAAAAATTCTGAGGTCCTATTCCTCCACTAGCTTCATGAAAAAGAGCTGAAGAGACAAAGTCAAGGTGAAAGCTAGTCATTTCAGGGAGAGTGCCCTAGGCCAAAGGGATGTAGGACGAGCACAAGAAGCAGTACTGGGTCACACTCAGGACTACTTTGGAAAAAATGGCATGGTCTTCCAGCAAAGGAGATGTGGCTGTGGCTATGGAATGTGGAATACGGAATGTGGAAGCCGGGGTGATGGTGGGCTCGGTGGCTGCACGCCCTCTGCACGGCCCCTCCCTGAGCCGCCCGCTGTGTCCCTGCTGTGCCACTGCTTTGCATCCACGCGAGGGGGGAAAGACACAGCAGGGTATTTTCCCGTGGTACAGAGAATCTATAAAATACTGCAACATCCATTTAGGCTCTTCAATTGCCTAATTTTTTTTCTTTTTCTCAACATAAAAGGCAACAGTTAAGACAGTGGTATTCAGCAAGTCAGAGAAAAGGAAGGCTTTAAGCAAGGGTTACGCTAGCCATAGTAGCGACAAAGTCCGATTTTGTCAGACTTTTACTGTCACTTGCTTGCCAAATATTTCCTTTTCTTTAACGAATAAGGCAGCAATATCTGGCCCTTGAGAAATTGCTCTTTCAGGCCTTGAACCCAAAGGGGGAGCTGAGCTTAGCTTCCACAGGAGGACCCCACATATAAAAATAAGATGCCAGTCCAAGGCTCACTGGAGCCAGAGAAAGTAGGTTAGATACATATTATGTCAAGCCAAGATAAGCAGAGCGAAGGGATAAGGATCTCACCATGGAATTCTTCCTGCCTGAGACACAGATACCAGATTTTACTCAGTATACTGTGCTGTTTGTATTATATAGTGCTACGTTTTATAATTAAGAGGATAATGTTCTCAGCAGAGGGGTGTGCGTGGCAATAAACATTTTCTCTGTGTGATTAAACACCAAAGCAAAGCTGAGGTGTTTGAGAACCACCGAGCTGTTTATTGTGCATGTGTCCTCCAATGCCATGAACATTACTCTGCTTTATGACAAAGACAGGAAGAAACAATAAACCGTAATACAAACAAAAGATTATATTCATTGCCTCATGAATACTTCTTTCTAATACTGCATCATGTCCCAGTAAAGGCAGGGTTTTGCAGAATAAACATTTTGAAGAGAGCTCTGAATGTCCAAAATTTTAGATTTCAAGAGCAGCACTCAGCCTAGAACTTCTGTTTGGCAAGTGTGACCATTACTTCTCAAACGGAAAGCTCATTTTTCCTTTCTTGTTTCTCCCCTTCAAAGAAGAAAGATACCGATAAAAACAAAGATGAAAATTTTCAGTCAGGAGAAATAAATGCTACAATTCTAAAAGACCCTATAGCTAGTGTCAGCCTAACTTCTCCGTAGGGGCATCCAACTTCATTGAGCCTTGCCTGACACTTTATGGGAATGGTAAAATCATTCCCCAGCTGTCTCGCTTAGGATACCGATGAGTTAGCCATCATTTACTACTAACTAATTACAACGTAGAAGCATTAAGGGTAAAATCCTGCCTGCAGCCTAAAAACCTGGTCAGATTGCTGCACGGCACTCAGCACCCTTCCTTCAGTACATCCTGCAGCAGGTGACAGGAGACTACGGAAAACATCAGGCACCACAGCGTAAGAGCATTCTGCACGTGCAGCACCATGGCCACAACTGTGCCAATGCAAGGTAAGAGGTTCTTCATCCTGCTCCCATTCCCCTTCATCCCTACCTCACGCTGACCCCTCTGTGCACCAAAGCAATGATTTTGAGGCTGTCAGAGCTAAGCCCCAGCCAGGACACCCCCTCCGCAACTAAGGGGCTCCCGAACTGAGGGCATATGGGGAAGGAGTGAGTGCTGCAGGAAACATGTAAATAGCTTTGAGATGGGGTGAGAGGGTTGTTCATCCAACCATATCCTGAGAATTTTTGAGTCATTTAATTTTAGTAAAATTAAGATTTCCATTTTAATGTAGCGAGGTTTTGGAATGGCTTTTTTTTTTTAACATTTAATACTTACTGTAATAATGTAGTGAATAAAAAGGAATAGTTTAAATCAAGTCCTGTCACTAAGGTGAAGAATAATTGTTCTCAAGTTGAGAGAGGTTAAATTCAACTTGGTCATTAAGAAAAATACGACAAAAGTTTGATCAAGAACAGTCTCCTTAATGAGGTGGTTGTAGCTAATTCATTAGAGAAAATGAAGTCAGCAATAAGGATTCTGCACTTTTCTTACACTTACTGCTGTTTCCCGTGAGGAGTTCTGTAGCTGACCCTCTTCCATGTGTTTTGAGAACCCTAGACCAATAAAGGTACACGCGCTCATTAGATTTTCTATGCTATCGAGCATGGCTCTCCCCCCTAATGTAAAAGGCTATTTTAAAGATTATACCAATGATTTATCCACTTCTACTCTACATCTACAGCAACAGATGACCATGGCTTTGTGCAAACCCAAGCGTTCTGCCTCGATCCATACAGGCTAGAGCTGCTGGTCTGAAGCCTGCGTGAGTCTCCCACTCCTCCTCTGGGGAAGTGCCAAGTGTAGCTTCAGTACTTTATTTATTTACTCTTACTTCATGAAAAAAAACGCCAAAACCCAACAACCAAAAGAACCAAAAGAAAATCCCCGAGCTACAGAACAATAAATTTGTTTGAATGTAATAATCTCTCTTTCCCTCAGTCCTACAAATTACATGACAACAAGCTCTGCAATAATAAATTGTTTGGTTTGCTATTGTACATTAATCTTCACTAGAATTCATAAACAAACTTTAAGTCAACAGGCTTGAGTTTAATTAAAAATTTCCAACTCTGTGCTATTTTACTACCCTTTCCTAGATTAGGCAATAAACCATGGGGTTTATACAATTTTATGAGAAGCAATTTTTGTTTTTTCCTTAAACAGCTCATGTGCAGGGTAAGTTCCTTGAAGCAATCGTGCTTTCCTACAGTCATCAGTGCACTGCTTGACCCGATTTCTGCCTTTTAAGGTAAAACAGAACAGGCTGGATTTGATCAGAGGTGGAAGAGAGAGAAGCAAATAAAAGCATCTATTATTGCCTGAGGCATTATTTGAGTTGTATTTAGCTCAGTGGTTCATAATCTATAGCTTTCAGATCCACAGAGGGCCATTTCCAGTGGTCTGTGAACAGCCAAAGAACAGCTGTGACAACTGTCACTGGGCTTAAGACCATTTTTAGATGTCCTAGCAGAGTAAGGAAATCCTCAAGCCTGAACTGAAGAGTACAAACTAAAACCCGCTGAAAGCAGCAAAGAGACTGACAGGCTTTGGATCAAGCCCTTACAATAAATAGGGGTTGCTCAAGATCATAAAGAAAGCGAGGACAGGGAAGAAGAGGCCTGACTCCCAGGGGCTGCCTGTTACACACAACTCTGAAATTCTGGAAGAAACAGCCAAGTATCTCTGACCAGAATTGGTTTCAAAATATGTCAGTTCCCCATGCTCAGAAAGAAGCTGGAAAGGATGTCTAACAGCTTTACTTAATTTTATTTACATCAGAAAGATCCTCTCCATAGAAGCATGTGAAACACAGCATTTATGTCAAATTTACCTAGCCCGGTAGTTGAGTAACCAGCACAGCTAACTCTGATCTAACTTCTACCTTAGCTCAGGCTGTGCCTTCAGCACAATGACCCTCTGGGTTTAGGCTATTTAAAGAGAGCTCTGCATTTGCTTTTCTAAAGCCTGCAACACCAATTGCTCAATAACTAACCAGAAAACAGAAAAGTTTGAATTCTGCACAGTGCATGTTCCCTCATGCAACTGCTTTCTTGCACATGAGCCCTTTTCATGGTGCAGCCTCCCGCAAGCTTTCTGATAGGACTGCCTCAGTTCCTTCCCCCTTGCTCTGCAGTCGTGCCCAGCCTCGGTTTTGGCATGTCTTCTGCAACATTCAAATAAAAAAGTCTCTATTTTTCGGGTAACTGGACAAACACATGCCAAGGAACCACAGGTTCTTGTTCTAAGCCAGGCAGCAGGGCAAGCTTTGGCTGCTGCTATGTGGGAACTACAGAGCACGCGAACTTGAGTGGGCCAGCAGACAGGGAGGCATGTCCAAAATCTGACAGTGTTGAACGTCTGATCATTGTGCTTCCTGGCCAGCAGACACCAGGATTTTGATTCTGCTCTTACAGAGGTCCTCTGTTCCTGAAAGACTGTTTTTCTTTTTAGAGATAATACAGCATCAAAACAGGCATTGCAATCACTGCTGAGAAAGGACTTCTCTGGAACTGGGGAAACAGTTTTACCTGACTGGCATAAAACACACCTGTTTTGGTTCTGAATTTGGTTTTACTGACTCAACATAGATAAGCACAAGTATCAAGTTTTACCTGGAGAGAAAAAAGTCCCTATCTTTCAGGTCTGGTCTGCAAGAGTTGCCTTTCAATCGCCCCCTTCTTTTCTCTGCTTTCCACGGCAGAAATCCCTGCAACTGAGTGGGATGGCTGCATTTACATTTAAATTGGGATGTTTTCAGGTGACTCTAAAGAGAAAAACTGTAGCTATTCATGGGCCCTAATGAGAGTGCTAATTTATATAGTTTCTGATGTGCAGCCCTGATTAGATCTTGGATAAGGAACATCCTTGAAATAACTTGTCAAGGCAAGTTCTCTGGGGCTGCTCTGGAAGGGAAGCAGTGCTCTCAGCAGAATGGCACCGCGGCTTTGGCGCCTCCTTGGGATGCTGCCAGTGATGGCCATCTTTCTTCTTTACCTTCTTGCAATAGCAGACATCACTCTTCTCCTCATTTGTCTTCCCTTCCTGCTCCTCCCCCTGCCTTCCCCTTGTCCTCCTCCCTCCCATAAAACTAAAAGCTAAAAAATGGAAGACAAAGGCAACAAGGTTTATGACATTTTTTCAAACACGAACAAAAAAGTCATCTCCAGAGAAATGCCTGCTATAGTCACACCTGCCGCCTAGTAACTGTCATCCTCAAGAGAGACACATGCTGTAACTGAATGGCATTGAAATGCCAGCGCTACTTCATTATTTTTAATATATGCCTCCCTTCTGTAAACCAACATATCAAAATCATAAGCACTAAGAGCAATAATTAATTTCCAAATGAGTTTTCTTTGAACTAAGAGTGCATAAAGTCATATTTGTGTCTTTCAGGTGTTTTTGAAAGCTTGGGCTTGAGCCAGTGTACCAGTCCAGCTGGGAAGAGTCCTCCTCTTTTCTTTTTCTGTCGTCTTTGGTTTTTCAGTGTTAGAAGGCTTTAGCTTCCTGTTCCTTGCCTGCATCCTCTAAAAGTTAGCTGCAGCAGTACTTCACTCAATTGCCCAAGCGCGCCTCTGAAGCAACAAGCAGGCAGATCCCTGCTGCCAACCTGTGCAGTGGGGGTTCCCCTGACTCCCAGGCTCCAGACTCACCCCGCAGTACAACGGAAGCTTCTCCTGCCTGCCTGGGCAGTGAGTTTTCCTTTTCTGGGCTTTGGCCTTGCTTACTTACACAAGGGGCATGTTTTGTCTGTTAACAGAAGATCCCCTAAGTTGTACGTTATAACACATGGACGCAAGATTTCTGCAAGCCCTCAGAAAAGCTTTGCTGTAGAGGGTAGAACTGTCCTACAGAAGCTACTGTACCATTCTGGATCCTCCCTTTGGTAAGCACCACTGTGAAATACCATGAAAAATGCACTGATGTAATTCACAATATTGAATGTTCTTAATAATTCTGAAAAGTTGCAGAAATACACTGCAGTGCTTCTTTGTTTCTTTTTCTCTCTTTTCTTCCTCCCTGACACGTAAGCATTGTTTGCAGAGAAGCATCTACCCAGACCTTTCCCTGCCCTCCATCCCCGGATGGATTTCCTTACACTGTACTGCTGAATTAACTCAGTGAATGTGTACAGATTACAAGAGCGGCCTGACCCAGGACAGTCCTTCCTAAATTACTTGTGGTTTCAGTTTCTCAGGCTCTTCCTGTAAAGCACCAGAGGTGAGCGCTTTGACACTCACATGCCCCAAACATAATGACTGACAGCAAAAGTTAAGGTGAAATAAGGAATGCTTGCAGCACTGTGCAGTTGCAGATGCTTCCCTTTTCCACAAAGCATTTGCTGCTGTCTGTGTAGGGATCATGGTTGCAGAATCAAAACACACTCCAGTCCCGTAAGAAAATCACTCTTCTGCATTCACCGGTGGGGGCCTGGCAGCTCCCCAGCTCCCTGACAGCTGACTGTCCCACAGCAACGTTTTCCCTCCATCTTTCCAGCCTTATTAAAGCTGTCATTTTTAAATGCGGAGGACATGAGATAACCGGGCCTTTTGACCTCAAGCCTTCACCTGACCTATGGCTGAATATAAAGTCACAGGGCAATTACAGTCTCCCATGTACAGTGTACAACAGATGTCTGGCTTACAGCAAAAAAACTCAAACAGAAGGCAGCTCTGAGCCCATTTAAAACAACACCAGTGGCAAATGGACTTTTAACTCACACTAGCAAATGGAGTAAATCTAGAATATTAAAAGCACAAACGTGCTTTTAAAGAGAATAAGAAGCAAACTAAAGTCACAGCACCACAAAGTTCTGGGAAGATAGCCAGTAAGAGCAGAAAAGGAAATAAAAACACTTCCTCATGCATCCTTCATGCATTTTTTCATGAGAAGCTATAAAGTTAAAAGCATCAGCCTGTGGGAGAGCCAGGGATCAAAACTGCGATGAGCTTCTCCTTTGGGAAGATACCCCCATTGAAGCTCCTTTTCCATCGCATCTTTCCACTCATTCAACACAAAGGCTTGACAGCCTCAATTTAAAGGCTTTAGGGAAGTCCCATTCATAAACTTGTTTTATAAACGCGTTTTCCTTGCAGAACAGAATAAGACCTACACTACTTAATGCATAAATACTCTTCTCTATTTAAGCACTGACGTTGCAGAGGAACAAAAAGGTCCAACTACATTCAGCTGCAACAAGCCTTGCTCACAGCTCACAGGGACAACAAGGTTTCCCAGTCTCACTTCCCTGCCTCGAGCTCCTGATTATCCTCAGTGCAAAAGCCAACGCACATCCTGTCAGGACGTACGGCCAGAAGTGACTGCAATGTATGAAACTACAAAATTTTCCTATCAGAAAATACAGTTTAGACAATCAAATTGTTTTGCATGAGTATGTCAATGCTGATCACGTTTTCACCAGGGAGCTGTCAAAATACAGCACTTTGATTCTCTCTTATTACTTTAATAAAATAGAAACATTTTGTTTAGACAAATTAAATGAAGCCTTTCTATATTTGTGAACAGAATTTTGGCAGATTTTTTTTTTTTTTTTTTTTGTAATAGGTTTGTATTCTGACTCCAGGAAGCCAAAATTCCTCCCACACACTATCATAGCAAGAAATGACCAAAAAATCCTCTTGGGATCCTCTTCAAATCTGCAGCTGATAAGAGACCAAAATAACTTCCTGTCTACCACTCAACTTCAATATTCCATTTCTGATAATCACGTGAGGTATTTCTACACCTGACTTCATTACAAGAACCACTTAATGAGTGTTGCAACTGCATTAATGTCAAATATTCCAGAGCTTCCTCCAAAGCCTTTCTGTAACTGTCATGAACTTACCCAGCCTCCACTCATGCTGCTAAGATGTACCAGCCTGTCCGTTCCACCTACATGAGCAAAAACGGAGCAGTAACCTTGCTGCAAGGGGAAAGGAAGGGAAAGTATGCACTTAGCTCCGCAGAGGAGCAAAAGGAGTACATCTACATTAGCATTTTAGCTTGGATGAGAAGAAAGCTTTTGAAGCAAACCTCTCAGGCATCCTTGCTTACTCTGCCTTGGTTTGCACCTCCCAGCCATCCCAGGCTGTGCAAACGGGAGCACTTTAGGTTGCAATAAACTATAAGTTGTGCTCCAGGTGTGCTTTTAACATGCTCCAACCTCTAGTGAGCACTCAGTCCATAAAAACTCTGAGAAAATCTGCAATAACTTCCTCTACCCCCAGAGCACAACGTGAATGTCTGGTACTCAGCTCCAGTTGCTTCACAGTACAGATCCACTCCTCTTGGGCCGTGCTGCCTGCTAATGCAGAGACAGTCACAGAGGAGAGGTCAGTGGGTCCCTTAGGGCACAGGAAATATAGTTGTGCTTTCTGTCAATAACAGCAGCGAGGGAGCACCTGAAAGATGCATGAGGAACTTTATGACATGAGAAACAGCAAAATAATTTCAACACTGTCATCCAGAGAAAAAGTGAAGGAGTTGGTTCTGCCTCAGAGTCTGCCAGCCAAAATGACAGGTTCATTTGGGAAGTACCAAGTGAAGAAGAACCCAAGTTTTTTAGAAAACGAGCTCTGACAGACTCCCAAGTAAGAATGAAAATAAATAAATAAATAAAATAAATAGAGTGTTTAAAGCACAAATGGACAGGAAGTGCAGTCAGGAAGAGATTTCTTTTTAGGGGGATTAAAAGTGTTGCTTTCAGACTGCACAGTATTTGCTGTGCAGATGCCTCAGGATGTGTTGTCAGGAACTATGTTCTGCCACTTGTCCCTTCCATTTAATTTCATCTAGAAATGCAGTTACATGCTAAAGACCAAGCCCTCACTGTTACACTCTACAGACAATTCCTCTAAAGATATGCAGTGGTTCTTTAGAAACAGCTTTTTGCTCTCCCTGTTTAAATACAGTTTTAGAACTTGACTGAACAACTGGAATATGAACGCTCCACCCCAGGTGACACTGCAGCATCCATCCAAGGTAGGGCAGTGCCAGTTCTCTGCTGTTCCCCGCTCCCATTTAGCATGATGTGCCTTCTTAGCTCACTGGGAGCGCATCTAATATCTCACAACCTACTTTTTTAAAGCAGTATTGTTTGTCACGTTTAAATTGAACGACCTGCATAATCTGAAGTTGCTACATTGCTTCAGGGAATTAGCTGCCATTTTGCACTTTGTTATTATGCTAAAATTACTTTTAAGTGTCAGTTCACTTGGAAAACTGCAAAATGTCATTTTACTTTTGGTTTCCTTACCAAATTATTTGATTCTCACAGTCATGGGGTATGTGCTAGCCATTGCTACAAGCTGACATGTAGCAATCCTGACCAGCTCAAGGCTGATTCTACCTGGTAGTACAGCAGTACTATTTTAGTATTGGGTGGCTTTGTATATTTTACAAATTCTAGTCAGATGGCAAAATTCACATGAAGAACATCCATTTAACTAGAGAGCTACAACATAACAGAAATGACAATGTAAATAGATGGTTCTTTGGGGAGAAGAGAGAGTACTGGGCTAGTGGTTAGTAACCTGGAAGTGCTGGACCTTACCCACCGTGACACTAGATTCCAGAGGACTGGAGACGACAATTCTGCTAGCAAAGCATTGAACTGCCTGGCAATTCCTCAAGTCCCTCTCTCACAGGTTGTTCTAGGATATTCCTTCTTATATGGGAACAGAGAAGTGCCGATGCTGGGTGGATGTCTCAAGTGCTTCCTTCTGGGTCCCGAAAGAACCCTGCTCCTCCTGCATGGGTACGTCACACCTGAGGACAGGCTGCCAAAGGCGATGCTAACGGGAGCTGGAAAGGCCCAACAGCTGCCATCACTGCCAGCCCAGGGCATGCTACTCGGTACAAACAGTTTATAGCGTGCCAGGAGCCAGATGCAAAGTCAAAACCTCAACCTTTCTGGATGAGGCCGTGAAAAGAATTAGGGCTCAGCTACTGTCTCCTAGCACTTTGCTTGTGCCATAGGAAGGGGCAGGCTAGGACTCAGATGAGAAGAATTTTTTTTAAATCAATACTTTTGATGGTAAAGTTGACTTATAAAGCTTTGCGCTTATAAATTAGTAAGTAGAACAGTACTTACATAACCTTTTACCATTTTTGCTACAAAAAATTAGGTTGGAAGGGAGAGAAAGAACTCAAGTTTCACAGTTTGGTTTTCAGTGAAAAATCTAAATACACTTTATAGGAAAGTCACTGGAAGAAAAAGCACTGTTTAAAGCCCTTTTGAAGTCAGTTTTGTCCGTGGATGCTTAGACTAACCATACCAAAGAATCTAATGAGTCGAACGTATGTCAGAGGGAATCCTGCATTAACTCCGAAGAAGAAAGGAAACGCGTGGCCCCAGAGGACTGACTGCAATCTAATTCCTTCCAACTTTGCTGTTCTACCCTCAAGACCAAAGAGAGACTTAGTAAAACCAGGGACAATCTAATTGGTTTTTAAGCACATCAGCTGGCTAGGCTTTGCCCAGAGGTTATTAATGAAAAATTTGACCGACTGAACGACCAAACGAGAGTTTATTGCCTAGCCCTGTAACCATAGCAATTGTAATTAAGTGGTAGCCTGGGAGAGTCTGTGAGCAATATCCTGCTAACCCAGAGCAGAAACTTAAATGTTTAAACAAATGATTAAATTTGCCATAACTTGCTCATCTTGCATTCAGACTGGTAATTCTAACCAGTACTTAAGACATTTTGCCAACTTACGTGGATTATTGACATGGCACAGCTGCTATGCAGAGCACTGAATGCGCTATTGTATTATTTATGCTAAGGAAGCATCCTGAGACTGTAGCCAAGGTAAGACACTACACAAATTTGCAGGTCTGACAAATATCCAGACTAAGAACTGCAGAGCAGGGGTCAGGAGTGACTCTCTAGGCCACACTGAACATCTTCAGACTGATGGATCTCTCCCATCTCAAGCAAGTATCCTAACTACACCACGCAGCTGCCTCTTCCGATCACCGCGTTATGCCCTGCAGCGATGAGCCACTCACGTGCAGGTGGATTCCCACCTTCCCACTTGTGTTACTGTCTCCTTATAAACAACGCTCTGTTCACAACGCAGTAGTCAACACATTCATAGCCAACTACTAATTCCTGTAGTGTACCTTTGTTTACTTGCTTTTCTGGAACATTCTGTTTGGTTGATAGGACTTTTCAGAATTTGCCACAGAGTATTTCTCAGCTGTATGACTGCTCCTTTTAAAGTGGGGTGCCGGTTTCCACCAGCCAAATTTAGCTTCTTGCCTGACTTGGCAGCAGCAATTACCAACCTCACTTCCTGCTAGTGGTCTGGCAGGATCATAGAATCACAGAATATCCTGAGTTGGAAGAGACCCACAAGGATCATTGAATCCAACTCCTGGCTCCACACAGGACCACCCAAAAACCAAACCATGTGTCTGAGAGCGTTGTCCAAATGCTTCCTGAACGCCAGCAGGCTCGGTGCTGTGACCACTGCCCTAGGGAGCCTGTTCCAGTGCCCGACCACCCTCTTAGTGAAGAGCCTTTTCCTAATCCCCAGCCTGACCCTCCCCTGTCACAGCTCCATGCCGTTCCCTCGGGTCCTGTCGCTGCCATCGGAGAGCAGAGATCAGTGCCTGCCCCTCCGCTCCCCTCGTGAGGCAGCCGCAGGCCGCCTTGAGGCCTGCCCTCATCGCCTCTTCTCTGGGCTGAACAATCCAAGGGACCTCAGCCGTTCCACACACGTCTTCCCCAATAGACCCTTCCCCATCTTTGTTGCCTTTCTTTGGACACCGTCTAATAGTTTCACGTCCTTCTTATATTGTGGCACCCAAAGCCGCACACAGTGCTCGAGGTGAGGCCGCACCAGCGCAGAGCAGAGCAGGACAGCCACTTCCCTTGACCGGCTAGCAATGCTGCTAGGATCAGCTCCCAAATCTTCTCTGATCAACTCCCACATCTTCAGTTTCTTCATCACAACTTGGATCAGGCTTAGTGTTAGTGTTCAGAGCCACTGGATGACTCAGCTGTACCTATACAGAATCACCATGCCATGGCTGGGCACCTTACTGTCAAGGGCTAGATTGCTGTTTTTATTTTGGGCTTGATTGCCTTTCCCAAAGTTTCGAACATGATGCAGGGTTAATCTAGAAGGGTTAGTGCACCCTGGTTAGAACTAGGTCTGCAAGAAAGAAGAACTGTTGCTGTAAATTTCAGGTTAGTGCAGCATACTAACTTTTAGGGGTCAGCAGGTGACTTAACTAAGATAAGCACTCTCCTAGAATTAGGAAGCAAAATCCAGATTTGTAGGGGCTGGAGAGTTAGGAGAAGCAGCGTGCCCAGACAGATCACTGGAGTTTGGTTTAGCAATTGTACGAGCAGGGGCTGCCAACAGCAACTGGCTGTTTCAGGAGCTGCAATTTTTACAGATGGCACTTACTTCCCAGTCCTAAAGGTAAAGAACAGAAATTACATACAGCTTTGGCCACACAGACCAAATTCAGGTATAACTTAAATCCTACTCTGCTCAGTATGATTTAAAAAAAAAAAAAGAAAAAAAGATGATGCAGTTAATCAATTTGTGTCTTGAACAATGCAAAACCAAACCAAACCAATCAAAGAAATAAAAACCACATCCCAAAACACACATCACTCATCTTGGCTGCACACGAGGACAATTACCTCAGCCACCAAAGCTATATAGGTATAAACCAATATCAGACAACAAATGGTTGGCACAGAAACAATTTAAACCTTCTTTGTGAACGTCCCTTTTAATCAGTATATGGATAAATCGGACTTAGGCTCCCTGTCCTACAGCCACGCATGATGTAGCTAGAGATGTCCACTTTCA
The DNA here is from genome assembly GCA_013399475.1 of Chauna torquata. Taxonomy (NCBI): domain Eukaryota; kingdom Metazoa; phylum Chordata; class Aves; order Anseriformes; family Anhimidae; genus Chauna; species Chauna torquata. The sequence continues at coordinate 370,913 of VXAL01012976.1, read as the reverse complement.
CACTTATTCACAATACCATGCACTGGAACTGTCCGTGAGCATGTTTCAAAAAAGCTGAAGAAAATCAAAATGAAAAATCAATTCAACGTGTAGTGTTTCTGGTTAAAAAAACAAACAAACAAAAACAACCAAAAAAAGACAGCTAGATCAGCTTGGGCGGAAAAAGAAAATGCTAATAAAAAAAAAGAAGGCAGAGAGAAAAATTGTAAAAGAATAATCCTTTGAAATGGTAACAGATTTGTGTAATGCTTAATTTCAATCAATATATAGGACTAGACAAGGATCATCCTCACAAAGGATGACATAAAAGGATTAGCGACTCCCAGCCAGGACAAGACCACACAGAGACATGCTTATTACAGTTTGGAATTTCTCTCTAAGAAATTTTCTTAGAGAAAAATTTCGTCTCTAAGATTTTAAAATTCAAGTGAGTCCAACAGAAACAGGTGGAAAAGAGGGTGTTTTTATTTTTTTCTTTTATTTTTAAGGTGCGGGTTTAAGATGCATATTAAGAATTTAATAATGTTAATCCAGAGCAACAGAAAGGACAAGCTCCCAGAAAAAGTTACATCACCGTCTTAATAGAGGATAATCTAACTATTTACATTGAACAATTTTAAGTACTTTTTCTTTCTTTCCCCCCACCCCTGCCTCCGTGTTCGAGTCTTTAGGGTGCACGTTTCAAGTTTCCCACTATGCAACGACAGCCAGACCTTTCAAAACGAAAACTGAGACTCGTGATCAATATGATTCTGTGAATGAGGACTCTAAGGAAAAAGTGATCAAAAATGCAAGTAAAGTGATGATACATCAACATGTAGGCTGCATAGCAATGAAGAAGCAACCTGTAAGAAGATCAGAGACAATAACAAAGCAAACGGAGAATGCTTTTAAATTTGCTATGAATGGGAAAAATAGGACTCTGCACTGTCGTTTTCACACAAAACTGCATGAATTGACTTTGTGCACAAGGACCCCAGCATGTCGTCTGTCTCTAGCACAGCTTTTATCAACTAAAGTTTTTTCTTCTCAGATTTCTGTCCTTCTTGGTACACCTTTATCCAAAGCCAGCTCCTCTGAGTTAACAGGTATCCACCACCAACAGCCAACAGGTTATGCTAGATACTCGATAACCAAATCCTCTTCTAGTTTTCCAGGGGGAAAGAGGAAAATCCAACAGCAACTTTCAGCAATACGAAACACCTTCCAAAACCCTTTTTTCACATATACCTGGAGTCAATGCACAAGGTAATAAACCTCAGAACAGTAAAGTGGCCCAAATCTTTAACTTCCAACAGGCAGCCACTTCTGCACACAGAGATGGGGATATTGTTCTGTGACAAGTGATTTTTGTAGACAAACAACTGAAAAAAAAGTTAGAATCCACAGAGCTTTAATTTCAAAACAGGAGGCACCCACAGCTTTTTGCCTTCTGTGAGACTAAAACAATAAACTGTTAACATCAAGAACTGCCCAAATAAGCCTCAGCTATTATGTCTAGACTTAATTGCAAGAAAGCTGGATTACAATAAAATTTCCTATCGCACCAGCTCTCCCTGTTGCCTTTGGTGGTGATAAACTATCTTCGAATAGTTTTATTAGGAATTTGCAGCACCTTAGGATTTCCTGCGGAGAACCTACTGACAGGACACTCACACAGTCAGCCTGTACTACACCTTACCAACAGCAAGCCAGAGGAACGTCAGCAAGACACTGAAGAAGTAGTAGATCAGTATACTGCGTTCATCCATTTTCTGAAGTTTTAGCATACCCACCAGGGCTCAGATTGGACTTCCATTCTTCCGAAGTGGCACCAAAATTTCTCCACAGACACACACCCTCACCTGGTCCACACAGATGTGCCCATCTCTGCTAGCCCTCTCCATCATCTATTACTTTCTGCAGCCTTCAGAATTAAACCGTCCTAAAAAATCTTCTTCATTCTTTCCCTCCATGAAAGGAACCTACTTTTCTAGCATTTCCTCAGTTTCCACAGCTTCTAGGTATAGATCCCTATGCATGGGAATCTTTTTTTCTTTTCTTTAATGGGCATGCCACATTCATCATATTTTGCCAGGACTATTTTCACTAGCATTATTTATTTCTCCATTATTTTATCTTCCTTTATGGAAAGCAGTTCTCACACCCTATCTTTGGTGCTATAATTACTTCTCTTGTTCCAGTGTACTGTCTCTCATCTCCCTGCCTCTTTTCAGTATTTTGATCTGCTCTTCTTCTTTCTTATTCTGTCATTCCCTTTCCTACCATCTCTGTTCCCAAGTTGCACTCCCATCTCAAGAAGAAGGGCGTAATTTCTTAGTTTCCTGTTTTCCCTATTAGTTATGCTACTGGTGAATCATCCTAATTGCAAAGAAGAACATATTCCCCATCATTTGTGAATTTGGTTTACAAATCTGATTGAATGATAGGAATAAATATTACATAAAATGAATATGCAGAAATTAGCTAGCCACTAAGCACAACACTAAGGCTGTTCATACAGGTTGAGAATATCCGGTAGGAAATCATAGGGTAGACATCCTGGTGTACTGTTTAATAATGTCAGACATGGTTTACAGCCAAAATGTAATTTGTTTCTACAGATAACTATTAAAATTGTCTGCTTTTTCTGCAAATGCAGATATGAAAGTCATAACAGATCTGTCAAGTATTTAGCAGAAATAGCAATCAAAACAAAGAGACAGAATTGCTGTATGCAAATAAGCCTCTTTTATAATCACAAGTAAAGTTTGGGTAAGAAGAACAGCACTCTTACACACCAACTTATTAAACAAGTATCAAAGAAGTGATACATGAAATGGTAAATAGGCATGTACATGGGACATAAACTTGTTAAAGTCCCCTGCAAGCTGGGAATGGTGGCATCAGTGGTTCAGATTTCAAAATCAGAGCCAGGAGTCCCACATCCCACCAGGCACCAGCAAAATGGGGAAAATGCCATTTGCTGTTCCTTCCAGGGATATTGTTAATTAATTAATTCTTAATTAAGTTTGCAAAATACAAATATCCTTGATTGAAAGACACTGTAAAAGGGAAATTATTGTTAGGAGGATCAGAACTCTTGCCTTGGGAAAAACCTTTGGGTGTGTTTTCTCATTAATGCTAATGGAAATTAACAGCGTAATGCAAGCCAAGCTGAAAATAAGATACTTCACATTTGCATCTTAACTACATTTGCTTCAGTACGTGTTCAGGATCATTGACACGTGTAGGAAGATGAGTCTCAGCACTTTGAGCTGTAGCTGTTAAGTGGTCATATATGCACAAATACATCTGAGTAAAAAAAAAATATTTGAAATAGTTATGACAGTACTTTCCTTAGAGCAACACACATGGCAGAATGTAGGAATGTAGGAACGTGCCTTTCTAAACAGACAGCTGAACCTAGCAGAGAAAGCGAAAAAAAAAAAAAAAAAATCAGGAAAGGCCAAAGGCTAGATCCAGGAAAAAAAGACTTGGAGACCACTCAGAAACAAAAAAGAGAGGGAGAGAGGGAGAGAGGCACATGGGTCACCTATATTTAACTCAAGTCCAAAGCTGCAAGTCTGAGAGCCTTTGGTTCACCTTGGCTACGTCTGGATATGTTTAAGACCCTCATTTTCCCCATGCCCTAACAAGACTTTGCTTTGGTCTTGTCCAGTTGCCTGTTCACTCTTGACAGCCCAAGCAGCTCAGCGCCTACCCTATGCCTGTCAGACACGGGGTCAGCACCTCCTGCCTTAATGCTCTTCTGACATTGGCCCTGCTAGAGAGGGTCTCACACACATGGGAACATAGAAAGCAGTTGCACTGACCATGTCAAAACACACCTGGAAGAAGAGGACCAGTTTTTGCAGTCTCACATGCAGGGAGCCGAGTTACCAGACGGGAGCTGCTCAGGAGAGATGTCAAGCCCCACCCCACAAACACGCAAGTTCAGCCTGTCCTTTCCCGCACCAAGCAGAGGAGATGGGGCACAGGTAACCTTTCCATTCCAAATCTCAGTTGAGTGTCTGAACACTAGACCATGGAGACAGTCTCTGTCTCGGCCCTTCCTGCAGCCTAAAGAATACGAAAAGTCATTACAGAAAAGAGCTTCAAGAGAGAGACCTGACACAGCCCCTTTCCCAGGGCATCACACAGCCCTACGCGCCTTTCAACTCCTACACGGATGACGCAAGATCATATGACAAGCAGCTGCCTTTATCAGACCTGCAGGTGGGTGACCATACCAGCAGCTAAAGGCCCCTGTTACTTGTGCCAGTCTGAGCTCTCTGTTCGTAATCAGTGCATCAAGTTACTCTTATCTTTGTCACCTAATTTCCTTTCGCCGCACGGTCAGTATGTCCGCTTGCAAACATATTGGATTTCCTCATATTCCCACAGCTTCTGCTAACTTATGCCAAGAGCCTCGCAGCTGCCGACTGCTGGGCACCCTCCTGAGGGGCAGCCACTAGAAGTTTAACCTCGTCCTTCACAGGCCGGAGGACTTGAGCCGAAGCCTTCCAAGTGTGCAGTTTCCAGGGCTAGGATTATTTTACCGTATGCCATCCAGTGCAGCAAGTATGCACTGAGCAGGCCTTCAAAATCTGGAGCTTGCACACGTGAAAGGAGGAAGGACACACAGCGTACGGGCCCACTGGTGCCAGGTGCCATTCGGTGAGTGGCACTGAGGCTGGAGCTGGGGTTTGCACACTCAGCTGTAGAAGAGTTGACACCTAAGGGAGTTACTGGTGCAAACCTGCGCACTTGCAGCACTGTGGTGCCTTCCATCTTGGAGGGGTTGCCAAGCAAGGACTTGGAAAATCAAAACTTTCTCTTACTTTACTTTAAAAAGAACAGATAAAGATCGCAGCACACAAAACTAAAAATCCTCCCCCTCCTCCCCTCCCCAGTCTAGGGCAAATCTTGCCTTCCTGGCTGGTCAGGGTAGGTACCATTGAGCAAAAACCAGCTCGTCAATATTGGCTCCCACAACCTGCTCACTAGTCATTCCCTAGTTCTCACACCACAGCAAATACAAGTAACACCAGCTAAAGAGGGGAAACAACTTCTAAATGTAAGGATACTTGTTTCCCTTCTGCTGGGATGTTGCTTGTGTATGATAAGAACTTCGGCATCAAGGAAACTATGAAGCTTACGTGAAGATTGTGCAGCACGGTAAGAATAAACCAAGAACCTCAAAAGAAACCTTGAGACCATGAAAGCTTCCCTTACACAAATCACACACTTCTAGAGCTACTTAGTAAAAATATTTGAGCAGGATTAGATCTTCAATCACTGACTGGCTGCATTGTCTGTAGTGTTTTTTCGATCCTATTTTCATTCCAAAGGCCAAAATTACTCATAATAGTAATCAGAGGAATTTAGAAGAATTTGTGTCCTCTTTGCTTAATAACTTCTGAGGGTTGTCAAGGGTTAATGTCTTCTGCATTTTCAATTAACATGATAAAAACAGCACAAGACAAAGCAGGATATATATTTTACTAAGGCATAATTCTGGGAAATTCACATTTTTGTAAGAGAATGATTTACCACAACAACTTATGCCTTTCTCCTTAATTAATGTGTCCCAAAAAAATGTTATTTGTTTCTGTGAGGATGATAATCACCAGATTTTGCCGACTCAGACAGACACTGACAATTGCAAAAAGAATCACTTGCATAGCCCCATGCAAACGCAGTTACCTGTTCTACACTAAGAAAATATATGTCAAGCAAGCTGTGTACAAAACTGTGGAACAGAGACACTGTCAAGCACAAACGTTTTTCCATTCACAACCCTCTGAAATCCCCGAGCACCACGGTGGGTCACAACTACTACCTGAGGGAGACCTGTGCTGTAGGTTGGCACAGCTCCCTGACCCGGAGGGAACGACACCCATTTTTTTTAAAGCATGGCAGAGCCTGGGACAAACGTCCTGCAGGAGGCCCCCACGGTGGACAGAGGAGGCTGAAGCATGGGTTTCTACAAAGAACTGAGCCTCTCCCCCTGCTTTTCATGATTTTTCTTGCCTTCCTAAACCTTCAACCAGTTATAAAGATACAATGTGCAGGCCAATATACTTGCTGCTTGCCTCCCTGAAATAAGCAAGCTGGCTGGCCATGGGGAAATCTGGGGCTCTTGTCCTCGTATCAGCTGCCTGACTACTTCCACTACCAGCCAGCACTGTATGCCTGGTATCTCTTATGGCATACAATGGTAAAGGAATGAGGAGTGATTTTAGCTTGCTTTTGGCTTCCCCACCTCTTCATGAATCCAGGCTACAGTACTTGCAGTTTGGGAGAGCATAATGTCATCCATTTCCCAGGTTGCAGAGCCAGTGGAAGAATTCCTGCAAGCACCGCTAGATGCCAGGCTGGACTCCCCCATAAGCAAGCACTTCCACATAACATACTAACACGGTCTCTTGATAACTACTCCTGGGATTTGTCCTCCCCCCCACTGACCTGCAACAGCAAACAGCTGCAGAACTGTAAGCAGAGTGAAATATCATCTGTCATCATGCTGACCTTTCAGTGCCTGCTCTCTTTCTTGCATTAAGTCACACTCCACGATTTTGTCCAGATTGTTTTGGGAAGCATTTTTGTTTGTAAGTCAGGTCATAAGTTCGCTTGCCACGCTGGGACAGAGGCTCATATCCTGTGATGACACCGCAGTGAAACACAGAATGAGTTTTCAAGCGAGATTTTCAAACCCTACTGTTCATCTCTGGTGCCCAAACAGGTGGAAAATACGAGCAGCACTGTGCAAACTGACTTTCATGTAGCCATACTGACTTCTGCCACTCAAAAATGTGTCTCTTCTTTCCTCTCTGAGTGCAAGAGTTGGCAGTACACAGGTAAGGCTTCCTCCTCTTGGAGAAACCATTCATTACTGTATTCAGAAAACCATTCCTGCTTTCCTACTTACACCGTTCTTCATCTAAAACGTCATTTCACAAACTGCTGTGGTATGGGTATGAAACTGTGGGGCTCAAAACAAATATTCCCTGCTATCCTAAATCTGCTGAAGATGCTCTTATCAGCTGTTGTTATTTTTAAAATCTTTGGCACATTAAGACTAGAATTGGTCTCGGGGAAATATTTGGGACAAGAAGAAATTTATCATGAAAGATTACAGGGTTAAAAGACCATTATTTGTATGAAGCCATTCAAGTTTACATTCAATATCATAAACAATAACAAACAGAAACACCCAACAGAAGGATTACGTAAATAGGGATTTACTTTGCCAAGCTACAGCTTCATTTTACATGTTAAAACAACTGTTCCTGCTATATATTAAAAAAACAAAACAAAACAAAAACAAACAACAAAAACACCACATGGCTTTCCATGGCCAAGGATTAGTTACCTCCATACAATCACTCACGAGACTCTAAATCACATGAACTGTTCTGGAGAGCTCTCTCCTTAAAATCTGCTTAAGGATTAAGTCCCTTTTCCAAAACGGCATCTGTAATTAAAAGCGGTGCTTGACTTATTTCCATGTAACACCAATAAAGAAATACAGCTTTCTCCACTGAACTTTCCAAGTGGAAAGCTGTCAAGACTGCAGAGAATGGCAGATGAGGGGGGCAGCAGACAAAGGCCAAGGACAGATGGAACTGCCACACCACCCACCGTAGTCCCTCCTCACTGAATATGTATATGGCCTGCTGTGACACAGGAAAGAGGCTGCAAAACTGTCTCTGCCTTTCCTTCCTTCACATCGCCACTCTAAGTGCCCACGGCTGGTGCTGAGCCTCTCTTCAGGACATGTGCACTTTAGCTAACCTCTCATGGCAACAGCTCCCACGGAAAACCTCTCTTGGGCCGAGCCTGCTGCCCCAGCCTGGGAAGCACTGCCTTGAATCCTGAACTGGCCTCCATCAGCAGCTGAGGAACGCCAGCCCATAAAGAGCAGGATCCTGCCAGAGAACAGGGATGTGGAGCTCTAAGTAGTGTTACGCAGCCAGGTGCCTTCACTGCAAGTGGCTGTACGCAGCTGCTATCAGGTGACTGAGGGCCCAGGGAGAAACATCTGCTGCACAACAGAAGGTAAAGAGCAGAGCCCGAGTCCCTTCCTGCAGAGCACGGAGCAGAAGTGCCGAAGTGAGAAGAGCTATTGCTGGACAGATGGTGGGACTGCCTGCTGGCACACAAAAGACTGTTTGTTCTACAAGACTAGTCTTGCAGCTCCTGAGCCCCCACAGAGGCACATCCCAGCTCAGCCACCCACAGCTCTGCCCCCAGCAGCTTACAGCTGCACCGTATCAGAGCTGGCCTTTCCTCCAGGCAGCTGAAACCCTGAAGGTGGGGACGAGCTTGTGGCTCTGATAAAACATTAAGACAGCAGTAAAGAGAACAAGTGGCCTGATGCAGACACCTCTCAGGAGGACAACAGAGAGCACTTGCTGGTGGAAGTCAGTGAAGCCAACAAGAGCCATTTTAAACCCACTTAGGAAGAGAAGCAATCTCCTTCTCTCTTCCTACTCCTTCAGAAGCCAGTCTTCTGAGGAGAGATGATTAGAAAGTGAGCTTTACCCATGGAAACTTTTTTGCATATTTTCTCTAGTTGACAGAAAACCGCGAACAGTAAGAGTGGCAGAGAGGCTGCGGTGAGCCCAGACACACACAATCAGTTCTCCAGCATGCTGACAGCCCCTGCAGGTGGAAGGTGCAGACAAGGTATTTTGGCTAACGAATCAGTATAGCTTACTCCCCTCCCTCTTTCCCCAGCCAGCATTCCAAATTCCCACAATTTGCTACTGCAAAGCAAAAAATGCCCCATCCCCAGCCTCCCAGCGGTAGCTCCCCTTCCCTGGAACCAGGGGCACAGGCAGCTGCAGCATGCAAGAAGCAGCAGCAAGCAGCCCACTCGTACCTTGCTCAATATCTGCTCCCGTTTCTTGTGAAGGTTCTGCTCAGAGTTTGTAAAGGATTCAGAAAAAGTATAGATGTTTTAAACAGGATCAGCTGTTAAGAGTCCTACAGCTTGCTCATAACCTCAGCAGGTAACCATCTATATCACTTTTTCCTGATCTTCTTATAACTGTCTACAAACACACACTAGTCATGCTATAAAAACATTAGTCTTTTTTCATTTGTTAACTTATTATAAATGGAAGCCTTGCATAAAAAGGAACTTAGCCCTCATTCAAATCTGTACACTTGATTTTCACTTTGATTTTTTAACCACCACTTATTTTAATAAAAGGGAAATTATCTCTTTGCCTCGCTTCTTTTGCATATTGAGAAATGTTCAGTTACATCCTTCTTCCTTCCTGTTCAGCAGTGCAAAGCAGGACATAGCACAACACATTAGGGATGGCACTCACTGAGGGACTTGTTCTTTCTCACTGCTCTCCTCATGGAGAGAAAACAGCAGGTCCCAGAGGTTTGTGTTGGAAGACAGCTGGAAAAGGCAGGCAGAGGGCTGCAGACTCTGTGAGGGGTGAGAATCTGCTGAAAACTAAATGAAGTCCAAGGCTGTGTCTTGCAGACTATGAAATCTCCACTCAATGGGGATTTGGGAGCAGGTGGTGGCAGTCAAAGTCCACCAATGCACTGAGGCAAGCAGAGGTGCAGGGAGCAGCAGATTAACGTCAGTGATCCCGGGTTCTTGCAGAGTTTTCATACTTGCTGGAGGATCCGTATAGGCTGAACTCACTGCTATTCCAGTGAGAATGGACAAGGACAACCCTCAGTGTCCCTAATGACATGCTGCGGTGAGATACCCTCCCTCATTCTCTTCACTCAATTTCTACTCTTCTAACCTGGCTCCTGATAAAACACTACTTTTCTTGCTAAACAAAGGTGGCTTCCTTTGCCACCATTAACAGCAAAAGGACGCTGAAAAGGAAGAGGTTCCTCTGCAGAGGCCCTAGCTTCGACTGCTCCTGAGTGGAATTTTTGGACAATAGTTCTTTCAATCACTTTCATCCCAGTCTTTGCACATTCCTTCACACCTGCCTCTTAAAAATCCAATATCTCTGTGCTGCTGCCTTTGAACGTCTCCTTGCAAGTACCTCAAACAAATCTGATGGCATAATGACCATTTTCCCTCAGATGAAGGCTCTGTCTTTTGTCACTTAGTGTTCATTTCCAACCACTACAGCTTCTGATCTTATTGATTGCTCAAGAAAAAGAAGCAAGAAAACAGTCCTGACACAATCACCAGAAATATGCATCCTTCCCCAGTCATTTTGTAATTCTTACTCTAGTCTATAGCAGGGTCACTAAAACCTTCCCACGATGACTGTGGTAGGCTCTTTCATTACCTCCAAAAACACTGGGTGCTCTGCCCTCACCTTCCACCCTGCAGGCCTGTCATAAACTCCTGCTATCTTCTTCTATCATTCTTATTTTTCTCTTCCAGTTCTCTTTATTAAAGTGGCCAAGTCTGCCTAACCAGTTTTTACTTTAGACCTACCCTGAGCTCACACATTACTGTTACCCTTCCTTTCCTGTTGAATCTTCTCTTTTTCATAGGATCAGGTTTGGGGAGTGGAGCGCAGGAACACTTGCTGTGACCAATGTGACCTCCACACACGTGTGCAACGCTATGGAAGCGTGTTATTCGCCAGCTTGCTTTCCCTCCAGTTGCAAACACTGAAATTACCAATGTGATCACAACAAATGCTTTATAAGAAGGAAAACATTTTAAATGCTTTCAGAAACAGTGTACACTGTACAGAAAGTTAATCTTGCTCTGCAACTAGGGTGGTAGTTGTGCTGCAGAGCAGTTACTCACAGAAAGCATCCAGAGAATACATGGGGACCTAGACTCCTATAAGGCTGAAGGGAACTCACAGCATGACCTAAACTACTTTCAAGTGTACCAAGTCATTTATACCTGGTCTGATACATTTATACCTATCAAGAAAAAGAACCTCCACTGATACCATGGAGACTACTCAAAGAGTAAATTGCTACTTCAGGTCAGTAAACCCATCAAATTCTGGCTCACTGACCAATTTCTGAAAACAACTGCATTGCTTTTTCTTGCATTGACGATATCACACACAGAGAATTGCAAGCCTTGAATATTTTTGCTCTTTGTGGGAAAGACGCATGTAAATTTATAATTTCAGAATAATGATTAAGATTCATAACTATTTTCTGTTATAGAAAAATCAGACTATTTTCTTATCTTCAGAGATGAAGTTTAAATCGCTTTAATAATGAAATCCACTTTTCATTTGTATTGTGTTTCTTCTGCACTCTCATTAACAATTCATAATTTAAGGATCAGGAGTGATTAATGGCTGGCTTCACCACATAATGCTTTTAAGGAACAACGGTGCAGTTCAGAAGGTTCAGCGGCTCCCCTCATTCTATGTTACACACATTAACGTGCACTGAAACTAATCCGATTCATTCGAATCGGAGAAAAGGCACGATGTGGTCCAGAAACCCTACTGGAAGCTGTGTGAACTTACTAGATGAAAAGTGCAGCAAATATTGTAAAAGAAAAAGAAAAAAAGAGAAACAGAGGCAGTGTTAAGTTTTAACAGCAAACTTAAAAATACAGCCAGGACCCACAGCAAAGAGTAATATGCTGCTGTGCTCCTGACTGGGAAGGACTGGCGACAACCACCGTGTTTTCTACTTGCTCCAGAAGGAGCAGCAGCAGTTGGGGCATGCCAAATAGGCAATTGCTTCCCTATGTTTTCAGCTAACCCGCATGTGCAGATTTAGATGGTAGGAGAGTTCAAACAGTTGCCTCCTGCCTGCCTTCTCCTCCATGGAGAAGACTTCCTTGCCCATCCCTCTGACAAGAAGGTAGTGGACTTAGGGTCTGACTTTCCCTCATCAATGCTGAACGCGGATAAATGACACAGGGAAGCAAAGGAGCGTCTTCTCTTCCCATACTGTCTGACTCAGTTCCCAGGTCGAGTTGAGATCATGTTTCTGCGTGGTGTCTAGAAGAAACACACTGGAAGAGAGCAAGGAGTGCTGTGAAATACTAAGCACACAGCCAGGGACCTCCTCATCCCTCAGACGTAAGAGTACCCCAGACTCAGCACAGCGTCCTGGAATGCAGAGAAAGAAGCCTCTACCAGCAGAATCTGAGAAAAGAGACCTTTCACAGTTCTTCAAGGTTATTTTGATGATACCTTTTCATTTGACTTTGGAATCGGATTATAGCTATTTACAATGCAATTTACAGATGCAGGCCCTAAATTGCAACATCAGCATATTTGAGCCACTGCTGCTGAGGGGCTGTCTGGGTTCCTCCAACACTTCAAAAAGTCACACATATGCTCAGCTTTTCCCAGTGTATTCACCCTGCTGCTGGAAAACCAACCCAAGCCCAAACCACAGAGCTGGCAGAAGAGGGGCCAGTGACTCGGAGGAGTGAATCTAATGATCGGTTCTGGCAAACCCATATGACAGACACTGACTGCTGAATCAGGGGTGAGAGGGGTGGGGGGGAGAGTGGAGGACGGGGTCAGGTTTTCCTGCAGTACTGCTCTTATGAAAGCTTGGTCAGAAGGAAAGGAAGGCGAGGTTATTATATACATATTTATCTTGCAACCAAACATATTGCAGGTGTTACCGGTTGCATTGCACACAGCTGTGCAGAAGCAGTTTGAGATCCCACATTCCTTGTTTTGCTTAGCATGTTCTTTATTTTTACTGACTGCCATCCTAAGAAAACTACAGATCATTTCTTACCTTATCTTACTTTCCAACGCATACAGAAGTGTTCTCCTCTCTCCCTAATACCCAGACTACATATAAACTTTCCATGAGCAAACACCAAGCTCAAGTTTCCCAGATACCCTTCCCACTGAAAGCCAGCCCACACGGAGGGTGGAAGGATGCAGGCCATAGCTGAATCCAGCGTTGAACTGAAAAAATGCACTGAAGAACCTAATCCTCTTAATTTTCAAAATAGTGACGGTGATAGCTAGTAAAAATTGGGAGTTAGCAGAGCTCCCAAGCTATTTACGTTGTTAGGGATTTACAGAGACAAGATACGCGAGTAGATTGGTAATGGCCGAGAATACTGATCACAAGGGGGAGTACTGCCTCACTGTTTTGGCTCTCTAGACGATAAGCAATGACTAAGTTCTTTGCTCAAGAGACATTTGATTCATTTTTTGTTAATTTAATTTTCTAAGAATTAAGAAAAGGATGAATTTCTTACTTAGTTTTCATTTAGCTCCCACTAAATATGGGAATTTTATTAATATGGGAATATTATTAAATATAATAATACCACTCCCAGGAGTTGGTATTCTACTGCCACTTTTACTGGAATAGGGGAGACAGCTGTCTCCAAGACCTACTGCTGTGTACTTCCTGGTGACTTGACTGGACAAATGTTCCCCATCACCTCCCCCAGAAACAAAGATAAATGACATGTTGAAGTATTGCCTTAGTGCCTGCATAGAAGTGCTACTAGCTAGGAGATGAAAAGACAACTTGATTACCATCCCTTGAAATTCTGCAAATAGACACAGAGTACATCAGACACGCTGATGAGGATGAGCCAAGTTGGAGTGTCATCACAGTGAGAAGCATCCTATCCTCATAATTCAAGTGGGTAAAGGAGATTCATTCAGATGATCAGCTCACTTACTACTGCATCTGCCTGGCTTCTCACTACCCTTCACATCAGAGACTGTACAGCCCAGAAGGACTGCTGCAATCACCGAGATGTTCTCCTGCATATTACAGGCCTTAATGTTTGCTCTGTTCTCGTCTGGAACAGTTCATACTTCGGACTAAAACAGTCAGCCCTAATCTGCAAATTGCCAGCACCGTAGAGCACAAACACAATTTTAGAAAGATTTCTCTGGATATTAATAATCCTTAATACTAAATATTTGCTTGCCGTTTTTAACTTCTGACACTTTTAATATGTCCAGCTCCATCCACAAATTTTGGGGCTTCTCATACATCTTTATTGGTTAGAGTGAAGTCTATTAGATCTTTATACAGCCACTTAAAAAGCAATATCGTCTTAGTTGTCCTCGTTTTTCATTCAAGAGCTCCAGTTTCCAGGGTCACAACATAACTGCATAATTTCCAGTCCTTCCAGTGATGTTTCACTGCTGCCACTCCGATCCTCCCCAGCCAGAATGAAGCCCTGGGGGCAGCAGAAGGGCGAGCCCTGCCCATCGCAGCTGCCCCTGCAGGTACGTGGCTGCAAATGCCATTACAGTGAGCAGGAGATGATGTTGGCCTGAGAGGGTTGTCCAAAGAGAAATGAGGCATCCAAAACATGCAGAAGTATCATCACTGTGGCTCTGACCTGCCCAATGCAGGGCCCACATCCAATGTTCCCCTGCAAAGCTATGTGAGCCCAAAGCTCCGATTTACTCCCAGTTCAGACCCTTCCTGATGCAATCCCAAAGGCTGTGCGCAGCGTGGCTGTGCGTGCTCCTCCTGCACAGCCGCATGGCTCAGGCTCTGGAGGCTGTGCCCGCCAGCTCCAGACACACAAGGAAGCTCCAGGGCCGTGAACAGGGAAGAGAACTTTCTCCTGGGAGCAGGATTCCCACAGATTAAGCAACTATGTTTAACTTTTAGAATTTTGGAGGAAACAGACAAGCAAACAAACAAACAAAAAAAAAAACCCCACAATTTCTACATTCGAGTTGGTGTGCTGCCTTCTTTGCTCCTCAGCACAGAAATTTACATTTTGTAATGTTACAATGCATATTGATCTCTGATACCTGTAACAGTGACCTGGCCTTTCAATCATTTATAACTCCAGAGCTGCCATGACATCTGCAAGATTTATTCAGTAACTTCAGGATGTCTCTGAGGTCACTGAAAAAATATTGCAGCATCTCCTTACAAGCACTCCAGCATGGTAACAACTTAACTGCTCTTACAGTCCAACACCTATCAACCAGAAACAAAACTTAACAGGAATGAAGGTGATCTTGTATTGTTTCTCAGTCAAAACATTGCAAGGTACCAAGCAAAAGTATATTATACATACGCCATTAATTTCATCAAACAATTTTATAATACCATCCAAAAGACAGTCTGACAAGATCCATTTTCACATAAGCCAATACCAATCTGTGCTAAAGAACTTATGTATTTTAATTGTTTATTATGAGAATCACATATCTGTCCTTTAGTTTTGTCCAATTCTGATATCAAGTTGACTTACATTTACCTGAATTTTATTGACATGGACCAATCCAGTTCTGCTTTTCAAGTACTGAAACATTCATTTCCTTTTAGTGCCTTGAAACTCTCCCAGGGTTCTAAGAGTCTTGAAAATAATGAAAAATCAATCAAACAAGCAAACAAACAAAAAAAACCCTATAACGAGTTCTTGGCCAGCTCGTTTATAACTATAGGATGCAAGTTAATCCATACTTGCCAGACTTGAGAAGGGTTTAACACACTGTTGAGTCACTGGGAGAGATGAAAATAATACATTCTTATATGAAAGGGATACCTCATTTTGCCTTTTCTCAACTAGAACACAGAAACATTTGTCGAAAATTGCCTCTTCCGTGGTTTCGCTGACAGTGTTACCATTTGCTAGGAATGGACTGTTGCAACTGCCACATGTTCCTCTTGTTTCAATATACCTTAACAACACCTCCTCCTCTCCCTCAGCCTGGTCTTCCAGTTGTCTTGCCGATGACTTAGATTTCAACTTTTCTCACTCCTCTTCACCCTGAATTTCCACATCTACTGCTTTACACTCCACCAGCTTCCCTCTTCGTCTATTTGCTGTGTCAGAGATGTAACACTTTTTTCCTTTCTAGTTGCCTTTACATTCCCCCTAAATCAGGCTGCTGGTTTCTCCGTGACAGTAGCCCTTTCCAACTGTGACCTTTGGGAGAGCTTGTAAGATGAGCTAAAACATTTCCCCAGTCCATGCGTGTTCCTCTTCCATCTCCTTACCAGTATGCCTCAAAATTATCTGCCATGCAACAAGCAACATTAAACCATCCAGGGAACATCCTGGTTCAGACTCTATTCTGTTTGCAGGTAAGCAGCATGTCCAATTACAATTACACTGAAAATACTTGTTTTGCAATCACCTTATTTTTACAAGCACCCCCCCGCTGGATGCCAGACTGAGTTTTATTCTGTCATTGAGAATATTCAGAAGCAGCAATGGTGTCTCAGCACCAGCAGCCTGAGCACCGCTCAGACTGAAGTCTGCAACAAGCACCCCGTCTTCTTTGCCACCAAAACGACAGATGCTGCTTGAGAAGCCAGCCAACTTGTTTTCTAATGCCAGTGGGTGGACTGCAGCAGGCATTAACCAGTACTCCATCTTCTGCTCCCTCTGTTAGGGCATTGATCTGGCAGCATTCATGATCGTTTCTTTTGAGGTCCTGCTGACTCACTAACAGGGAGGGCAATTTCCGTACTGAGCACTGCTCCTCCTTCCCTTTTCCCATTAAGTCCCTTCTAAACAGAAAAAGGATGGAAACCTCAGCAGCCAAAGTCACCTGGGGGTAATGTGTCTTGTGTACAGCATTGCCTGCACGCTGCTCTGCAGCCAGTATTCAAGCATTTATCAGCTAAGCAATCATATGGGGATTTCAGTAGCAGGGAATTTTCATGCAGCCTGAAGGAACCCAATGCAATTACATGGCCTATTGAAGCTGCTCCTGCTCACTGCGCAACGAGCTGGAAACTTTTAAGGGAAAGTGGGCAGCAGAGAAGGAAAATCCCACTCCAACAGCAGAGCGGACACAAACCAGCCCAGGGCACGCCTGCCTTTCTCTCTGTGCCAGGGTCCTGTCAGGCCCTGATCCATGACAGGGTCGCGTGCTGGTCGCCATTGCACTGGCCACGTTTAGGGCACAGATCAACTCTGCCCTCTGTGAACCCCACTAATTTTGCAGTCTGGTTGAAGGTGGGAGACGTGGATCTGTCTTGGCAGCCCTGTCCCCAGTCTGGTGATGGTGCCTCCATGCCACAAAAGGGCTGGGCAGATCTGCGCGGGGCAGGGAGCGCCTTGCAGCAGGTACTCCCACAGTGAGCCTGCGCTTCCTCTGCGCATTACAGCAGGTTTTGCTCAGCATGCACACAGAAATGGCAAGATCTGCTCGGCTCTCATACAAAGACACGGCTGACAGACAAGGGTTAGGATCCTGGGGCTGCTAACAAATTTCCCTGTGGGGAAAAAATAAAACATACCCAGTATCCTTCCACGGGACTTCTCCATACTGTGTTATCTTGCACTCCTTTTGCTGGTTACCTTTGGTTTCACACCTTAGAGTCAGCACCAATCTTTACATGTGGCCAGAACAATCCTGTGTAGCCACCTTGTGCAACAGAAACCTCCTGCCCATCCCCTCCTCCCGGAATCCCTGTGGCCTGTGAGGCAGGGGAGGATTTAGTCACCTCATAATTCAGGCTGGAGGAACCTCCTGCTCAAAGGAGGGTCAATGATGAGATCAGATGAGGTTGCTCAGTGCTTTACCTAAACCAGGCTTGAAAACCTCCAGAAATGGTGATGGCACAATGTCCCCGGACAACCTGTCCCAATGCCTGAATGTCCTCATGGGGGAAAAGTTTCTCCTTCTACCCAGTGGGAGCCTCTTGTCTCAGTATATGCCTATTGTCTCATATCCCATGAGCGACTGCATTGATTCGTGCACGTGTGTGGCTATACGACTCAAGGAGAGATGGGGAAGGAAGGAAGGATGGCAGGAAAAGGGTAGAAGACTCAGGTGGTTGTACAAAGTCTCCACGATGGCAAACCCTCCCCACTGTTTAATCCCCTTGAGCACCCTGTACCTGCACTCAATTTGCAAGGGCTAGTGGAATCTCTGCACTGCTCCTATGGCAGGAAAAAAAAAACCACCAACATGTACTCAGGCACAGCCCTGATAAAGCCTGCCTCAGAGGGAACCATATTCTCATTCTACAAGCAACCTGTTAAACATATCTGCTTCTTCATTTACTCCATGCGTATTGACAAATGCATTTTCACAATTCCCTTTGAAGAGACATGAATCTTCTTCTCCACACAAACACTAAGCACCATTTTAGAGACTCTCCCACTGAGCATTGTTTTCCTATAAACACTTAGCAGCTACAGACTGCAATGAAGCCGCAGAAGCTGATGATACGATGGAGCGACAGTGAAAGGATCCAAAGGGGGTCGCTACCTCTTCAGAGATGCCCGTGTTAGATTTTTCACTTTGACATTGCACTTTATAATCTTCCAAGATTACTATACACATGTACACATTTATTTATAACTGCATCCATTAATCACTGCTAAATGCGGCACGCAGCTCACATCCCCAGCACTGCCTGTGCTACCCTGATGGCTGCGAAGCAGCAGGAAGCAGCCTTTCAGTTAAACAAGTGATGGCTGTAATATGTAACATGACGAAGTAGTGGTAGACAGTCCATTTAAAGTCACATTCAACATTTTAATTAGCCTTACCTCAGGTGGCAACCTCTCATTTGCATTATTCATAGTAACAGTGAAATTTAAAGAGAAACGACAAAACCAGGGAGAAAAATAGGCTTTGCTCTGTAAAATGCAAAGACAGCTAAAAACATTTTTTGTAGGGTGTGCATGTTTCTCCCCTCTTACGTAATCGACAGCTCGAGGGCACAGTGCTGGTGTGAGACAACAGCCACCTCCTGAGCTAGCGGCAGGGAGCAGCTCAGAGCAGCCTACCCGCACCCCTGGATTTCTCGCTGATCCACCTCTGGCCTCTTGATACTGGTGTGAGGATCTGAGGCCTCTGGTATCCAACAGGGGCAACCAGAAACAGTAGCTGCTCGTTCTCTAGGATGCTCAGTCCACTTCCCCAGTGACCTTTGCCTCCCAGTACATCTCAGGTGTGCCATGGCCACCTCTCCATCACGCTTGTGGCATAGCCCAGGAGAGGCGGGGACATCAGACATGGTGCTTAGCACCATGCCCTGCACCAGACCCCTTGGCAGTATCGACCCACCCAGAGTGCCTCAGTGCCACCGGAACAGAGGAGTGTCACCTGGGGAACCCCGCTGGTGGGCAGTGGCTGGGCAAGTGGGCAGGGACAGGCGTACGCCACCCAGGGCACCTCACAGCCACGTTGCCCTCTGTGGATTCACGGAGCCCCAGGAGGGGAGCCACTGCCTCTCACAAACACGTCCTTTGCAAAATTTTAATCCCACAGAAAGTCTGAAAATACGGTTTCATAGAGAGGAACTCCAGGGACTTAAGAAACCTTGGGAAACCGTCACACAGCCTGGTACTTCTGTTGCTGCCACCAGAACCTGTAATCTGCTCTTTCTGTCAGCAGAAAGAGGATCGTGAACCTTGTGTCCAGCCTGTTCTTACAACCCTCTGTTGACTGAAGACTCCATTGCCTTCCCGTGCAACCTATTTCAGCGCACAGCTCTCCTGCTCGATGCTTTGTCCTAGCTCTCCCCTGCTCTGAGTCTAGGACATTTTATCCCCAGCCCACTGCATATGTAGTGAAATATTTATCTTCTGCATTCAGAATCGTTACATACATGAAGATTAGTGGCTTCCTTGAGTTTTGTCTAAACCCCAGATCTACACTCATCAGCTTACTGCAGCTTTGCATTGTTGGCTCGATCCAAAGAAACTCTAATGGTCACAGCCTGATCTGCAATGGAGAGAAATGTTCACCCCCAAACCAACATGCTCAGCAGAGGCAAAGGGCGTCCTGCCACTTGCTCCTGCTGAGCTGCAGAATTTTCAGAGTACTGAAAGAGGCTGACACATGTAGGTAATGGGAAATTACTCAAAAATTCAATTATTGCTGTGTGCCACAGCACTTTTTAGACCTGCTGGCTAAGCACCTTACCAGCAGTGAGGATGAAATGTGTGATAACGTGATTCATTGATATTACACTTGTTATTGGACCAAAAAAAATATCAAATACCATTTTATAAGGGTAATATTCATAAGCACAAACCAAACCATCCTCATGATGATTTCCCCTGTCTTAATTAGTGTTTCTTCTGTGTTTTGTCCCAGAACTACCGAGTTGAGCTTTATCTAATTAGTAAGAAGCACAGTACATGCATTGGGTTTACCCTCCGATGCCTCACCTTAGCTACACACATTTTACTACAATGGTACAGCAAACATCAACTGTCACAATGTTCAAAAAAAGTTATTTTGGAAAAGAAGAACAAACAAGATCTAAGAGAACAACATTCTGTAGATTATGAAAATGTATTTGACTGTACAAACCCAGCTGAAAGCTATCAAGCACTGCCAACATACCCAAACCAATTACTGATAAAGCTACTGTGAATTATGGATTAGTAAGAACTTGGAGAAACCATCTTGGCATGAAAGCGCTCCTTACTCTTTCTCTTTCAAAGCTTGCCAAGCAAATGAACCCACAGAGATGCAATTAAAGGCAACAGAAAAAAATCTTCTAGGGAAAAAAAAAAAAGCATCCAACCAAACATGAAGCCATATTTAAATCTGTTTTGTCAAACTTTTTTTTTTTTTAACAAAGACATTTTTCCCTCTCTCTCCTCCAGGCTGGTCTCACAGATAAACAACTGAAATTAATGTAGCAATATCAGCAGTTTTTCAGACTTTTATTTCATTTCAGGTCCAAAAGACAAGAAGGTTCACAAGAGTTTCTGCACCAAGAAACACTCACTTGCCTATCTGCATCCTTCATAAAGAGCCTCAGGGATCTCTTCAGCAGTTCCCATGCATTTAATAGCACACAAAACGTAATTCTGTATTAGCAGGTGACAACAGAGAAGACCTTAAAATCTCTAGATATTCTAAATCCAGACGTTCCTCTGGCCAGACACAAGCGTAGCGGTTGTTCTTTTAATATCTGCTAAAGGATAAACACCAGCATTTTGCAGCATCTGAAACATTACGATCCTAGACTAACATAAAGGCCCCTCAACCTAGCAGCATATGACTTACCAGCTGATAAACTCTTACGTGAATTGTGGTAGAGGGAAAGGAGAATAATCATAATGTTCTGGTGATCAGATCTGCCTTTCAAAAAAAAACAAAAAAAACCCTACAAATAAAGAGAGCTGTAGAAATTTGTACAAAGCTTTCAGGACTATATTACTTTATAAGGTACTAGTCCTGAGAGATTTCCTCTCTGGGAGAAGTACAGTTAGATTGTCAAAAGGTATCAATATATAATTCTTTAATTTTGATTTTCTACAAGATGAATAGAAGTTACTGAGCTCCTCACGCCTTTTATCAAAACATGATCATTATGTATGTTACATATCACAGAGGTGATATCCCACTGGAACATGGCTGAAGCCTTCCATTCAGAACGAGATGAGCCCTTTTTTGGTATGTGAATACTGGTACATCAGCGCAATCAGTACTCTGTGCAACCCGGTATCTTGACTAGGCGGGGCCAAGTTACGTCCACTCCTATTCATTTATTAAGATGGAGCATCTCAGTTTGTATTCATACATAAGCTGAGAGTGAAAAAGGAGAAGGTCAAACCAGAGGAAGAACAAATCCAGTACCTGAGAGGTTGTTTTTTTTTTTTAAACTGCTTCTGTTAGAGGATAAAGGTGTGATTGACTAAACTTTCACATCCCTAGATAGCACAATAGTATTAAAAGACATGCTGCAAAATACAACAAACGACTTCAGACGCTACCAGCAATCAGGTGAACATGTCCTTCATGTCACATGGTCCCAGCTTCACACAATAACAGAAAACCAATGGACTCAGCACCCAGACATGCTTCTCTCCAGAAGGACCAGCACATCAGTGCATCCAATACAGCTCAGGGACTGCCAACACCCATGCTCGAGAGCAGCCTTCCCACCCAAACTTATTCAGGTGCAACTTCCACAACAGCCTCTGCATGCACTGATATCAGCAACGAGAAGACAACCTGGTTCACATGGACTAGGGAAAGGACAGCACAGAAGCAGGCAGAACTGGCTCTTTGTAATCAAGGGACACGGTGTTCCCTGTGATAGCTGGCAATAAAGTGCTGGCTGTAGGACTGCTGTCCTGTTTTACCTGATAACAGACTATATAGGTTTCCTCAGCAGGGGCCATTACAGCAAGCTTAGTGGGCTATTGAACATCAGCGTTAGACACCTCGCCTGCTGTGAGCCTAATGGATAGCAGTCAAAATCAGCTAATTATTACAAACATCTGTCTGTTGAATACTTTATACACAGCATGGTACCTCTGGAACAGATGCAAATTCTGTCTACAGCAGGCAAATGCTAATAAAATGCTGGAGAGGATACCCACAGTGAACGAATGTACTGCTGCCTGGCTGCCTTCTCCTCCAGCAAAAGAGCACACATGCTTTGCTTTCACTCATGAAAGTTAGATCTTTGCTGTAGGACAGCGGGGAGCATCACAAAGAGGCACCACACATGGATATAACTGCAGGCATTACAAGGAGGTGGAAGAGTTAGAAGGCAAGTGACTTTTTCTTCTTTAACAAGTTCACATCCAGCCGTAGTTTTTTTCCTCCTGTTTGCTCACTGAGAAAACAAAGGTGAAACTGTGCCGCTCCACATCAGCCTGCAGGTTGATGTCTGAGCCCATCTCAAATATTATTGGCAAAAGTGCTGCCTTGATAAACACACTCAAATGCAAAGTATGGGTTGGAAGTGGGACGTGTTCTGGATGGGAGTAGAGCTGCCTTGTTTACTACTGCCAGCTTAGTCCAAACTGTGTCACTGTGATCTGGGAGGTCTCTTTTTTGCATTTACAATCATAGAATCATTTCCAGAACTCTAAATGAATACTGGTCCTTAAAAAGCAAGGGGAAAGAATACTTAATTATATTTGCCTTCTTGTAACTGTAAACATTTCTTAACTAGAAAATGTTTAAAGCTCTACTAAGTGAATGCCCTAATGTCACAAAACTAAATGCAACCTCTCTGTTCTAGTTTTAACAGGGAAGCAGAAAAAACATTAATTGCCTGCTCTGATTTCAAAACAGTTTGTGATATATTAGCTTTAGAGTCAAGCAGATGTTTCTCAGTGAAACACTTCTTCAGCTGAAAAAATGTTTCAACAAGTATAAATTTTCCAGAAAAATAAACAGATTTTGACTTCACATTGTGATTTGGATCTGCTTTCTAAGAAAATTTAGATTTCTGATAAAACTAACTTTTAAAATTCAGTATCAATATTTTGACTCAGGCTCAATTTTCAGTTTTGAATTTTGTTATAAAAATTGCTAGAAGTCAAATTCAAAATTAATAGTTTTGATTAAAATGCACTGTTGTGTCCCCATGCTCTCTTGTCACTGCAGTAGAAATCCAATCAAGACTGAATGCGAAAGCTGACATTTTGCAATTTTGTACAAATTCCAAGGAGACAGCATTAGGTAGATAACGTTAGCTAGAAGTGGTAGTGCTTTGGTCTTTCTTCAGCAAATACTACAGATAGCTAATCACATACTCAAATTTAGGCAAATGCTTACATGCTTTGTTGAGGAGAGTGATCCGAGCATACACTGAAAATTAATCACGTACTTCACATGCTTCACTAAATTTATTTGTATGGGTCCGATTCAAAGCCCTTGAAGTCAGTAGGATTTTTTTCTCAGTGAATTTGTATCTCAGACTTTAGAAGCAGCAGCAAATTTTGCTCTCATCAAAAATCTTTCCTTTTCTCTACAGCGAATAATTTTAAACTGTCTAGTATAAACTATCACTACAGTACAAAATATTAGGATAGCAATTATTACGTTTAAAAAGGAATACAATATCATTCCTTCATATTTTTCATGTTAGGTGTCTGTTGGCTTTTTTAATTAAAATTATCTGCACTCAGAATGTCCATAGAGGATAAGGAGCAATTGAGTCAAAACGATAAGTTATGAAATGTAAATTTTAATTTAAAAACTTGCCGCGTTCACAAAAACAGCAAAGTAATTATGTAACAAAGTCTATCTGCTATTTAACCAGCCTATTACATGTTGGTTCCCTATAGCCCTCACAAACTACACAGAAATCATCACATGGCCCTTCCTCAAAGTAATGAATGGCGATTTCAGTAGGACACGCAGATATTTGAAGTGGAGAGAAAAGAACAGCGGCTGCTTCTTGATGTTAATGGTGGTGAGGTTAATGACAATGTAGTATGCACAAAAAATATGGAGAAGCCAGGTTTCAATTTATGAGACCAGAAAGGTTAGTGTGCCCCATTAATCTGTGATGTGTAGCCAGTGACAATAACAGTAGCAGCAGCATCTGGAGAAGAGTAATAGCATATATAATGGAAATATGAAACTCATCTTCAGTCTGAAAAGGATTCTGATGACAACATTTTGTTATCCATGTTCTCGACACCAAATTATTACATCTGGCAGATGTAATAAATCCTCTCAGTTATTAAGTGAGTACAGGCAGTTAACCATAAGTAGCTGTCACTTACACAGAAAATATATCTGGTCAACAGGTATTGCAGTGACATAGCTAAGCAATGAGTACTCTCAAGCTATCATATCTGGTAAATCCTAGTGTAGAAGGAACACAGGAACTTTAACATTACAGAGCATTTTATACACTTCAAGATGCTATAGGAAAAGACATTTAAATGGACTTTTAAACTGTGAAAGCTGCATAGCATAGTCTTAGTCTACTAGTGATGACTGACTGGCATCTTTAATATTTTAACACCTTTCACAGATACATATGAGCAAGTTTGAGAAACGTTGCCAAGACTACATGATCAACACAAGGATGTAAGAACAAACTGCTAAAAGAATGGATTCTTTGTGTAGATCTCTTCACTCTGCTGGTGATGTAGTTTGCTCAGCCAGGAGAGTCAAAATGCCCAGTCGCTTCCAGAACACATTCCAGCAAGCACCTCAGCATGCTCAGCAGTGGTTTGACTCCAGGCTCCCAAAAGGCAGTTGTTGACCCAATTCTGCTCCCATTTGAGTCAACACAAAGAGCTTGGAAAGTATCAGCTATAAGTGAGAAAACTCCTGGAAATCTAGTTCAGGTAAGAAACTGATCTGAGATGCAGAATAAAATACCTACAAGTACAATACTAGCAAATTACACTGATGCTGTAACTCAGATTGTCAGGCGGCTTCTCTGCAGTTGCACTGGGGATAGATAAACTAAGAGAATTCCCTACTGCAAGAAGCAGAACTGAACACAGACACAGAGAACAAGGCAAGATTTTGTGGCTCAGGAATCCCAAAAGCCCTAGGTAATGCCATAAGGATAAATTGAATAGATATGAAATCCAAAACAGGACCTATGTGATACCTAAGCTGTCCTTCAAAACAAGCCATAGAAATTTAACTAGTTATCATCTAGTGAGATTTTAACAGTATCAAATGATACATTCCTGCATTTACACATTGTACTGGTGACCACTCAGACACTTCTGACCTGATATCCAAGTGTCAAATGGATTTTGCAGCTAATGATCCTTGGTCCCTCGGAGGACAGAAATAGGTACAGAAGGGAGGCAAGGCACTGTAGGTCTAACCCCAGTCACTTCTCCAGGGGAAAGAAGTAAAAAGGTATTAGTGTTAAACGATGCATTAAAACACCACCACCACCACAAACCTGTCAATCACTCTTCACTAACCGTGAGAACTGAGCAAACGCAGAACCTTACAGTACAAGGCTGCTTAGAAATGCTTTTTTTTTTTTCCCCCCATACATGGAAATACTTTCCTGTATGAAAGATTAGAATCTCTTTTTGCCTGTGCTTTTTGGGTGCTCCTGAGCACCTAAGTGCACACACCTGCTTTCTACATCTTTTTTTCCTACCCTCTCAGAGCACCAAGGGCAAAACATTGTCATTCATCTTCCAACCCATTCACCACTACCGAATCTCAGTACTACCCAGCCGCAGCCAGAGCAGTGCAAGCTCAAACCACCACTTTGTCAAATTTCAAATCCTTAGAAATTTCTTAATAGTCATTTGAAAGGCATGAGTGGATAACTGAAGTGTACTGTGATAATAATGATCATTGGGCACGCAACCTAAATACTGTTGCAAAGATCTACTTTTAATAAATGTTACCACAAATTTCTAGCCACTTGCCCTAATGACTGATTGAGGCCACACTGACAGAGAGTCCTCCTTGAATGAGCCTCTCCCCTGGGCTCAAGAAGCCTAACCCAGTCATGGGAGAACATGCTTGAATGGAGTCACAGACCTCTACTGGAAGTTTTTAGAATGTATTTCTGATGTTTTTGCCCTGCATGCACAAAATAAATTAACAGGAAAGTGAAGAACTTTAATGGCTTTGATTCGTTCAATCTGATAATCATGCTAGACCTCATTAACGACATGTGCATGTTAACAATGTTAGACAAGCATGAATGAAAGC
Organism: Chauna torquata; assembly: GCA_013399475.1. Classification (NCBI taxonomy): domain Eukaryota; kingdom Metazoa; phylum Chordata; class Aves; order Anseriformes; family Anhimidae; genus Chauna; species Chauna torquata. The sequence goes on along the minus strand of VXAL01012976.1, from coordinate 344,658 downwards.
ATGGTAATAGAATTACGGCACCTCTGATTTTTTTTTTGTGTGCAATACCAGTGTTTCTAGGGCCCACAGCAGAGAAGATACAACCCTCACAGCCTACAACAACCCACACAAATTTATTCTGACATTCTGCTGTCACATTATCCTCTTGTTTTGCTCCTGTTTCAGATCTGATTGCATGTACTACAAAGGCTCCACTAACATGGACTTAGCGATACACCTTTCAAATACAGGCCTCACTTCTTAGGCTAGATTTCTGCAGAGAGCTGCTCATACAATGCATCTCAGCATGCAGCTGAGTGAAGGATTGAGAACAAGCTTGTGGAGGGAAAATCCAGAATAATTTATTTCACAGGTCACAGAGAGGATCTAGAAAGAAGTAAGAAAGCAGGGATTTTATCAGAAAATAATCCAAGAAGTAGACATTTCAAATATTCCAAGTGCGTGTCTACCAGTCTCAAATATTACAGGTTGCATTGTTGTAGCTGTGATGGTCAGAGACCTGAGCAGTGCTGTGTGGCAGGGTAACACTTCTCACTGGGTAACTGCGAACTGCTGGAGACGATATGTGCCATAAATCCCAAATCTCTGTTTAATCCACAAATTTTAATACCTGAGACATGAATTTTACTCTTCACCTTCTCTTAGGACAGTACCTCACTGGTCTCTCTGTAGTATTGGGACTGAAAGAACAGACGGAGGTGTTGCTTTGTTTCAGGTTCTTTCCACTTGGTAGCTGTTATTCCTGTACTTTATTGATTGTTCTGGCAAGCTATAATGCACATTAGCCATCTTGTTTCATTCACAATTTCACAAGGTTTCTTCACTCTGATCTCACATCAATGTTAAGGTACTTTATGCAAGGTAGGATTCACAATGTGTGTGAAAAGGTTTAAACAACTGGACTCAAGAATGTAAGTCGTCTTTGTAGTAAGAACTTATCATAAAGAAGTGAAATAAAACTTAGAAAACACATTTTCCTCCACTTTCAGAAAGGAAAGGAAGGAGCAAAGAGATCTAGCATGCAATTTTCTACAGAAATAACAGATTTGAGAAGTCAAGAAGTTATTTTCTAAGCCTAACTCATTGTATCTCAAGCCATACAATAAATGTCTTGCAGTATATTCTCAGCGTCTATTTTCTACCAAGTGGACATTCTCTGAAGGCTAAACTCTGCGAGGGGAGACTATTCACTGTATTTTGGATGGGCACTCTGCATTCTGGGGCTGTGCTTCATACATGTGTACTAAGCAGTGCAAGAAATTTTTTTTTGGAAATCAAGACAGCCGAACTTTAAAACATGAAAATTAATCATGAAGTAGAGGCTGGTGCCCATCTCCAGATGCATTTAGTGGAAACGGAAAGTGCATATCTACAGAGTTCTGAAACATCAGTATTTACAACTTAGCAAAACAGAAACTTTCCTTTAAGGCCACACAGATTTATGAGATCACTTTATATCTTCATTCTCCCTCCGTTTCAAACTATTCCTATAAATACACTGAAAAAGAATAGCTAAAAAGAGACCTGCTCACTCTGCCATATTTGGGACCCTCCTCATCGTAAATTAACTCTGCCTCAAAAATTAATCCTGATCACAGAGACTACAGAAACAGAAAACAGAGACTACATTGTCTTGCTACTTTGCTTGCTCTCTGTCCACGACATCCAAAACTAACGCAATACTAACGAACAATGTAGCATCTCCTTCAGGACTGCATACTACTCTCATACCCACAAAAAGATTTTAAAGACTATATGCAACAGATACACTTGGTGACTCTTGCCAAAGCAATATCAAACCTTTAAAATGGGCACAATGGACAACTGTAAAACACAGCATTTGCAACACCTGTAATTTGCTTTTCATTGTGGCATTTTGAGTTGCATTTAATTTAGAACCGAAATGCTGCCACACAGAGCTAAGAGCAGCAAATACTTGTCAACCTACTATGAGTTGTAAATTATCATTTTATGCTAGAAGATAAAAGAGTTCACTGCTTCCTTCCCCTCCACCAAAAAAAAAAAAAAAGTTTTATTTTGTTCAGACTCAGGTATCATCATTTAATGAAATAAGGACCAGTCACACATGAAGGACAAAAAGGAAAAAACAGATTAAAAAATACTAGTCTTCAATACTTCATAACTTAAATACCTCTAAAAGCCCTGAAGCGGAACTCTGCTCTCCCATCTCCCAGTCTAACCCATCCCCTCGCAGCTCAGGGATGCAAGGATCTCTGCTCTCAGCTCTGCCAGAAATACCTGATACACCTAATTTTGAGAGGTGCTAAGAGAAGGGAACAAGCAGACCACAGGTTTTATTATACACTCCTACCCGATTCTGCCTCAAAGGCAGATAAGTTGCAATCATAGGTAGGTTTCAGTGAACTTGCTGTGGTGGGAAGGAAAAATTATTTCAGCACCAGAAAATCCAGAACTGCTCCACAGATACTAATTCAAAACTGCTGCCTGCCCAGATGAATGCTTAGGAGAAATAAAATTAAGCTCTGAGCTTGCAGGTAATCACATTACACATTAGCAGAAAGCTGTTGCTTGCTTGGATTTCATTCAAACCCACCAGTTTCACTCTCATGATTTATGGAACTGCAGAAATCTCCACAGATTTTTTTTTTTATTTTTTTTCCCCTCTTAACCCTCTGGTTCAGCTATAAGACAGTAACTTAAAAGTAGAGAAACCAGGAAGGCAATTTACTTTGCTAATATCAAACAAAGAAAAAAATCAATTTCTTTGTACCTTAGGAGAAAAAAAGAAAATTGAACTGTTCTTGCATCTTAAATGCTAAACTGAAAGCATCCCTTCCAGGTAGAAACTATCAGTAAGATCAGTGTAAATTTCTCATCTGTCTTTGGAAAAGTTGAATCACTGTCATTCAGAGGGATCCTGACAGAAATAACAAAATGCAGAAACATGAAGATTTTATAGAAGTCTAACATGCCAGACTTTTATTGAATAAAGAAAGTCCATAGAAAGAAATCTCTGCAATGACAAAAGTAGTCTGTTACAGGGAATAAAACTTCTTAGGAAAGTTCCTCTTGCCTCACCCATAAAGGGTTTGCCTTTCAAGGCACCCTGCACCAAGCAGCAGAGCAAACAGTTACCACAACAAATAAAAGCATTTCATCAGTGCTTACTGTAAACTTCAAAGGATCAGAAGGCATCTTGGCATCACGATACTTACTGAGTCACTACACAACCACAACTTGGAAAGGTCGCTCATTTATCAAAGAATCAAAAACTGGGGCCATAAATTACCTCTTGCATTCTATCTGTTAAGTGAAATTTAGTTGTGACTAGACACAAAATTACACAACCGTCAGATATGCCAAAGTGCCCTAAGGCCTTTGGGTACATTATACGTTTCCCGTTGCCATGGAAATAATGATTCCGATTTAAGAAGTGATAGGCAGCAACCTGTCATTCTTGAACACCCCAGGGGAACCTTGGCAATGAACACTAGGCTGAAATGCCTCATTGCGATTCCTGTGAAATCCGTACCTGCCAGGAAGACTTTGCTGGTATTTTAAGGCCCGGTCACAGAATCCTGATGCAATCATGAATCTACCGCTAGGTTTTCTGGTGCATTCTGTGCAGTTTACCATGGGATTTACTACTACCACCATTGACTGGAAAACAAAGCTTGCATTATACACTTGATAAAACCTGTAACCCTCAGCCCGGTAGGTGCAGCCACAGGACAGACCTACTTAGAACAAAGGCAGCTGAAACGGTGCTCAACAGTGACCATACGGTCAAGACTAGAGACTCCACAGTCCAACAGAATTGGAGACAGAGTGGCTGTGGGCAGGATTCTTCTGTTTGTCATGTTCTCAGATGCTCATTTTTCATTGTCCACACTCCCCCTGCATTCAAATGCTACCTGTGGACATATGGGCCTTGCCATGGTAACAGAACACAACTTCGCCAACTCTTAAAGCTTTGTCCAATTACATCAGAAGTTTTGTTTAGTATAAACACGGTACAACTTGCAGACAAGCCCTATTTGTGAACTTATCGTTGCCACTTCTTGAACATCTTGTCTTATACATCATTTTCCTATCTCCTAGATCCTGGCCAGGAACACGAAGAGCTCCCCAGTTATTCCTGCCATAACACATTTCACCTCATGCAAGCCCAGTACAGGAACTGCTGACCACAATCAATACACAGTCAAAAAACTCCCATTCAGAAGCAATGCCATTCACCATCCAGAAGATGTACCACAGGGCTCTTCCTCCTCCCCAAGCACCAGGCACGTTATATGCAAAAATTCCAGGCCTCATCAGCTGAGGCATAAGCAAAATTTGTCCCTGTTATATCCCTAACACAAGCTAGTTTCTAACTCACTCTTTGAAAAATGAGTAAAACACTACGAATGGTTACGCTTTCCAGCCCATTTGATTTCTCTTTCACTGGACTCTATTAATCAGTTCTACTGCTGTTTTCGCTGGAATCTCAACAATACTTTCCAGGAATTCATTAGAAAGTGACAGGCCAGATTCTCAGCTAATGTAAAATCTGCCCTCATATTTCTGCTTTATTCTATTTTACAAAAGATTGTTTTTATGATGCAGAAAAGGACGGATACACACAAACCACTTTTCCAGGCTCTGATCACCAATATGAGCGTTATGGCATCTGACACCTACAGCTTTCACATTAGAGAAAGGTACCCAGCACCTCACTGGACAAGCCCTTTGTCTTGACCTAAGCAGGTTTCTTTCTACTTGCAACTCTACTTGGCCTTCCTCGAGCCAGCATCTTGCCACATTCCATCACCCAAGCAACAGTTTCTGTACAACCTTCTTTCAAAAAGAGGTTTGATGTTAAGGTTTTCAATTCTGTGTCAAGCCAGTTGGCTAGCTCCCCTACCTTTATTCACTGGATTTTTCTGGGAAAAAATCCTCAGCTGCTGTAAAACTGTAGAACATCCTTGCTTCAATGGAACTTTGCCGTTTTGTATCCATTGAAGATTTGACCTGTCTGGAAACCAAAAATTTGAATTCAAGGCAAAGGAAAAAAAAAAAAAAAAAGGAATCAATGGTGAAGTATTTCTTCTTTTCTCCAACCTCATCCACTCTGGAGGAAAAACTTTTAAGTACAGAATTATAGCACGCTACTAAAATACCTCATCTATCCAGCAATTCAATAAAATTACTAGGGCTTGTTCAGAAAGTAAATGAAGAAATTACTGAAAGTATAATTCCAACCAGTTTTTCCCACTACTCTAGTACTTTCCAATTAACAACCAAATCTGCTGTTTACAGCATGGAAGACAGAAGTTCATTTCACGTGCTGGACTCAAATAATAGGTTCAATGGCGGAGTTCAATGGTACTTGATTCCAGGGCTTTCACCTTCAGCAGTTCATTGTCCTCTCTGCAAAGAACACAATTTGGCTCAACCCTCTAACTTGGGAAAAAGAACAAACACCTGCTGGTGTGCTCTACGACAAGCACTATTTTCTGTTGATATCAAGGATTTTGCAAGTCATGTTAACTTTCTTATTTTTAATCATAATACAAAATTGCCTTCATTTTTCGTTTGACTTTTCTTTGGTATATGCATGTAATTGATTCGCCTTCTTTGCACTCTTGTGGCATCTTTCTAAAACACACAGGGTTTAACTGCTGCGCACTCAGCTATTTATTTGCTGCAGAACCCCCAGGGAAAGGACAGTGCAATATTGTTCCAAACTGGGAGCAAACGGAACTAAACTGTGAAGCTGAACATCACTATTTACCTTCTAATCTCTTGCCCCTCCCATCCCGGGCAAGGGAAGAGATGCCTGTCCCAGCTCCCTGAGTGCACAGCCTGTTTTCCCCCAGGACACTGTTCCAGCTGCTCCGGCTTATGTGTTGGAGGAGGATGAACCAGAGATGTCTCCAGGGGAGGAGAATAGCCATCATGCAGAGACAGAAAGGATGCACGACACTTTTTTTTTCTTCTTCTACTACAAATACGCTCACTGAAATCAATGACGATGGCCACAACCTAACCTGCTAGTTAAGAGACAAGACAGAAAGCAACTTTCTTTTTCCTGTGTTATGTCATGTTTTGTAATCGCAGCATCATTTTGATGATTGCTACCATGTACTGCAAGTCGCTTATTTCAGCAGAAGGTATTCTCTCTGCAAGCGGCATGGTGGTACTTGCTCTGTTACGTGGTACTTTCCCCTTTCTACCCTATGGCTTTTATTGTATGGCACTGGCTAGTTCACACTGATGGGGCTGTGGGACTTCTGGCCAGACCAGAACCATGGTTTTATGCACCATTTCTACAGCAAGCAACTGTGCTCTGCCATACTCTTCCCATACTAGCATTACATTTCTTCCTCACAGTGTCAGATACCCTCCCTGCTCCAAAAAAGAGCGTGTTGCACACTGGTCATGGACTGTGAATCATAACACTCTTAAGGAAAATAAAAGAGAAAAGTCAAACAGGCATTAGAGATGTGGTTAGTTGATTACGTAAATTCCCAGCAAAAGCATAAAAATCTGTACTACCAGCTTCCAGGAGCAGCTTCCTCAGAAATAACCATTCCTCTGTAAACAGGATAGGCACTCCTTTCTTATCACAGCAACCTTTGAACTTAACTAAAACCCTCTGTTACTAGCTCTTCAGAAAATAGTGAATTCCTAATACAAGCTGCTGAGATGAATTCGAATCCTGAACTAGAACAAGCACACGAGAAACACCACTCTGAGACAACAGATGCTCCAAACACTAGATAATTGACGTCCAAAACTAGTGCAATCTTCTCAGCAGACTGCAGACTTTGAAGAAGGCTTATATAAGAGACTATAAAAGTATATTTAAGAGATTAGCTATATATTCAAAAAGATAACAGCACACTCCATTTTTAACCCCTCCAAATGTCAGTGCTCTAAACTGCTAAGCTCACTAGCACAACACATTACTAAGGTGAGACCCAGTCCTCCAAGCAGACATACTGGGCACTGCTTGCAGTAAACTGTGCCTTTTAAGGAGATTAGCTAGTATTAGAAAGACCAAGCCATTAAAAAAA
>VXAL01012976.1:326570-337578 GCA_013399475.1 Chauna torquata | reverse complement strand
TACAGTATTGCATGATCCCATGTGGAGGCAAACAAATCAAAGAAATCTGGAGAAGAAAAAGCACTACCCTCAAAAATTGGTATCTCTACTTCCTACAATACCCTGGTCTTCTGTGTCTTTTAACCCACCACTGGACAACTCTAGAATTGTTTTCTGTCGACTACATATGACACTAACCTTAATGTAAAAATTTAAAACAGTATTTAAGACTGATGTTAGGCAGGGGATAAAATGTACTGCCTAAAACTGTAAGGAAATAAAGTGCTTTTTTAAATTTATTTTTATTTATTTTTTAAATTAAGATTTGACTGAGTCTTATTACTTAAGGCCACTCTTAGCCTTTCTTCAGACTGAAAAATATTAGATGATTAAGAACATTTACAAAAAAAAAGAAAGTTTGTAAATTCTGACTACAAAATCTCTTTTGTGAGCTCCCTCATAAATAAATCTAAAGTAAACGTTTTATTTTTGTCATTTGAAGTTATTTAATAATGAACCATAACGCAAGTATTCTGCTTAAATCACTGACCCTGACACTCCAGGTTGTAAGACAAAGACCAAGTGAAAGACCTCAGCACTGACACTAGATTCTTTCCTGAAAGAAAAACATTTGTAGAGTATCTATCTGAAGATTTCAATTTGTCACGCGAGTACAAGGATTATTATATTTGATACACTATATTTTTAGTGCCTGGTTTGCATGCTGACAAGATAGTTTAAGAGTTGATATAAAACATATTTTAATTCTGTGAAATCTGGCAGCCTACTGAATTATTCATACATTGTCAGTTACTTACTACTTTTGAGTTTGACAATTTCAGATTTAGTACCACACATAAATCTTCCTTTTTGATACAACACTAACATCATGGCTTTGCTACACTTTTAAGACCTCCAAATGGAGTAAGTGTGCCTCAGCTTTGGATCTGTGAAGCAGGAGTTGCTACAGCCACGTAGTATTCCAGCTCCTGCTTAGTTTACTAAAAAGCGTGCAGAGTTTTTTTGTTTGTTTGTTTTTGTTTAAGAATATCTCAGCTGATAAAAGCCTGGCACAGATCACAATTTGCACCATTTCCTTGTCTTCAAGAAGACTTCTTTGTTCTGGTTTTTGACATACCTAATATTTGTGAGACTGATGTGTGCCTGGGTTGCAGCTGTTCAGCCACTGCATCCAGGTGATTTGCAGTGAATTCTGGTCCTTGCCTTTGTTGGGCCAAATTAGCCAAAACAAACAAACAAAAACTTCCACCCAATCTTAATGATTTCTTTAGTGACAATAGTCTGATGAATCTGCACTGACATTCCTCTGACACACAGGAGCTGAGAAACAGGTCAGTAGAAGGAGTCTAGCCTTGACTTCAAATTCTAATTGCCGTCTCAAACATAGGAGGCATCTGAGAAACAGAAGGCTCAAGAACCATTGCATTTAATGCTCAATAAAAATAATGCTGTAACACCAGAATGCTGACCCTAGGTCCTTTCTTAGTACCAGCAGTGTGGTTAATGTTAGCTTGCTGCCTGCGAAAAAAAAAGTATACTGCTAAAAACTGTCTCAGTCCTATGGAGCAAGCAGCGCAGTAATTCCAGCATTGACAGAGGTTAAAATAAAAAACTCAGACATTCATCATCTAGCAGGGCTTAATTGGTACCAGCACAGGTTCACAATTTGTAAATTTGGACTCCATCCAATTCAAAGAAAGCAAATATATCCATGCAAAATTTAAATATGTTTTTAAACGCAATTCTGAAGTGCCTTTACTCTTACATAGCAACAGGAACAGGTAAGGAGATCCCACCAACCTTGGCTCTAAATGACTGTATTTATTAAATGCAAGCACATATTTATGGCCAAGCTGTCACTCAGTCAGATTTTGTGAATTATCACAAAAGAAGAAAAGGAGGTCCCATAAGGGCAAAGAAAACATTTAAAATAACATAATTTCATCCCATGAGCAACACAGGTGATTTTCTGAATATAGCCCTAAATGCAGAGCAGGTTCAAAATCAAAGTTAAACAAGGTAATTATTAACCACATTTCTAGCTCAACCTTCTGACACCACTGGTCTCCAATGTTTCTTTTTTTTTTTTTAAACTAGTTTTAACTAGTTTTTGTTTGTTTGTTTTAAACTAACCAACAAGAGAGGCATTTCCATACAACTTTTTCAGATCAAGCCTGTCATTCAAAGAACCTACCATCACTCGCCAGTGGAATTTACAAATTCTGAAATATACCTATTGCACAGGACTAACACTCTCCATAATTCTGAAGAAATTGATTTTAAGTATTATGTAAGTCTTGTAACATTGATTTTTCATTTATCCATCTAGCCTACTTATTTTTGAGGTGTGTTTTCACTGTGTAGCTAATTATCACTGGGCTCTGAAAACTTAGGTTAGCTTAGCTGATGCACATACAGCCACACAGAAAAGCTAGGTGAGAGCACCAGCGCTGGAAAAAACACTCTATATCCTACCTGCAAAAAGGCACAGAAGCAGTAACCAAAGCCCAGCCTACATCCGCAGCCTGATCAGTTGTCTTGGACTTACATATCAAAATCATTTAGGAGTGTTTTGTGTATAGATAAAAGCAGAATTCTTATATAAACAACAACCACTATAGAGCCCAAATTAATTTTGCAGAGAGAGCACATGGTTCATAAATATAGCTTAAAAACTACATTGTGTATAGCTGAATTTGTTTGGTAATATTTAGAACACAATTAAATAGGGTGCCAAAGGACTCTGTAATTTTATTCACGACAGAAACTTGGAGGACCTTTTCCCAGCTCTGTAATGCCATTAAGGCTATTCATCATCCTGGTAGCACTAAGGCAGTTTTCTACAGGGACATATGGAACCAAACTGAGCTTGAGTTTTCTAGGTATGATTTTTAAAAAAGGATATATTCAGATCTGTTTTCATTTCTGTCTATCAACATGTTTCAGCCATCAAATCTATCATTGCTTTCCTGAATAAGATGAAAATCTAAACTTACTAGGAGTGGGAAGTACTATTTAATTCACAAGAAGCACTAGCATGTAACAGTACCAAGACCTGAAAAGAGCATAAGCACATGAATGAGTCTTCCTCAAAATGCAGTCATATTTTTACAGTCTGAATTTCTATTACATCTTATTCTTCTTTCATTTTATTTTCTGAAATCAGACTCTGAATCATATCATTCATCTTTTCTGTTCAAAACAAAGAGATCAAATTTACATCACAGAGTTCTTTTGAAAATATTTCTCTGGCCTCATGTTTAGAATATACAGCTTGGTGTTCTTACTGGCCTGACCAGAGTATGACTTAATATATGCATGAAGCTTATATTGCATATACTCATTATATATATATTCAAACCCAAACATTTTAAAGGACCTGCTATAAAACTGTTCAAAATCAGTAGAATATTTTCTCAGCAACAGGGGTTTGGCCTAAATTGTGTAAAAGAACAAACATAAATTAATCAAGTCCAATCTAGAAATGCTGACCAGCGGATAATGTGTTAATGTGCAGGAATTATACTGAATCAAAAACTGATCTTATGTATTGTCACTGCTCTTTACCTACCTTTTATTTATGGTTCTCTTTTTTGGTTTCACTGTTACTTCTTCAAAATCGAGAATCATTTTTGGCATAATATATCTTAAAAACTTTAGAATTCATTTCAAACTCTTAGAACTCAAATCAATTCAGCTCTGTGCATAATAGTGAAAGGCTGATACAGTGATATGCGTATCAGTACTAGCTTTGCTGCACTGTTGCTGTGAAAAAAAGTTTTGCACCATTTTCTGCGTAACGCTCCAGGGCTGAAAGAGCAGCATTGCTTCTTGTATAAATACATAGGACAGGACAACCAGTCCAAAGTAGTTAAGAGCGCACTTCAAAAATTCCCTCACATGGCTCTCACTACATTTCTTACATTATTCTTATTGGATTCCTCAGTAGTATGCAGCTTAAAGACAAACATGCTTTCAATTTTGAAAGGCTGTAGGTTGATGCTTCCATCCTAAAGCATATGCATCAAGATCTTAATATCTAAGCAGTCCATGCTACAAGATTTAAATTCACAGTCTTCTTAAAATACATGCCACCAACATGGCACTGAACAAAGTAATACACCATTATGTTGCATTTCTTTCTACCATGATTTAAACCTTTGATTGCCATCAATTTTTAATCTGCCAATGTTTACACTATAAATAAGCAGTGAAGCTGAAAAACGTGAAAAGAAAGGAAACATTATAAACAAAGAATAAACGTGGATGAGCCTTTGGGGACAGAGATTTCTGATACTACTTACAGTTTGGGAAGCATGTACTGAACTGAAGACAGAAAGGTTATTTATTAAACAAGATTCTGTTTTTCAACATCTGCACCAAGGCACCTAAGCACGTGGGTCTTTAGCATTAACATTTCTAAAAGTTTAGAGCCGTTAGGAACAGATAAAAAGGTACATGAAAAACTGATACTTTTTTCACATTACACAGAACTTGCAAAATACACCATTGATTTTAGGAAGATAACACACACACATCTCTTCCAAATGACTTTTTAAGCCAAGTTTTTCCAGGACATTATGTAAAACCTTGAAACCAGTGGTTTATAATGAAAACACCATCAGATTCTTAACTAAAGCACTGTGACTGGTGCAGCTAGAAGGAAGAAATTTTATCTACTCTATATTCCTCTCAGAGTGAAATTACCATCTCTCAGCAAATTCCATGCATGAAAGGTTGTAAAAATAAATTCTGTGACAAAAGATTCCAAAGAGTGGAATGAAGAATTCGAGATAAAATGAAGGGATTTCTGTAAGAAAGATCAGGGTGCTGAAAGGCCTACCTCTATCTGTGCTACAGGGTGTACCACTAGTGCTTCCTTCTCTTGGATAGGACAACAGCATCACAATGGGCAGCTTTATTCTGGATCATCTGTGAATGAAACAAAAGCAAACATGCTTTGAAAGAGCCATACAGGTTAAAAGATGCTGTAGGTTATAGAAAGCAATGGACTAAGGGAAATGCAAAGGGATTGCTCCTGGCTAAGTGTCTCTGAGGGAAGGCTCAGTGAGGTCTCCCTGCTGTGCATTTCTAGAGACGGCAGAAGGCCAGGGAAGACTGGGAGCCCTGCTCTAACATTTACCATACAGTCATGCCCTTTGGCCAACCTAATTTCCTGAAGGAGGCTATGCTCCTCTCGTCCTCCAATCCCCATTTCATGCAGAGCAAAGCCAATGTGCTAATTAGGCAACCAAAAAGAGCAGTGAATAGCTTCTGCAGGACCGGCAAGGTGAATCATTCCACTGAGCAGTCAAAGCAGCACCAGGGCTGGTTGGGCCTTTTGGTTACAAGTGTAGAATGGAGAAGGGAGGACTGGGATTGTCCCATCAGGCAGCACAAGCCACTGTATTGCTCTGCTCTAGCACCTAAACGCACCAAGATGGATGCACAGAAGATAGAAACTGGTGACCAACCAGAAAACTTATGTATAGTATAGCAAGGTTTCTTTACAGCTTTCAACATTCATGTTTTAATGGTCTACTGCAGGGTTTGTGGCCCTTTTTATAGGCCGTGGATGCCACAGTTTGCTTCCTTATTAAAAAATAGCTATAAAAAAAACATTTGGAAATGTACACAAGGTAAAGCAGGCTCCCTGTCCAGTTTGTCATTAGCATGCTCTATGCTGTCCTCTATGCTGGTATCTATTTTAGTAATATTTTTGAGCTCACTACCAGATTTTGCAATCTTAATGCTCAGACAGCTGAAAAGGTCAATTAGAAGAACACATCCTAATATCAAATTGCATTCCATAAAAATCATTCATTCATAAAAAAAAAGTATGAAAGAGGATGATCGTTATTATGAATCGGACATTCAGCTAACTGTAGATATGCAATTGTCAGCTAGGTTTGTGGCTTTGCCAAAAGATTTGTGCAGGAAGAGATGTACAGGTGCCAGAAGGGAACATACTGCTTGGAGCACACGTTCTTTCTTGCCCTTCCTGTTTGGCAGACAAGTGCTTGTTTGCCACAGTACACAGCTCTGGAGCCGTTCTGAAAGGTCCCGTTACAGGAAATCTCTGCCCTGCTAGAGCACACAGTCCCGCATCACCTGCCTCTAATCTGAAGACATCCGATTCTCTAGTAGTTTTGAGATAGGATGTGCTCTCATGCAGTCCAACACCTACTTCTAGCTCCCATTTTTAGACATTTTCTTTTTTAAGCATTTGTTAAAGCCCAGCATCCAGAACTCTTCCAAAGACTCCTGGATGGAAGTAAAAATCAAGAGCAGGCAATCCTTCAGATTTTTGTACCTGGTACTTTCTGATAACTAGCATGAGTTCATCTGTATTTGTATTTTAAAAAAGCAATACCAACATTAGAAGGACAGTGTAATACACTTCAAAAAGATGTGGAGATAAAAGAAAAAGTCATCAGAAAGTACTGGGAATTTCAGAACAATGTGACAGAGTGCCCAAGTCACCTGCAAGGGTCAGTACAAGGCGGACCAAAGACCCCTCCACTCAGGGAAGCAGCTCGTTAGGCCAGTGCTTCAATAAGCAGAGACAATCTTGTTTTGTAGATTGATACTTGACTTCCACATCCAAGGAGAGAAACTACATAGCACAGATGGCCACTTTGAAGGGGATATAATTAAGGAGCCCAAGCCACCCTGCTGCGGTCACTGTAAGGAAGGTCAGGGATCAGGACTCAAGAGGAGCCCTATCATGTTAAGCCATCTTTGTGGGAGTAGGTCTGAGCGCTGGTAGATCCAGAGGGAAACAGACTCATTAGATAGAAGTCTGAATAGATCCTTCAGATAAAAGAGGGCTCAAAGTCACACTGGCATTCTTTTTTTTTTTTTTTCCCTTAAAGATAAAATTGATGGATTGTCTTCCTTCCCAAGATAAACTGTTTGGGATATGCATTTCATTAATTAAGTTAATTAAAAGTTCATACAATCAGAGGGAAGAAGTAATTCTGGCTGCATTTGCAATTTATAAACAGTTGATAATTTGTTACGTCATGAAAACTGTTTAAAATGCTTTCTTACATTTCCTTACTGTTTTATTCTCCAAGAAACAAGTTGCATATTGAGATTACAGACAGAATGTTTACCTTTACCTGGCAAAGTGCTAAAAATAAAGATGGTTAGAAAAATCATTTTGTCAATAGAAATCTGAGAAAAATTGGAAGTCCATTTTCATCCCATGTTTTCTGTGGAATCCTTACAGATGTTAAAGCTTAAAAAAAAAATCTCAGAAACCTTTTTTCTGTATCAGCATTTTCACAGAATCTTAAGGATTTCTGTAGTTTTAAAGATTTAGGGTGTATTTGACAGCTGTCAAACTTGGTAATTGAGGTTACCAGACTATGCAGAAAGACAAAATATGTTCCCCCCCCTCCAGAGTTTATTGTGATTCATCATCTAGGGATTACGGGCGAAAATGAATGATGATGATCATTTTGGCAGCATCAACAGTTAACCTGACTCTGAAGCTGCTGAACATACTAACAGGAATGGACTCAGTCAGCAGGAACAATTTTTCTTTCCCAAAGACTTCCTCACAGTACAACTCAAATAGCCATGTACAATTATAGAGGTGTGAATTTCACATTTTCCTGCTATTAACTTGCCTTCCTCTGCACATATGCACTCTGTGATGGACAAGCAGAAAAGGAAAAAATATTGCTGCAGCAAACTGTGGAGGAAAAAAAGAAACGGCACCTTAAAAGAGCATATGGATGAATGAACGCATGTGACAAGAGGAAGGGGTCCACTGAGTATGTATTAAGCTCATCACTGCAAAGCTATGCGAAGATTTTTTTGGTTTTGTTTCGGTACAGGAGGATTACTTAGTACAGAGTGTACGTTTAGGACTAAGTACGTCACTGCTTCCCTGGGGCTCCTGTTTACTTAGAACAAAGCGCATGAATCTAACTCTGCATGACACTTGTTGTAGTAAACCTTTTTCACCTCACTGGTGCAGGGCTCCAGTTTGAGAACCACTGGATGTAGCTGTCTCCCTCCCTCCCAGCCCTGAGAACTACACTGTTTACAGTCCAGCTGCCAGAACAGCTGCACAGTTCCCAAGAAGCAAAACACTTCAGAGATGAGGTTTGATCTTTAGCATCGACAAGGAAATAAAACATGGTATCAGAGCAATATATTGACACAACACAGAAGAAAAACATTGCCCTTTATGGCCTACAACATCAATACAGGTGCAAACTAAAAGAGTTCTCTTGCAGCTCCAGCAAGATACCTCAGGTGTGAGGCTGGATGATGTCTAGCTCCTGCTCTCTTTCATTTACAGCTACCTGCTTGATCCTCACAGATCAGACAAAACCCCACATCTGTTTGTACAAGCACAGACAAGCTTTTCTGAGCACACATTTTCCGCATGCGGATAGCTTGTGGCGTGCTTGTATTCTGCATGCATAATTTAATCTTCTTGCTTGGTGTTTCATGCTCTCAAAAGTCAGATCACAGAGCAAGGACAGAAAGTCAGCCTACCATTGACTGCCACAAGGCACAGGGGACAATTAGTCCTCCAACTGGTCAGGTTCACTTGACTGTAATGAGCCTTGGGCTTTTAACATGATGCCTTCCCTATGTGCGTTTCCCTATCACAGAGGCCAGTTCTGAGTCCTCCCTCACCTACCTCTTCCAAGGCTCCCACCAACTTCAAACCAAAACTGCCTACCAGAATCCAGCTGGGAAATCCCTTTTCTTGGAGAGTTTTTCTGCTCCGCGCAAGCTTAGCTCTTCTCATTTCTCCTAATTAGAGTATAGTTTTTTACACTCCTGTTTCATGAGACAGCCAGACCTTTCAGGAATTTGGCTGCCAGATTGTGTACCTGATAACTCTTTCCTATAAGATAATGACCCTCAACAGAGCCCTTTAAGTAGGCTTTCATTTTGAAAAAAGACTGCAGAGAGGGTTCATGCTTACTGCTGCTAACTTCCCAGATCAAGAGTGGACAGATGACAGCTTCATCATCAGAACTGAAAGGGTCGGTGCTGCAGCTCAGCAAAGGAGATGGCTTTCCTCCTATGTAGCAAAACCATCACGGATAAAGGGGTGAACACTGAAATAAGCATCCAATGCAATCCAACTGTTTTAGCTGGCTTGACTGGAAAAAGTTACTTACAGGAGGCAATTTCCAATATGTTTAAATAGTAATGAATAAAAAGCAGAGTGCATCAGAACTTTAAGTTCACAGAAGTTTATCTTTGAGTAAGTGCTTACTCTCCAGCTTTCTAAAGCAGAAAAACTGCTTCAACGACAGCATTTTTTTCTTTGTTAACTGCTGTCCTTATATATTTGTGAATTTAGAAATCTTCCATCTTTTCAGATGATGCATCAGTTCAGCTTTCACACTTTTTCCTCTCTATGTGTCAAAACATTAAAGCCATTCGTGGCTTTCTAAAAGAAAGTCATGCACAGCAGGTAACGAGAAAATTTAGCTGCAAGGGCATCGTATGCTTCCTCTTGTGCTCCATCGTAAGTACAGCCATCTTACACCATTCCTAAACAATGTGCCTAACCTGTCCTTTGTAATATCTGGTGATTTAAAATCTATATTTATCATCAAATACCATCAAAAACTGCTTTTTCTTCCAATTTCTTTAACTGTTTCTATATACAAAGGACATTAAAAACAATTTACTCTTTTTTTTTTTTAAATAATCTTATTTATGTTTCCATCATGTTTCCCCTTAGTGTTTAAACAAGCCAAGTTCATTTATTCTTCTCTCACAGATCCTATTTTCTCATTTAGATTTAGAAATAACTCTCATTCACAAATCCAGTTAGCACTCTACCTTTAAAACCAGCAACACATCAGTTGTTTGGAACAGCAAAAAGTTCAGTGCTTACAATGTACTTACAATTATTTCCAAAACACAAGGATAACAGGACAGCACAGACTGCAAACACAGTGCGCATTCAGAGGACATTGGGACGTCCCAGCCACAAGCTAGTGAGAAGGGGAAACTTCCATACACTATCCTTCCCTGTGCTTCCCGAGTTGTGTTTATATTTCCATGCAAGATCTCCGTTGCTCTAGGATTCAGGCCTGCTCACGTCATTCTAGTCTACAGCAAATTCAGTCCCAGGCTATCTTGTGCTATGCTTTTGGTATTGAAGTAGAAGCCCTGCTTATCAGTTTACTTTTCTACTCTTGGTAAATTGTAACCTGGAAATGACTAGCCCTTTCTTCTGAGTGCCAAGAAAACAGCTTCAGCAGAAAAATTGCCCAATTCACTTTGTCCAACTGAATTTGAAAGCAAGCTGCCCTGTTCAATTTTTAGGAGGCTAAGCTGTCTGCACATTTCAGTTTGTGTGGCAGTTGGTCTTCCGCGCCTTTTCCTATTGCTGCTTCTTCTAACCGAGTCCACCCTGAGGAAATCCACCGAGACACTAACAGAATGGGCCCCTTTCTACAGCCCAGGGGCACTGCTTTAGTAACAACAGAGCATCTCATGAAAAAGGTGGACAGTCACGTCTGTGTCTCAAGCCTTCACTTCAATCTTTAGAAAAGTCGTGACTTTACCAATACACCTGTAGACAATAAAAGTGCATGGACTTGTTCTTTATAAAACCTCGCTCTAGAACACGTCGACAATTGAGTCCCTGAATGAATAGGAAGTGAATGCCAGAAAATCTTTTATTTAATAAATGAGATGGTTAACAGCAGGAAATTCATTGAAAAACAATTTAAATCTTCCCTGGTCAGAACAACATAAATCTAATAAAAAGTCTAGGGTTGCACCAAATTACCTACAATAAAAAACTGCCGCTGTCATCCAACGTGATGTAGTAATTGTCAGCAATACTGTCTTTTCTATAGTGATGACTGAAGTTAATGTTTGCACTTTGACTCACAGCTAAACTTCTGTCATATAAAACAGACAGGCTAACTCTCTGGGAACTTCCCTTTCCCATGTACACGAAGCTAGAAATAAACTGGAAAAGGTTGAGTTGGCAGCATGACTCCATATG
>VXAL01012976.1:307210-326363 GCA_013399475.1 Chauna torquata | reverse complement strand
ATGACTCCATATGACACTAACACCATAGACCGAAAAGCAGACATCTCTTTTCAAAGCAGGAGGCAAAGATTGCCAGATGGAAGCTAAATAGCTGGCATCAACATTAATGGTATTTCTGCTGGTTTTAAAGTGTCTTTTTCTGAACCCTGTGAGAACAGTTCTTGCCTCAAGCAAGCAGACAGTCACACCTCTAGTTTTGCTGTAAGTGCTTATAATAACAGTAGTTCTGGTGTAGTCATTTAAGGGGAGGACTCCGCAATTATTACAGACAGCATTAGCACTGGACCTTTGAAATGAATGATGCTTAAACACAGTTCAGAGAACTATCAGCAAAAATCAGTGGCTGTCAACATCGCCAAAGGGTAGAGTACTTAAGAGCAGAGGTAGTGTGATATAAAAGGAAAGGTCCAGAGAAAGAACAACCTAAGGCCACAAGGTGTGAATACAATTGTCAGAGCTGTCATGCTGAGCACGATTCATTCAAGATTTTGAATTTAAACTAAAAAATAGACAAAACAGAGAAAAATTTTGAAACTTTCTGGAAAACCACCTCCGTAACCTTTACAGACATCTATTTTGGCTATTGAAGACCTGAAAGAGAGACGACTGCACAGTACTTGTAGCATTAATACATGACATGAATGACATATAACAGTCAAATGTACATCAGAGATTTACAGAAATGGAATATTAAAGATTAAGATATATGGCTGAGGAAATGCAAGACTGTTTGAAACAGAAGAATATTTTATTAAAGACAGATTGAATTAGGTATTTCAGATAACCTAAAACCAATATTAATATACAGCAAGGACTCCCAGTGAATCCAGCAGATTCTGGGCAAGTTTTGCATTTCAGAAATGTCACACTGACATCTAATGCTTCATATACAGGACAGTCAGGAAAATTCACCATATTAAAAGTTAAGAAAGAGTCCAAGACCTAGAAGAACTGAGTGTTCAGCTCTTGATGCCCCTAGAGTAGGAATTATATGGTTTCCATAGGAAATAAACCTTCTGCAGCAGAAGTACAAACAAGCAAACAAACAAAAAGATTAAGAAGAGGGGCATCCACCTCCTCGTTTTGGAGTCTCTGATGTAGTCAGTATTAGGTTTTCTTCAGTACTTAAGGCAAGATGCCTACGTCTAGTCTAGCTCCTCTATAAAATCTAAGTGTACCTTTGCTGTGGTCTTGAAGGAAGACAGAAAAGACCCCACTCCAAACCATGAATGTATTAGGGTTATACTCATAGATATGACAAATCACAGTGGCCATGACAGACAGTCATGAAAAAACAGATCCTCATGGTGGTCTAAAACCAGCAAAACCCACAGAATAAGCTCATTATTAGGATAACACAAAAATGGCTTCATATCATCCTATTCTCCTTGTCCTTGCTGGTTGACAGATCCATGTGATCCTTTTAGAAGTGCCTTACATAATCTCACCCATAATTCTCTGGACAATTTATTAGCAGAGTCCTGAGGATACAGCCTGACAGGTTAGCAAAAAAGAAATTGTACTGAATCCTCCCCAAGCTGTCTATCTCAGCCAGAATTATAAGCAGAGCAAAATTCGAAATAGACTTGCTTTTCTAGAGAGAAAAAGCACCAGCTTACTCCTACATTGCTTTTGATGCTGAAAACGGTCATCTGTACTAGATGACGAAAGCAGAGAAAATGGCAGTTTTAGGGCCTTGGTAGAAACGCTCTGTCAAGTGTTCTTTGCAAAACTCAACTTAGTGCGAGCATGTAATCTGTCAGAATGGCCTTTGTGGCAAAGATTAACTGGTGTTGTTTCTTTGGAAATACGGCACTGTGCAAAGTGTATTCAAATTATTCTCTGATGGATTTAAATATAGGTGCCCAACAGCCCAAGGCAGCAAGGCAAACCACATAAAAAAGAAGAGAAGGCCAAGAAAACTGACTTTTGGATAAATCAAGCAGGGCTCAGAAAGATAAAGAATTGTAATTGCACAGTCACACCTTTGCTACAGCTGTTTCTGTGGGACTGAACACTCTCAGGTGTGCTTCACCCAACTATCAGCTTCATTCCTCAGCTGAGAAGTCTGCCAGCCAAATCCCACATATTGACAATTACTAGATCTCTTCCATGAGCAGACAGGGAATAACCCTAAGCCTTAAAGGGCTAGGTTCATCCATAAGCTGCCTTTAAAATGTCTATTCTTCACATAATCAGAAAGGATCATCCTTAGACCCTTGTGACCAACCACAGAAATCCACTTTGGTTGTAAGTCACCCCTTCTACGGGGCACCAGACCAGGACAGAGTTCTGTGCCCAGCTCTGCTAATACCGCTAAAACATACTAAGCATGCCCCTGGGGCCTCAGTTCCATGGTCCTGAACAATGATAGGATATTTATCTTCTTAGTTAAGTGTTTTAAGAGCTGATGAAAAGTGATGTGTAAGAGCTTGGTACCCTCAACATTTGTGCACACTTAAGAACTAAAACTGGTAAAGAGCAGAACTGCACAGTACTTCCTATCAAGAGGCTTTCTTCAGCTAATGATGAATGCAAAAAGAGAAAAAAATGCAACTAGAAGCACGTGCCGTGGGAGTCTGCACAGAGATAACCACTGGCATTACGGATGAGGTCCTGAAATATCACAAATACAAGTTAGTCAGTTCTAAAGTCACATACAACACTGAAACAGATTTTCCTTTTTAGTATGTTACTCGTTAGAGTTGTAATCCTTCTGAGGAGCATAACTGATTCTTGGGAGTGTGCCTAATACTACCTTCTTTAAGAAGTTCTTGGAGGTACAGTTATAAAGCAGGATTGGTGCTGCTTTAGGATTAATTCCTGAAAGCACACCTATAACTGCCTCCCAATGCTAGTCACTGTCTGGCTAAAAAAGGCTGGATGTTGCCATGGAAAAGCAGGTTGATTAATTATCTTTGAAAAGGCAATGCAATGAAATTTGATTTCACTCTCCCCCACCCTCAGACTGCAACAGGAAATAAGAATTTTCTAGAACGATCCTGCAGTGTGCCATTCTTGAATCTCCATCTACACTCCAATTCCACCCAGACTTCAAATTGTACTTTTTTTTTTTCCTTCAACTGGCTGAAAAACCTCATGTTAAGAAAATAAGACAGGCAGTGAAACTGACTCTACTGCAAACACTGGCACACACTCTCCCATTATTTCAATTCATAGCTTCATAGGTTGTTATTGGTTTTAGTGATATATTCCAACATAATGGTCTTCATCTCCCAAAAATGGCAAATTTCCCTCATGAAACAGGGAACTCTTACAGTCTGCTACCCTAGGCAAATGAGGGAAAAAAAACAGGTGATGGCAGGAAACAATTGAACTCTTGCTTTTTGGCATAATTTTCCTTTTTCTAAACTATATTAGAAAACCAGCCCAGCTGCCTTAGGACTTTGAAGCACAGTTCATATGTGCATATATATATTTAGACATATACCAAAAATATCATAGAAGGTGTCCAGATGCCAGGCCTTCCAGTGAAAGCATATACCCTCAGGTACACATGAAGGAGGATTATGCAAGGCTTTATTCTGCATTATCTTGTATAGGGTCAACCACATGAAGATACGTTGATGGGAGGGGTATTGCCAGATTGCCTGGGTCTGAAAATACAGCTGATACCTACTGGCCCCTTTCTAGATGGCAGCTTGGCACCTTTTTGATTCTCTACTCCAGCAAACTCATGGTGCACTGAACATCCTGGGAGAGGTCACAGGTGTCAGCAAATCTCTCCATCTTCTGTCCAAGCTCTCCCTGTATCTCACAGAAAACTGCTCAGTTACCCTTACCACACACAAAAATAGGAGTTAAATTTACAGTATCTTCTCACCCACGAAGGGCTACATTCTGTGAGATGGAGACCGTATAGAAGTAAAATTGATGGGCTTTAGTAGGTGAATCCATGGCCACAGGAGAAAGATATGTAGAACAATTTCCTAAAATTCTCAACAAATAAATACAACAGTGATAAAATGGTAGGAGGATCAGCAAAGAGGAACAACCTAGAGAAGCTATGCCTGGCCTGATATGTTACACCCTCACTCAAAGCAACTCAGAGCAACTATCTTGTGACAGCTCTGTCACAGCAAGGGGTGAAGAGTGTGCAGCAAGGGAGCAAAACTATCTTCTCGCACCACCTCCCCATGCACTAAGTTGACAAAAAAAAAAAAGGTTAGGTTTTAGTGTGAGGGGGACAATAAAAGGAATTCCACCTCCAAGAAAAGAAGTATTAAAAAAACTCATCAGCATCAAACTTTATCAACAGTTTCACACTCAATAGTCCCTCTGTGGTATTAATGCAGTAGCTTTTCTTGGAAATAAATTTCTTCATCTCACAGAATACCCTGGTTTAACCCCTGTTTTCAAGAGGGCCAGCTGCAATATTCAAAGTGTTCTGAGAGATACGCTTTGTGCCAAAGATAGAAGTGTGATGCATTACAACTACAAAGGCCATGCTCAGAGTGAAGTACTTATCAGTTGGGATCTATACGCAGTATGTCAGTAGAGTGCAAACCATTTAAAATAGCAAAAGGCATATGCTTAAATATAAAAGGATATGGTTCACTGTTAAATTTAAATGTAAAATTTCTGATCAACAGGTTGTCATTTCACCTTAAACACTGATTTTGGCTATGCAACATAACCCTGACAACTTAAAACTTTCCAGTCTCCTGTCAGAAAACCACAGACACTCTCTGTTGAAAATCAAGCGTTTTACAGATTTATGTCATTAAGCAACACATTTGGATTTCTGCTTTCTCAGGCTAAGTAGAGGGTAAAATTCCCCCCCAAATTTATGCTGGATACTGCTCCAGACAGATGGGCAAGAAAGTCCTGCAGAGACATTCGGTATTCCCTAGCTCAATAAAAGCAAAAGAAGTGAACAGAGAAGAAACAAGGGTTCCCAAGTGACAGGAAACATCGCAGTAAGGAGAGGCACTACTGGACTATATAGCTCTGTACCTCCAAGGGTGACTGCACAAATGGGGCTCCTGACCAGCTTCCAGGTTTGAAAAGCTGCTGAGATGGAAGCAAGAGCAAGTACCATGAAGAACAGAAATAACTGCTAGAGACCTTTCCTGGCAGAAAATTGTGAGGATTCAGACTGCCACCCCCATGACAGGTAACTTACAGAAGCCATTCGGTAAGGAGAAGAGAACTTGTCCTCCCATACAACAGGGAAGGAACAGAAACACTCCTTTCCTCCTCTTTCACTGAAAAGGGCTCCTTTACCTAGTAGCATGAATGCTGCTTTCAGTAGCAACTCATTACTGGAGAGCATAACAGTTATACACTATACGAGCACAAGTTGACACACACGTTGAACCAATCTGACACACTGTGTGGTAGCATCAGAGATACATATCATCACATCACATCACTGATTACCGTAAAAGAGAATGGAAGGGACCTCCCACAGTTGAGATTCTGCCCCAAAATATTTAATAATAATAATAAAAACAAAGTTATGGATCAAGTCTCCTATTCCAGGTTTCACTGAGAAATCTCTAAAGGAACAGAGTGGGAGAAGATATTCTGACAGCCACCTCCGCTCCAGACTCCTCCATGTGAAAATATTCAATGCAGGAGTGCTGCTTGAAGCCCCGGAAAACAAGAAGAACTCTGCAACTTGAGGCAGATTTGAGTGTTTTCCCATGCTAAGAATAAAGGATATCCTTACTTGTTCTGAGGGTGTCAACTCTCAAGGGTATCAAGACCTCTTCAAGATTATCAAGAATTTAATTCATTTGTGCATCAAATTGATAACAGGCTCTGAAATTTAAAATAAATTACTCCCAAATCTAACAGAACTCACACTTCTTCCAAATAAATCTTACTGAAATCTAGCATGGTTAAAAACTGAGACAGTTTAGAATTACTGCTATTTTTGCCCTAATTATCTAGAATTGCACATTTCTTCATAATAGGAACTGATAAAAAGTGTTTTACTGTACAGTATTTTATGTTGAACTGCTTTTACAATGCAATTGCTCACATTTTTTAATGATAATATGGTAACAACCCTCCACTGCACTGATGGAAGGAGAGAGAGGCGAAAGAAGGAAGGAAGAAGGGGATAAAAAGTACATTAAAACAGTCTGATACAAGATCATAAGCCTTAAGTAACCTGAGTTCAAACTTCAATAGCTGCGGAGTGTTGAAGTGACAGTTTGGGATACCTGGGTACTCCAATTCTGCATTTAAAAATAGTATGGGCGGATCTTTTGAATTTAGTATTTGAAAGTCCTGCACAATAATGAGAAGTTTGAGAATAACTGCATCGTACCTCCATATGAAGGTACTGTAACGCACATTTTCAGTTTGTGATGACCTTCGGTATCTCCTCTGAGCACCCTGTCACTCTGTGGTAAGACCAAAACCACCAACTTACAATATCCCTCTGCAAAAGTGGGCAGCAAGTCTCACATTTATCATGGAGGCAGAACATAAATACGCAGTTACTGAAGAATGTTTAACAGTCTGTAAGTTCACCTGGTCACCAACAGTATTCTACAGGCATGCACTCAGGTCAGTTACTCATGCTGTACCCACCATCTTAACATCAGCCTTACAGAGAAACAAACAAACAGAAGAGCCCCCTTTAGGTACCTTCTTCTAGCCAGCAGGCAGAGAGCACAGACTAAAAAGATACTAATTTGTAAGTAGGAATGAAATTGGCCATTAGAGTTGCTTATCAAAGCTCTCCTCATATGGGAAGCCCAACATAGTTCTGCATACAGAGACTCTGCTACTGGCAGACAAGAAAGATATTCTTCAGATTGTCACAGTACCATTGTCATCTTTTTTTGGGACAGGACTGCAAGTCTAAAGACATCTCTACAAAAACAATATCCATATTGCATATTGCTCTAGATAGTAATGTTCAAGCAACAGTTTATAACCCCATTTTTTGCAAAACAATTTTTCACAGAAAACATCATCCTTGATTGTGCTATAGTAAATCAATTATGTGTGGGACACCCACAAGTAAAATGATTTTCAATATCCAATGTTTCTAGCAGCTCTGACCTTAACTCCTACAAATCACCTCCCAGACAATGACAGAAAAGTAAGGCACAAGAGCTCTCTGCTACACCACTGCCCACAATGATGTCAGCCACTGTCATGAAGTTTTGTCTGAGCTGCTGTTATCAGTGGGGTGAGTTGCTCCTTACTGAAAGATCTTTTGCGAGTGAATATACCCATAACTTCACACTTAAATGTCAAGTTATGCACAGCTGTCTCAAGAAACAGATAAAAACTTTCATGTCCTTGAGACAATGCCAGAACTCCCTAGAATTAACAAAAAGGAACTGACAATGTCCCTACACTGTGCTGTACACAATCTTTTGGGAGAAAGTTTTAGGGGCTTTAGGGCTGCATTGGCAGAACATGTATCTATGTTTCTAAAAATCTCCTCTTACACTATTACTCTGCCAATCACTTGAAAGCAACCTGTGCTTCCTGTTACCTTGTCCACTCCAGCACACCTTACACTGATGTGAATAGCAGAGACAGTACTAGTGCTATCGCACTGAGAGCACAAAGGTGAAAAATACTCAGTGCTGCAAGAGCTACTCCTGCTCTGAAACAAGTCTACTCCTGCAGCACATTATTGTCCTTACAATAGGATATGACAAACTTGTTTCAGGTGCAATCCCACAGCAATTCTTTTCTGAAATGTACATACAAAATTACTGTTTGTCTGAGCGCTATTAATGCTTCTTCCATACTTGGATCCCTAACCAGAGGCCTGGCTACAGAACCATAAAGCAATACAGTTCCTAAACAGCTGCCAACAAAAAAAAGAAAGAAAAAAAAAGCAGATGGGTAGAGGGGGGAAGTAAGCCAGAATGCTATTGCATTGCACTTTATCTCTTTTTCCTGTGGATTCCCAAGAGGTAGTTACACACCACTCTGCCTCCAAAAGCAATTGATGCAACTTGAAGTTTTCTGCTTCCACAAGTCCTTCCCAACAGAGAACTGCAGGAGGGTAGGATACTGCTGTACATCGAGATGGAAATTCATGCTTCCAATTTATGGCAGTTTTACCCTGACACAAGCATGTAAATCCAGATCCCACGGATGACTGAAACGGACTGGTGCCAGGGCACAGCTCCTCATCATTTCTAAATCCTAACTAATGAATAAATAATACAATATGAATCCTGCTGTGGTATCTTGCAATGTATTGTTTGTGTTGTCTGAAATAGAGTGAATAGGATTACCTGACTGTTGCTTTCCTGGGTCTCTCATAAAAACGACATTACTCAAGAGGCTCTTTCGAAGAGTCACATTTCCAATAATGCACTCAGTAACTCTCCAGAACAAAAGATGACGAAGCTACCATGTTTTCCCTCAAATGGTTATCAGCGTATCTGTGCTACTCCATCAGGTATCAATACAAAGGATTTATGAACAAATTCTGTTTGAACTGATGCCCCTCCTCATCTTGCTTCAATCAGGAAAAAGCAGAGAAGCAGTTAAATTTGCACACTGCTGCAAAGTCTTCTGTCTTTCTGTTTAAAAATCAAAACCTCAAACATTTGTGATGCTCAGTCGGTAACAGAAGAACACTCCTCCGGCCTATGTCTACCAGCAGGTGATGTCTCTTGCAGACACTCTAATAATTAGAATGGGCATAGATGAAAACAACAAGGTGAAAAATACTGCTTTGAGATCCCTGCAAAAGGTTCATTACCTTAAAATCACTACAGCTATTAAGACTTTTAGAACCTTCAGCATGTCATGCACTTTGACTTTCAGAGGTCAGTATGAGCTGTGCAACTGTGCACCTTGTTGGAGAACGCATGGCAATGCCATGTGCTCAGCAGACGCCCAGTGATGTGTCCTTTGCAGTGGCACTGTTTCTTCCTCTGCAGCAGCCTCTTTCCTCCACCTGTCCTGCCACAAAATTCTAGAAGACATCCTGTTATAGGGATTGAGGCAGGAATAAGAAGCTTTTTAGGAAACCACTGGAACATTTGGTATTATACTGAGTCAGACAGTGGGAAAGAAATTTACAATTAGGATAGCTGTCAAACAACAACAAACTACAAATTAAAAATGAGGAAAATAAAATTTCAAATGAAAACATCACTCGTAAACATGCACTCCCCTCCCTGTCACTGAATACTGCACAACCATCAAAATGGCACAGATCATAGTTCAGGGCCCAAATGCTTGCGGTTCACCTGATGATGGCAATCTCTGCTTTCCAGCTACTGCCAGGCACTGGAAGTAATAACTACACCAAACACTTTCCTGAAAATAGCTTTGCCAATTACTGTAGCATTCACAAGAAGATGAGAGAAATGCGAGGCAGCAGTGAGGTAGGCTAACCTAGTCACATCTAGAGTGGCTACAGCAGTAAACCACCCCATTACTGTACACACCGGAAAAGACTTTTCCCTGCCAGAAGCTTGTATTCCTCAATCACTTTCTGATCTTGTTTTACTTTAAAAATGGAGCATTTCCCCTACAAGGGGAAACTGGAAAATTAATGAACACATGATCAAGTTGTGATCTTTCTAGCTTAACAACAAAAGCTATTCTTAATAAACCAACTCGTTTTTGCTGGACACTAATTGTCTATCATTCCTTCAAGCAAGGAGACTCAATGCCTGGAAACATCCTTACTAATGAGTAACTTCATTTTCTCCCATACACTTCAAGAAATGCATGGACATGATGCAGTAAGGCACAAAGACACAGAGAGATTTCAGTGAAAATTGATGCAGATCAAATTCTCCCAACAGCTACAAGCTCTGACTGTAGCTCCACAGTAAAAAGGCTGACTAGCACTGTTTTAAGGCTTTAATCTGTGACACGTCCAATTCAAATTCATTATTATACGCACACAATTATAATATAAAAGCTTGAATTGCTGCAACACAAGCAGATACATGCAAATGTAAAGATACAAAGGCAAAAGGTGTATTTCTGTTTATTTGGATTTGGCAAATTTACATAAGGCATAATGACTTTGCAAGATGTTTTCTCAACAGTCCTCCTTAGATTGTGCTGATCTCTCAAATTAGTAACAAGACACTATTGCAAATTTAGGAGCAGAGACTCATATTTCTGTGACATATTTTGTCAATAACCCAGAAAAAGGACGTATTTATAGCTGTGTGTTTCAGGCAACTTCATTATTTAAAACAAAATTGTCAAAAATGCATACAAACACTTTATCAATAAACAACATTTTTTGTCTTTTTTGAACAAGGAAGATAGAGATGGGTACAAAGAAATTCATCTTTTTTTACCTGTCTGTAGGCACACCATGTTTCAACCACAAGAAAAGCAGAATCTAAGTATTTGCCCTTGGAACATTTTTGATGTTACATTCACATCCTACTCCACAAGGCATCCAACCTGATGCATTTCAGAGACCTCCCAGAAGACAATGAAATACTGTATGTGAAAGACTGACAGCACTGGACACATGTACAAGTTAGCTATTCCCCTTCAGAAGGTCCCCTGGAATACGACAGGACATTCTCCTGCTCTGACCAGAGAACAAAATTTGTGATCCAATGGTGTCATGTATTTGAAGGTTAGAGGAGAATACATTTTGACTTATCCAGTCAAACGGCATAAAGGGGGATTTAAGGAAAAGAGCTGCTGCATGTGAACATCTATCTTCTGTCACTAGCATTTAAAGATGAAGATTGCAGTAAGTACACAAACTATAAATTGACTGATGTCCAAATAATCTGCTTCTGAAGTCTAGTTGTGCATGGTAACTGTTCATCCCATAAGCAGCACTTGTATTCCAAGACTTTTTTCTTATTCACAAATGACATATTCACATGGGCTGCATTCCAGTTCTGATCGTATCTAATCTGGAAGTATATTAGAAACAATTTTGGGTTGTGCTTCTGAAGTTCCTATCACTTCTGGTAATAAATCTCACTGTCCTTGTCTTTACCATGTCCACACATGACAAATGAACATATGTTCAGAAAGATTCGGCGGTCCTGAGCCCTTCACACCTGTTCACCTCTCAGTTCTCTAATTTTGCTGCACACACTGCAAAAAGCTGTTCTGGATGGGTGGAGGTGTAGGGGACAAAATGAGGAGCAGCTCTGAATGAGGGAGCAATGAGACAGCTAACTCAGCTGGTGCCCAACCCACCTCCAGCACAGGCAGCTCTCTCATCTCTGACAAGATACTGTCCCAACATGCCTATCACCTATCTAGGAGTAACAGAAATTCTCAAACCAAAAGAAAACCTACAGTTCTTAGCCTTAAAACAAACTTTTTAGTGTAACATGCTAATACAAAGCAAAAACAGCTGTTTTTTTTTTCTCTGACATCACCACCACCTCAAAACATCCATGACCTCATTAAGGTCGCAGCCTCTTGTTTGCCAACCAGACTACTTGAGACGAGGGACGTGCTTGGCATTCGCTGGTGCTTGGAAGAAAGGCACAGGGCAACGAGGTCACTCTTGAGCCATTCCCTCGGCCGTCTCTATCCAAATGTCAGTTGCTGGCTCCCACGAGGCCCCGTGTCACAGGTACCCAGACTTTACCTGACTTCTGCTACCCTGCTTTGCATTTACCCAGTCCTCCTTGATTGCAATAGCAATTTGGTGTCCTTTGCTTTTCACTGGCTGGTTCTCTTCAGGATACAGTGTGCTGTCAACCTTAAGTGTATACTGTTCAATGTACTCATAAGTAATTTGGAAAAAGGAGTGAATAATGGTAAAGCTATAAAGCTACCTGAGATATTAAAGATAAAGGCCAAATGTTGCAAGAGGAACTTCCAATACTGAACAAACATGAAAAAAATAGAAACTAAATTACATATAATGAAATGTGAAGTCATACATGTTGCAAAAAACAACCCTAACCTTACACACACAATTAAAGACTCTGAGTCAGTACCAACTCTTAGTACCTTTAAGTAATAAGATTAAATTAGCAAAAGGCAAATTCAAAACCAAACAAAACTTCCACACTCCCCCTCCCCACCACTCTCAAGTAAGGAATTCCCTGCTACAGGACACTGTAGATGCCATAAAGCTTACAGGGGTTCATAATGAATATATCAGTGCAAAAACAATCCAATGTGAATTATAAAACACAGAAATACCACCTCCCATTCAGGAAGACCCTGAGCTTAAAAGTGCAGAGGGCTGGGAGACTATTCTGTGGAAGTGTGAATACTGCATCATTGACTTGTTTACATACCATCTTACAATTTCAACCACTGGCCAGAGCCAGATATAAAGTACTGGGTGAGGCACACCTTGGCCCAACCTCTTATAACCACGCAGTATCTTTACCCCAAGTAATACTGCTGAAAAAAGCTGACACTCTCTTCCTCGCTCTTCCCTCCTGTATTTCTTCCACACTAAATTTCCCCATGAAAGTCACGCTGTACAAGGTACATATCCAACAGGCTCCAGCCAAGGAAGGTTCCGAATTATTTACGAATCCTAATCAACAAAAACCATTAACTGTATAAGACTCTCCCACAGCCATCCCCCTCTGCTCTTTGAGGTTTTGAAAAAGCATCTGTAAAGCCGCCTTTCCTATTTTGCTTTCTTACACAAAGAATGTACAGCAATCTTTCATTTTCATTTCTCAATTATCTATTTTGTGCAGCCTGTAAAATAACTACATTAAGACACATTCAGCCAAAAACCTCTAGTTAACGCACGGATGCAAGTTTTAAAACTGGCATTGCTGTAAGCGTTATTTCACAGGTATTGCTCATCCAAGCAGAGGCATGTGAAAAGAGTAGGCTTACCCTCTTCTTGCTGATGCAGATAAGTTTAAAGAAAATAATTTGAACACTTAAAAATAAGTGCTATTTTTCAAAAGATAACCCTGAGACAGCAAAAGGCAAGTTCTTAAAGGAGTATGTAGACACTGAGCCGTGCATCTCCTGCTGTTATTAGTACAAGTCGTGTGGTTGAATCTCTGCATAATGCTTTGAAAATGCAGCTGTTAATGTGCTTCTGCAGAAAAGATTTAATGATGGAAGGGGATCTCAAAGCCAGCTGTCACATTTCTCAAAGACTGAAGGAATCACTTAATGATCAAGCTCCATCTTGAGCCACAAAAAAGACAGAAAATTCTGACTCATATCCGAGCAGATCTAGACCCATTTTTGAGACCAATCACTTAGTTCTACTTTTAAAAGCCAAATCAGAGTTACACTTCCTGAGAAGAGTTGCGTCAGACTAATGAAACTGTGTTGATTAGGGCTAAGTAACAGCTTTTATGTTCCATCACTAAGGAGTGGCCTCTGCAGAAGCACTCTCTCTTAGGGGTACACATTCTCTAACTCACTGTTACACCCTGCACAAAGATCCTCCCAGGGCCTCACGATCTGAATCAAGAGGAGTCACTCTGCTGCACTGTGGCCCCTTTTAGCAGGCCAGTGATGAACAAGAGGTCTGCAATCACTTGTAGTTAGCCCTGTCTCTTCAGTGAGGAAAGAGGCAAGAAATGGATAAAATAGGTTGTGCAAACAGTGAAAAGGTAGTATTCAAGCAACCCTTGAATTTCTACTGCATCTGCTGCAGGAATAACCTGTGATACAAATGGGACAAGCCTACCATGCTCCAAGCCAGTGCTCCGGCATGGACAACAATAATAATTATTATTATCACACAATACAAAGCACAATAATCCCTTCCAGCACATAATAACCCAGAACAAGAGTATGGGAGCCACAGCATTTGATAGAATAGCGATGCCCATTCTCCTATGCTTAGTCAGCTTTTAAGAGGCAGTATAAAGTAACAAATATCACGGAGTACTTTTGAAACCATTGTAAATATGTTTAATAGGATAACCTAACTTATTGTGCAGTCATTATTTTAAGTGACACCACTGGAAATTCAAACCAAACAGAAATAAACATAGCTAGTTAGGCTTTGTCCTGCTAAAAGCCTGGTGCAGGAATACAAAAGATGCAACAAATATAAAAACAGACTTTCAGGGTCTGACTACAGATTTATTTGACCTTATATACTTTTACTTTCAGTGGTTAACAACAAATTTTTACTTACCCTCTCCTAAAGCTAAACTATAGAATGTTTATTTCCCTGCTACACAGTCCAGAAATCAGGGGCTGAAGGGTTTCTAGAAGCTGTATCTGCACACTCACGCTTCTTGTCACTGATAGAAACTCTCTTCTCTGAGCCTGTCAGTTACTTTTCTAAATCCATTTCCAGCCTCCACAATAGCCTCTGGCAACATTCTACAATTATTATTATGAGATGTACGAAAACACGCCTCTTTCTGGTTTGTTTCAAACATGCTCATATTATTGCATCAGTGACATCTTCTAGTTTCCATCCTGTAAGAAGTGGCATATAATCTCCGCATTCACCTCCACAGCAGTTGTGACATTACAGACCTCTCTCATAACTTCACCACCACACTCCTTCAGCTGTCTCTGTCTATATAACCTCTCCTGAAACATACAGCATCCTATGTTTCAGATGAGGTCTTTGCAATACTCTGAGCTCTAACTCCAGCGTATCCAATTCTCTCTCTACTATTCATGTTGTTAATGAACCAAGCATTGCACTTCTTTCACTCGAGCAAACAACTCAGCCTCTCTATTTCAAATCTCCCAATATCAAACCACTCCTGACAGATAGCTGAGAGAAGACAGCTTACCCCCAGACTGACCTGCAGAGCAGCACTGACACACATTTAGGGGCACAAATTCATTCCAGAAAGGGGAGCCAGTGAAATTTGTTCCCCTATTTTTCTCCAAAAGAGAAAAGGGGAGCTTTCCTGGGGGGTCATGCCACCCTGTTACGGAATGTTACGGATTCCAGAGGAGCTGTGCTTCAGTCACACAGGTTACCATCAGTACTTGGAGATCTATACACTTACAAAAACATCCAAGGAAGGTATTTTTTTTCCCTGCAACTCTCAGAGTAATGTTTCACCTGTGAGTAAACAGGCTGGTGACCCCAGGAAGCAACACTGCTATCAAACACACAAAAGTTTAGGCTGTATTTGTTTCCTAAGATCAGACAATGCTTGTTATACAAGATTAGATACTAGGATTAAACAAGTTTCTTTTTAGCAAACGGGTGAACAATAACTCACCTAAAGGCAGTAACCACCAGTTGGATGATGCACAGTGAGAAGAGTCAAGCTGCTGGTCTCCATCAAAATGAAGCAGAATAGCTTGGAAATCCCGGAACTGTGCAGCTCTAAGGTCTGTCAACGCAGAACTTACTGCAGGACCAGGGCCAGGTCCTCATTATTACCTAGGAAAAGGAAGAAGCATGACATTCAGAAACAACTTTGCTTCTAAGTTTAATGTGAGTCAGTAGCAGCTCTCTCAAAATTAATGCACAGTTTCTTTCATAAATTGCTTGAAGGGGCTGTACAGCTTCCATTAAAGGAAGTTCTTAAGAGCAGTTTAGAAATGGAGTCCCTGCACTCAAGCAAACACCTCAGCTTCACTGTTCCTAATCTCCCAGTATCACGTAGAGGTTATTTGAACACAGGCATCTTACAGAAGAGTGGAGAAGTTTTCTACCGGTTCTGTGATTCTGCAACACAGGGAAATTAGAGGCAACTACAAAGAGGAGTGAACCCATGACAGTTCTGGCACTGTCCTTAGAGTATTGTTTGGATAGGAATACACTTGAATAGTTGTTGTCCAACATGTGGCAGATGCAAAAAAAATTAAACGCCAATACTCTTCAATCAAGTCATGCAAGAAAAACTTGCTATTTGCAGAGTAACTGGAAAGCCAGTATTTTTACTGTGCTACTGATTCCTACGGGTTATGCAAAAATATAGAAATACAAAATATAGTACATATGATAGCAGTATTCAAGTAGTAAACTGGTGCCTTAATAGAAATGTAAAACCATAAAACTGATTGTTCATGTTTAATGGTAGACTTTTTTTACATCACAGTTCATTGAAATAAAAGAATAGAAAAATCAAAATGAAAAATTTCACTCAGCATCTTAACTCAGCCACAGTTGCACCACTGATTGAAACAGAAGGCTGTCAAGGTCAGCTAGAATTTTATGGAAAATTGACCCATCATTATTCCTTCAAGAGCAGGAGCTTCAAAGAAAATAACCGAAGACATCACATTCAAGTGTGATAACCATCATTTTCCTCCCCACAAAAAAAGTGCTCAAACAGCAACATCAGCTGCATTAAGTTTCAGATGCATCCATAATAAGAACATGGTATATGAACACTGTTTACGTTAGTAAAGACTGCATGCAATTTGCATTAATGAATATAATTTTACTAATACAGTCAAACTTTAATATTTACCAGTGCAAATAGCTCAACAAAAATTAGCTGCATCTGCAGAGCAGCTACTTCACTGAAAAAATACCTGGAGTTCTTAAGTTCTTCTCAAGTTAAAATATAAATTCACACAGAGCAAGTATTATTTCAATGGGTAGTTTAATCTGCATGCACTGCGTTTCTGCCTTAACTTTGATATATTCATGGGCATAAGTAGACAAGCTGAACTAGTCTGACAATGGCTGGAAGAAAATCATACCTTCTCTGTGCATTCTCTGATTGTAATTACTTGGGACCTATCAATGCACTCAGATTGGGCAATGTATCTTTAAGCAGCTTACAACAGAAGAAGAGAACACTCTAAATCTATCAAGATGCAAATACCCAAACCCTGTGAAACATGGGACAGTCTGTAGCAACAACGTCTGAAGACCCTCCTGCCTTGGTAACAGACCGAAAGGTCTCTACAGTGTCTCTGCACATCACTGTAGTTGAAATGAAGTCAGTGCAGCGCTGCCTGTACGCTGAGGATCTGGACCACCTTTTTATAACAGGCCTGAACAGAGCCTCCTTGGAGGCCAAGTAGTCTCAACAGCATACAAAAGATAAACATTTAATTTAAAAGAAAAACTAATGCAATTGGGTGTAATAAGTTTTGTGCTTTTAAAAGATCAATTAAAAAAATCCAAAATTGTTATTCCAGTTAACTCAGTTTCGATTCTGGTCTATTTAATTTGGTTTTGTCTCCAAATCTATTTATTTATCTACTGAACAATAGACAGCTTTCAGAGAATTGGACTGAATCAAGAAATCCAAAAAGATTTTAATCAAGAAGATTATAATCCCAGACCTGGCCAAAACACTCTCATTAAATGATAGGCACACAAGGCCTTATCGAGCTTAAACGTTCTGCTTGAAACAACACCTCTGACCTCTCCTGAAGTCACCCAGCTTCACTATAATACAAGGTAGTACTATTATCTTTATCTTCCCCATTTTACATAGTCAAAATTGGAAGAGACCTTAAAGCAGCATAGGTGGCAATTAGAATTTTCTCTGCAGTGCAATATATAACATACCACAGAGTAAACTGCTATATTTTTGGCACAAATAGTTGGAAAAGCCTGTTGCAGCATAGGAGAAACACTACTAGCTACATTTAACACCAGCTGATAACCACAGCTCCAAAGGATCTGTAAACACAAAGCATATATCTATAAGCTTTGTATCTGTAAATATTAATATACTCTTCACTTAGGCTTTGTACTGTTGGGGGGCACATACTATATTTCCCTTAGTTTATATATATGTGTAATATATATATGTGTGTGTGTTTATATAGATGCCTGCAATAGTATAAATAAAAAAAAATTATGGACAGCATATGTCCATTTTAGAGTTGACATTCAAGCCATCCTTACCATGCACAATTCAGAAAGATGACTTAAAAACCATCCTGATCCCTAGATGGTGCTGTTTGCTGCAGTAAGAAGGCAATCACAACTTATGACCAGTACACTCAGCACCTCAGGGACAAATGTTACATTTTTGTTCAAAATTATATAAGTTGAATATAGATAGAACTAATGCTGTTTCAGTTTATTTGCATTTACCATATGCCTTGAACCTGAGGCATCTCATTTCCTGTGGGACGTAAGAGGAGTAATTCCATTGAAGTGGTACAAATCAAATCAGGGTCAGGCACTGTCAGTCTACCAATGACTATGCTACACCAAATGGCAGCTGTAGACTGGCAGGACTGATGTAAACTCAGGGACTTTGGCATCACGCTCTACTGCACTGCACAGATATGCCCATCAGGATTTGGTTGTCTGTTACACTGGCATGACATCTGGAGTAACTTCAGTCCTGGCAGCAGAAGCACTTAAGTTAGCTTGCATCTCTCCCACAAGATTTAGGTCAACACAACTGTAAGAGTGGTTGCGGATATGGCACTGAAAGGAGATGCATTAGGACTGGATTGCCTTCTGGCTCCCTCACAGACCACTTGAGTGATTGTGGGCAACCCATAAAATCTCCTGGGGCAGGACCCAAAGTCCACTGAGGTCAGAAAGAGTTGTTCTGTTAGTTTGAATTAAGTTCTGTGGGGGACCTTCTGGCTTCTGCTCTTTCCCCATAAAATGGAAATGTGCCTATCACTACACAAGATTAAAAAAAAAAAAAGCAATTAATATTTTTTAGTTTCTCATGCATTGTACCGAATAAGTAGAATGATGTAAATAAAACAAATGATTAAACATCTATTGTTCTGATTCTCTGCCATTATAAAATGGTGGCTATATCTACATAATTGCTTAAGCATTCGCTTCCCATAAACGTAGTATTTGAGCATCTCACAAACATTAATGTTTCTCTAAAACCATTTTTTTTTTTTAAGGGCTTCTGAAAGTGATTAGATTGACAGCATGGCCTAGTAACTGTCTTAGTAGAGGCAGATGCACTGCACATATCTTTTCCAATACACTTCACGTCAGATGCTCCAGGCATGAATTTCTTAAATAGAAAAAGGCAACTGTGATGATCTGTCGACAAAATTTTAGGTGATGTTGTGATAAACAACTGCCCACTGGTGACTAACTGCCAAACTGGCAATCTTAATTTTAACACTAACCATGTATAATTCTTTAAGCCACTGGACTTTATAAAGAGGTTTCACAGATCTCTCTTCTGGCCTTTTCTTAGACATGCAATTTGTCTTTACACATTGGCATTTCCTAATAATCTAGCCTGACATTTTGAAAACCCCCTGAAGGTTTTTCACTGGAGATGAGAAT
This sequence comes from Chauna torquata, assembly GCA_013399475.1. Lineage (NCBI taxonomy): Eukaryota > Metazoa > Chordata > Aves > Anseriformes > Anhimidae > Chauna > Chauna torquata. Next base: position 307,288 of record VXAL01012976.1, on the reverse strand, counting down.
CCCCCTACTCCTTAAGCATGTTTGAAAACTTCAGGTTAAGTTATAAACTTGTCATACATATATATATTTATATATATT
>VXAL01012976.1:279723-307067 GCA_013399475.1 Chauna torquata | reverse complement strand
TCCCTTATAGATTTCAATTTCCTGCCTCAAAGAGTCAGGGTATTAGGCTCCTTCAAAGGAAAAGTCCCCAGAATTTTAGCAGAGGTGAATGTGTTATGTCCCAGCTTCATTCTTGACAATGATGGAACTCTCCTGGCTCTGTGCATCAAAGTAAAAACAAACAAAATACAAAACACATCCACCTTACACTGAAAAATTCACTCTATTGATGGACAAAAGATCACGGACAATAAGACCTTATCAGGAGAAGTGTCTGACAACATTACTAGGCAATGTTGTCAACTGTCCTAGAGTAAGTCACAGGCTGGAATCATCTTACATATGGCCACACACATGTAACTCATAGCAACTCAAAGCCCTACTAAAGATCAAGAACAAATCAAAACTCTTTGCATACTGAAAAGACACATTGTGCATATTGTGACATCGATTAATAGATACCAATAAAAGAGTATTTAAAAATATCCACGTCACCAAGGAGCCTAAATTATAAACAGAATACAGCTACTTGAAAGTCTAGCACTGTATTAGTCAGCCTTTTAGTAAGTTACATTGGCAAAGAAGCTGAAAACAAAAAAGAGCTTTTCTCAATTAAAAGTGACTGATACTCTTCAGTTTGTTTCTTCGAGCACTATTTTAGATGCTGTTCTCCATGTGTTTTGGTGAAATCTTGGACTTTAAAGGAATGCTATGACAATTCATTGCTAAATGGCAATGGAATTCCTCTGTAATTGCACATCACGTGCATCCACATTAATAGAAGATAATTTCATTAGGGCTGTTATTGTAACGAATACTAAATACAAAATGTGGGTCCAGAAATCATTTTCCTAATCAGAAGTATCAGATGCCAGGAACTTTCAGAGAACAGGGCTATTAAAAAGTAAAGTTTCTCTAAAAGTTAAATTGCCATTTTCAAAAACAGATGTTCTTCTTGATCATTCCCTGCACAGATACCCAAAAATTGTACTCATGGATTGGTAAGTGAAAATCAATTGGGCATTAGCTGCAGAAACTCTTCTTACTTTACATGAACAGTCTCAGTAGAATACATTGCTAAATTCTATCAGCTTGCAAATGGCAACACTAGACATTGGTCACTGTTGATGAGGCAGCTTAGAACTAAGAAATTAAATTGTAATGCATGTCTGCTTCTCTCAACTAGCCCAAAACCATACGTTGTGATGGGACAGAACACCTGGCATAAACTAAAAGCACTGGACAAACTGGACAGAATATCACATGTACCTGATAGAATAACACATCACTTCAAAACCATAGAGATGAGAGTTGTGCAACATTGACATTATTCTTCATCTCTTCAGCAAGATGCTAGATGTCTAGCAGCAAAAACTGCATCGTATATGAATGGGACACATGCAACACCTACCTCAGTTACACAAACGGGTACACTCAAGTTTAAGAGGATAGTAGATAGGGACACTGCTTACTATGTGCTCTGTGTGTGAATAGAGTTGATGCTAAAAATCCAGTTCAAGGAGCTGTAATTTTATGAAGTGCCCCAAGATGCTAATACCTCACACACAGATTCTGTAGGCCACACTAAGACATGACTCTGGCTCTCTCTTACTTTTAGTCCATTGTGTGTGTTACCTAATATCATCTGCAGAGCTAAAGTCTTCTTTCAGGTTTTCCTTTTGTTAAGCACTGCTTTTCCTCAGACATCAGTAATTGCAGTCTTCTAATGCACCTCATCAAGAGTGACTCTTTACTGCTTAGCTTCCCCACTGGTGGAAGAACCGAGCTCTCAGTGACCTTTCATCTGATCCTTAACATTCCTGCTTCTTACAGCACGGACACTTCTGCCCTATACATAATATTTGCTTTACAGGAGAAAGGTTTGACATAGGTCCAAAACCACCAGATTTTTGTACCCTAAAAATAACTTGAACCCCAGTCTCCATGGTAACAGGCACCGCCAGTAAGCCCTAGCAAGTCTTGGTTATTTTTACTGACAAGACAAACAGGAAAACCATAAGGCTTCTATGAAATTTCTCATTACTGCCAGTCTTACATCTCCTTTAATCCTCAGTTAATGGTGTGCAGTACAGGGTGCTATGCCTGCACACAACCATGTTTAAATACCATGATCTTTCCTGTGCTTTCATATTCAAAAGCTGGAAATGCTAAGAACAATTCCCTTATATCCTTCTTGCCATTAAAAATTGACTGAGGCACGCATCTGACCTGACTGCATACAGGCTTGCTTTACAATGTAGAATAAAATCTCTGCGACTTGTTAGACTTGATATCAACTCACTATTCAATACGTAATGCTTCATGAAAATCATCTGATAGAAGAAATACTAAAGCTAGCCAAAAAAATGCCCTTGAGATTTTTTATTTTTTTTTTTAACTGATAACGACCCTCCCATGGCTGAACTATTCCCTCAGACTCAAACTCATAATTTCCTTAGCTCCTCTGAACGCTTACTGCCAAAGCACTGTGATTTCAGGCAGGTGGGGTTGTGCCCTAACTGCCTTCTAACCAGACCCATGAAGTTCCCTGCCCTCCTCTATTAACACTGCACATAAGGTCCTTTTCTTGACTGGCTGGGCAACAGCTCTTCTCTCAGGTCAGATGCTACTCCAGCATGAGAAAGATGAAGAGCTTTCACTCGCTCACGCCATGAAGTCTTGTCCAACTCAGTGGCCCCTCAGCAATGCTAGATGCTAGAATCAGCAGACACTGAGCACAGCTCTCTGCTTTCCACTGTAGTATTTCCTTCTGTTGTTTACAGCACGCGCCTCTTAGAGAGCAGCGTGAATGGCATCAACTATTCAGTTACACGTCTCCCAGGCAGGGATCCTTGCAGTATTAGTCTTCTTTCAAGACATCTCCCACAGAACGGCCTGTGGTAATACTGCTGAAGGCAGGAGAAGACACAGGACGAATCTAGCCATGTAACATTTACCCTCAAGACGTACAATGATCCAAACAGTAAACAGCCATTAAGCTCCCATTTTAGATCTCCAGCTCAAGTTTAATAAAGGCTCTCAGACTACGCTAGACAATTTATACGGCATTCACAGGCAGAAGCCTCTGCATAAACTTCTCCTTGGCTTTAAAAGTACAGGCCTTTCTGTATTTCCTGAGGAACCGAGAACCCAAAGATCTTTGAAGAGTTGTTAAAGAAAGGAAACTAAAGAGAAAGAAATATATCTTTTTTTGAAAACATGACTCACTTCTGCATGGGAAGAATAACAAAACAAAACAACTCACGAACAACATAGCATGACCTACAAGATTTTACCAGCCTCCAGCCTCTCTTGTTTTACATTCATTTAGGCAATAAATTCCAAAGGGTGGATCCTTGTTTGTTTCCCCCCCCCCCAACATCATAGCAGCTCCATCCCACTCCAACCACCAACAAGTGAATAATGGCAGAGTATCTAGCTTCTTCTGCCTCTTTTGGACTAAATGGAAGCAGCACAAGAAATAGCATCTTCATGCTCCCAATCTTGACAAAAAATACAGTCCCTGGAATCACTTGCAAGAAATTTCTTGTGTGTAATGCTGCTCACCCTTCTGGCTGCAAAATTCCAGCTTAAAAACAAAATAAAAACTAAAAAAGCATTTACTGCTTTCTTCTGCTTCCATGTCAATAAGTAGGTTCTATTACTCACTTTCTTTAAAAAAAAAGCTTAAAACTCAGCCACCACGCATACAGCAAGACTGATACATTGATCAATGCCTTCCAGACTGGCAGCCAGGGGAGGAGAAGAGACACAGTATATACTGTTTGAGTAAATACTTATTAAAAGAAACTTTCTGTTGGCAAATTGAAATGCTTGGGTGAGGGCTCTCATATTTGCCATAAGCCTATTTCTACGATAAGCGATGTAAGCCTGTCTGATTTGAATCCAGTTAATGATTGTCTGCATGGCTTTTAATCTAAGTGTCTCATTCATCATTTCTACGTTATCTGAAGGTGCAGTCAAAAGCAGAGAAGAGATGCCATTAAAGCAGGTGCGTTATATATCATCCTTTTAATGTACGTTCAGCTCATTAACTTTGATTGGTGTCCTAGTGTGGGTCAGCTTCAACACAATTAATATTGCAACCCTTTTCCTAATATGCACCAGACCCCTCATTCACTTTATGCTGCTTTTTACTAAAAAAAGAATTATGTCTTGGCATGTATTGTTTGTTTTTAAATCCCTTCTTTTGCTATACTTTCGTGTTAAGAACACAGCAGGATCTGCCAAGGTTTGGCACAGATATGTGGAGAGTATCCATCCTCCTGCAGGGGCCACAAGAAAGAACAAGCATTTATTTCACCCATGTTTAACAGGTAACTTTTTAATGGGACTTTTCAGAAAAAATCGTAAGAGAGAAATTGCAATGAGAAGTCATCAGCTTGCTTACTTGAATGGACTACACTGACCAGCTTGTAAAGGCTGAGTGACCTCTGAGCCTGGAAAGCCTCCCTGATGTATATTTAAACCACCTGGATCGTCGATTCTGCCATCTTTTAATAATATTGTCCAAAACATTCCATTATAAGCCTTAAGTGGCTTTTCAGTGGCTTAAACATGACTCATTTTGTGCCTGCCTTTCAGGTGAGTACTTCTGGCAAGTTTCTTTGTGATGGGTATTGCAGTCTAGAAGAATGTAAATGGTTAAAAGCCAAGTACAACAGAATCTTACAATTTTCTCTTCATTGACTCAGACACTTGGAGCAAGTTGCTCGTTGCCTTTGCTTTTGACATTGTTCTTCTGATAACATTTATTGCATATATTTTCTCTCACTTTGTCTAATGCTGATGCACTCATTTCCAGGGAAACAACTCAGCACCATACCTGAAGAGATCGTATTTGTAGAAACAACAAATGTGCTGGAGAAAAGTAAACTTTCAATAATCCAGAAGTGATATGGTCCCCCTACTTCCATATAATCAAAGGCCTACTGCAATTTCAACTTCATATGCTCAAAAGTGCATGCAGAGCAGTTTAGAAGCCTGACATGCGAACCCCAGAACCGGTAGGGAGCTGCTGTTGAAGATACACAAGAACCTTATGTGAGACCTAGACAAATCCAGCTAAGGTTTACTAAGCCATAGGACGTGGAGGATTTGACATTTGTGAACGTGTGGACAGTTTTCTCTGTTTTGTTAAAGCCACTTTTAAGATGATCGTATGGTCCTAGTGCCCTGCATATGGTTTTTCCAAAGGCTGCAATTTGTACAACAGCAGAAGTGACTCAAAATCTTTAATAAAACTTCATGTTCTCCCATGTTAAACAATCCCTCCTCACAGCTCAAACCATGAATTAGGAACTGTAAAACAAAACGTAACTAGGGTCCAATTTTCAGCTTATCCTAAAACCTCCATTTTTTCACAACATAAATGACCAATGCTTCTTAAAACTTTATAGATGGTAAGTCACGTGATTGCACCCGCAAACAGCAAACTCAGACACCTGAAGTACTTTGTTTATAGCCAGGTAATCACAAGTTGCATAAAAATTGCAAGGGCGTAGGCAGACTGACATGCCTCAGTCTCACTCTGGCCGCTCCAGTTTTAATCACGCAAAGCTTTATAATACAATTAAGAACACACAGATGCGGTCTAACTTGACAGGTACATATTCAAGCAAGTACAAAGAAAGGACAAAAAGATATTTAACAGAGAAGGTTGAATGTTCATTGTAAAATAAAGGGTGACACAAGCCTCCCAGGTGTCTGGAACTGAAAGTACAAACAAGCCATATTCCTTGCCACCTGGTCAAATCAGTACACAAAAAATGAGGTCATGAGTCAGTATACCTTGACAACACCATCCTGTAATGCCTCAAAGGAACAGGTTATTTGACTTCCCTCTTACAGTAATTATTGTGCCAGAGACTGACTTGATAATTTTTGCATTCTTTTTTTTTTTTTTCCCCCTCCTCTAACTACACACAGAAAACTGGCTGTAGATTAGAACTTTATTCAAGCATCCCTTGGTATCCAACTCATCTGAAGCATGAGAGGGTAATTTAATTTTCATTCTTCCAATCCCACAAGCTACACTCTCGGGGACAATAGGAAAAGAAACAGTCTGTGGCTCTCAGTTGTCTTCCTTATTAGCTCAGTGACCAAAAAAAAAAAAAAAAAGACAAAAGAAAAAGAGATGAAGTATGAACAAATATTGCCTTTCCTCAGTCTGATTCTCATCATCTTATCCTTCCTTTACACCCAGAAGACTATTCTTCCATTCAGTTACGTTTCTCCCATTGAACATGCCACTTAGCAATCCAAAAGTACCAGCAGAACACAGCTAGTCACTACATTACATACGCTACCAACAACTGGGTAAAGGGGTCATAAACCCCTGTTTTAACCAAGAGAAAGTAGCTCATTTGGTAGGAAGATGGAGAGCAATACTTTCAAAAACAGACCCTGTAAAATGCTAGGTCAAACTCAAATTGCAGTTAGAGGATCTAACACAAGAAGTCCCAGATTCACACAGAAAACACACACCAGATATCTTGAGTCATTAAGTAACTGGAAGCAACAGTGAAAGAGTGTAATGTGCTCCAGCAGTGAGCATGCAAAACTTCTGCTTTCACTTATATTTGACGGTACATGAAGAATATTTTATCTGTGGAACTTTTTCAGCAAATCCATTCCATGTGGACATGCAAACCAGAATCGGCTTGAAAGTCAAGGGAATAAAAAAGGTGTTTGCTAGAAAATAAATTCATGTAGGGCCATGAGTTGTGTAAGCCTTTCCCTTTGTGTTGCACAATCCTGTTGTCTGTGCTAAACCCTACTACATTCAAGTTCCGAGCTTAAAATTAGTTGTTTCATTCTCAAAAAGATTGAAAGGTATTTGTTTCAAACCACTGAGTTAAGTCTCTAAAACTGAAAGTCACATTGTAGGGAAGAGATCACAATTCTCTTACTTATTAAAACAGCATTCTTATAATCTGAAAAAACTCTGTCAGAAAGGCATGTATAAGGTCACCACTTGATTTATGCAAATTGTGATAATGTTTTCCTATAAAATTGCTGCAATAACTTCATAACAGTGTATTATCATCTATGATTACAGAAATTGAACTGTGTTTTGGTGCCTTCTGGGTTTCAAGTAGTAACTGACAAGACCATGCAAGTAAATATTAATCAGCAAAAAGCAACCGCCGTTGAAATAGACTTGAAGTGCTCTTGACTTAAGATGTAGATAACATCTGAGGTGACAGATCTGATGCTTACTGAAAATTAGAACCATGCATGTTTATAAAAGTGTCAGAGACAATTTCATAATGCCACTGGCTTGATAAGGGGTTTATATTTGTTTTAACTTTTGGAAGTCAAATCAGAACTTCAGACAATACACAATGGATAAGTATCAATAGAGAGAATAAACTGAGACTTTCTAAAACCACCTCTGGGATCTGCACGATGACCCTAAATAATTGCATTTTCATTTTTAAGCCAGACATGCAACTCCTAGAAAGTTGTTCAACTCTAATGAAATCAGTAGTGTTATGTTTGGTCCACTCTACCTCAAGATTTGTCCCTCTGTTTTACAACATAAACCACTGCCGATTCTTTGATAAGCACAGTAAATCAATAATCAGCTAATTACCATGAAAACAAAAATCCAGTGATGTATGCCTTTATGTTCCATAGCAGAGAGCATTATCTGATAAGTGACTGAAAGAAATCTCAGTTTGATAGTGAAATGAAAGCAACTGCCTTCTCCCTCTCAGGAGACTGAACATGAACACAGACTTCTAAAAAAAAAATTCAGCAGCAATTAACCTAAAAATAAAATGCCTGTTCAAAAAGGCTAGCTTGAACACATGATTCTGAGGAAATTAATTTCCTGAAATTTATAGCCTCTTGTAAAACCTGTAGATGCACATCATGACTTAGATTAACTTTATTTTAAAGTGATATTGCGCAGAACGAAGGAGTTGTAGTTCCCTTAATATCTTTTGGGCTTGGCGCTTAGTGTTAAACAGGTTTTATGGACAGAAGGAATAGCCCACTAATTTAATTTCTAGTCACTCACCTCATCTTTGGTGACTGTTTAATAACAAAGTGAATTAGTAACATTATTAAAAACATCAAATGACAAAAGAAGTGGACCCACATGTGTTTTAATTTCCCCTTCTAGCTACAAATTACAGCTGTTACCCAATGACTGGCTCTCTCTAAGCTGACATCATCTATTATTCATACATGCTCCCCCCAAAAAACATACTGCTTTAATTTACACTTAAAACTCTGATCAACTCCCTACAAGGTTTGATGTTGCTTGTAAACTCTTCTAAGCACTACTTCCAATCAAGACAGTCCCACCCAGCCCTACAACTCACCTTCTTTTCTGTAGTGAATGCCATTTCAAAATCCTGTGAATTGAGGCATTTCTTTTCAAATGCACATTTAAGACAAATCTCTATTTTTTTCTCTGCTGGATCTTGTTCTGTATCCAGCCTTTATGTACTCATCAGGCACTATATGCAAATCTTAGACAGCAAACATCTGTAAAACCTTAATGACATAACTATGAATATAGAAACTTGGCAGCTTTTTTGGAGCATATATACTTTCTACTTAACCTCTTAATTGGCACTTATTCTTTAAGGGCACGATGTGCCATGAAAGCAGCTCAGTTTCCAAGTGTCGGGAATGACAGCTTGAACTTCAGTACTTGGCAATCCTAGGTGTGAATTTCTGATAATTTTATCTGGCGCTTTTGCTGCTGATTTCAACAAGATCAAGGTTTCATCCTAACCCTTGTTGGCCAACATGATTTAAAATGTGGGAAGGATTATGAAAATGATGAGCTATCATGTTGTTTAGCAAGTTATCTTGCTATAAGGACACCACGAATTTCTCAACTGGAGCTAGATTACGATTCTACCTCATCCCAGGTCAATTACAGAGTCCCTTTTTCCCACAAGCTGTTGTTCCTATGAGCCCACAGTAGTCAAACAACAGCCCAGAAAGCCTGCAATCAAAGGCACGATCACAATCACACACTCAGGAAATGTTCTTCAGTTTTGCTGTGCCCATGACAACTGAACATTTCTGATAAGGAGGACCAGTATAAGTAATAATCAATTGATTCCATCGCCCTGTGATGTAAGGGACGTCCCTTAGAGTCTGTATCTTAATTCCCACAACAGAACGCCTGTTGTGCTTTGCACCCTATATGCACAGGTAACTCAAGCCTTTGGAAGCTTGCAAGCTGGAAAGATGAGACAGTGGGCAAGAAGAGAAAGAGCCACAGAGCAGTAAAGGCCACACAATACCTCAGTGCAGATGTGCAAAGAAAACAGAAATTACGTCAGGCTCCGTCAATACGGATTTTTCAGGTTAGGCCAGAGCCATTCAACAGTCCATCAAAGGCATGGTCTCACAGCCAGGGGAGACCACTCCTTTAATTTCCTTTCTTCAAGAATGTAAGAAATACTAGCCTTTATACACAAATGCTACTAATAACCTGGGAACACAAAACCCTGTGAGATAATTCTTGAAGGTTTTATGAATGCTTTAAGCAGAAAACACTAAGATCTATCAGAGCAGGAACCTTGCCAGATTAATGAGAAACCTCTGTCTGTAATACAGTAAGGCATTTCAGCAGGATCACACCGGTCGCCATTAAATGAAGTATAACGCATACTGTATGGCAAGCCTGACCACAGTTATATTCCCATTCAAGAACAAATGACAATATATAGTAACAAAACTTAAAAATTTCCTTTGCAAAAAACTATTTACTAGCTTATGCAATCACCAACCTTTTACTAAATGGATATGATTACCTAGCGCAGTGTTTATTTATATTGTGAGTTTCAAGCATTTTCACCACCTACAGATGTGATATGAGGAGATTTATGTTGTCTGAACCACACAGCAGCACACTGACAACAACAGAGGATGCAATCATTTAAAAAAAAAAAAAATGCCAGGAAATATCTTATCCCATTTTTCCCTACTTTTGGCCACTAACCTGGTGTGCTAACCTGCCTCAGTATACGGCCACAAAGCACTAGGTCCTCTGTTTGTACAGAACAGCAGAGCTGACTAAAGACACTAGAGTGACACCTACAGCTTGGCATGGGCCAACATACACGCAGATGACATATCACCAGCTGAAAGGGGCGTAGCAGCAGTGTTCTTTCACAGGGTGGCCAGCAGAAAACTGTAGCAGCACATGCCTCTCCTCAGCCTATGGCAGCTGCTGCAGGGACAGGCTGAAGATGGGGCTCAGTATCTGTTAGGTCATTTCCATCCATATGTATCAATTAGAGTTGAATATGATGGATATGGCCACTTCAGAAAGCCTTCATTCAATAATGAAGAAAATTTACAAAATTCTGCAGTTATATGCGTTAAGATCCATATTATTACAGTTTTATTGGTAACTTGATACTTAACTAGCTATACTAAATATTCCATGGAATTTTATGAAGATTTGCCACTTGGACAGAACTTGCAATATTTGCCATCATAATAAACTGCATGTTCAAGATCGGATTTCTCTAATAATCCTAATTGCCTTGTCAGTCCAATGCTTCACAGCATTCCCCTTCAGCGCTTGGTACAGCATTCATGCTAACTGACGGCACAGTGAAAATATCAGTAAAGACTAATGAGGACAATCTTAGGACTGAAGGGCAAATTTGTGTCCATACTGAGCCTAAGTCAAATGAAGACCATAGAGATTCAGTCTTAAGAATTTTCTTTAAATAGACTTCAAATCAGATGCAGCTTTTCTCAGATTTGCTGCTAATCAACTTTGGTACTAATTGCTGAAAACAAGTCACGTCAATCTGTACTACCAGAAGACCTTGACCATCTAAGAGGAAGCTTAAGCTGATACACTTCTGTGTTTTGTTTATGGTGCAATTCTCAAAATTACATCCAAAGTTCAGAAAAAGTCTACTAGCAAAATATTCTGGTATCTCAAATGCAAAATTCTGCTTCTGTATCTCTTTAGAGTCACCCAGAGCTCATCGGGTCCCACAGGACAGATATATTTCCATGCAAGCTCTTAGAGGCTCAGTGAGGCTCTAACACAAACTAGAAAAGCAGACCTGGCATAAATGTTGAAGCAGCTACTCTTTCTTACTGTAGTAAAATGCAAGCAAACAAAAAGAATATATGGCTATAGAAGCAGGTGCCTCAACAGCCCCCCCCCCCTTTTTTTTTAAATACGAAAAAACTACAGATTAGGTTGCTCTTCTAAAATTTGGCAGTCACAGACACTTCCCATGTTTCTAAACTGCCAGATCACCACCAGCAAAAGGTTAGCATGAACTGAGGGCAACTATGCTAAAAACAATAATAAAAGTTAAAAAAAAAAGTTTCACTTGGAGTAAAATAAGAGGTTCTCAGGACAAAATGTATGCCTCACTCTCCACCCCTCCTGAACACTAAACCTTTCTCCCTTGAGCAACCAACAGTCATGCCAAAGGAATCCTTAGTCCCCAGAAACAGGGAATGGATTGAGGTCTAATGCAGTCAAACTGACTGACAGAGACACCATCGGTCTGCATACTCTTTATTTGTGCTAGCTTTAAGGGAAGCCGTATATTCAAACAAAACACAGGCTTATACCAGCCTGCGGGGGAAAAAAAAAAAACACATCACAAAACAAACAAAAACAACAAGTCACTTAGGTGAACACAGATCAGCCTGAGTACTTACCAGCACCACTCCAGCAACACCAGCAGCTTTTCAGCAGAGCCACAACCATGCTGGCAACAGCAGCCACTGCATAAGTCAGCATTTCACCAGGAAGGCCCACCACCTAGTCCCTGGCTCTTAGTGGTCTTTCATCAGAACAAGCTTAATGTTTGTTGCACTCGCCCTGAGGGAAATTCTGCAACCCAGACAAGGAAGGTGCTAGCAAGAATTCAAAATGTGCCTTGTGCAACCAAGAGAAGTCTCAGTGTCTACTTTAACTTTGAACAATGAGTCGTCAGAGCTGAGCACTGCAGCTCCTGCCATTGTGTTCAACTCCCTCCACCCCAGTAGGGCAGAGGGTCAGATGTGGGACAGAGGGGATGTGGTATGTATACTGTCATTTATACCTAACGCAGACAGGAAAGAACAAGTCTCCTTGAACTGGAGATGCTTAGCTTGTACAGCTACCTAAAGATACTCTGGACATAGACTAGTGATAAAATATATACATGTACTCGTTCTCTTGGGGTCTAATTGCTCTTCAAAGCCTATGACTATGATAGAACCTGCTTCGTCCAGTCCAGGTTCTCCCTGGCTGAACTGGCTCTGAGAGGGTCACCCTGGAGCACCTTCCAAAGCCAGATCCTCAGACTGCTGCTACTTCTATTCCTGTACTTGCCAAAGCATTTATGTGCTCTAGACAAGCATTTCATGAGCTTCAGCTGCAGGCTGAATTCAACTAGCAAGAAGTTGAATTCAACTAGCAATTCAACTAGCAGGATACCTATACACCAACAGGCAACTTTATCATCACTTATGTTGTATCCCTTTTATTCCATAAAAAGTACACCTAGAGAAAACAGAACACCGCAGTAATATTAAATCATTGGTCTTCAGTATGTTAAAAGCTTTAATGGCAGGCACTGCGGAAAGATTTGGAGAAATAACAGGGCTTTTGCTTGCAGTTTACTGTTCCATATTTCAGCCTGACAGAGAGATAAGAAAACTGAAAAGATGGTAAAGGTGAACGGAAAGCTCAGAAAAGTTAACTTGCATCTTTCTTTTGATGAGACTGACACCTAGGAAGAAGGAAATTTAAATACCTTTACTTAAAAGCAGTATCTATAACCTGCTGCAGGCATGTAGTATCAATGGGAATGGAATCAACTGCAAGATCAGAGATTGTTTGGCATTAGGGCTTTCTATGCCTTGTTAGCTGCCTTCTGTGTCAAGTGTGCTGTGCCCCCACAACTCACTCTGAGCCCGTGACATACTTTTCTTTTAAAAAATCCTCTTTTCTATCCATTGTTCACCAACAGTATCAGCAGTTCAAGGACATGTTGTTACACACGTGCCATTTTCTATGAAACACAAGCTAAAAGATTTCATATACTTTGTATTTGGTGGCCTTCAGTACAGCATGTCACACGTAATCACAATGAACCATCCCAAATAAAATCAACAACTACGTTGTTAAAGCAAAACAAATGTAAACATCTTTCAGGATCAATTTGCTATTCATAATGCTGGGGGGGCATCAGAACACCCAAAATATTCAAGTCACAAAAACTGCGGTAAAAATCTTGAGCTCCCATTTTGGTCCAACTATTCAGAGTGTGAAATTCCCGATTTTAGATGAATGATCCTGTGCTGTCATACTTCTAAAAAATTAAAAATCGATGAAGCGGATCAAATGCCTTTTACCAAAAGCATTAACAATAAAAACACTTGTGATATTTGGTAACTAATCAGAAAAGGTCAAGTGTTTCATGCAAATCAAACAATTATTAAGAAACCTTCTCCCAGTCCTTAAGCAATTCAAATTTAAAGATAATGCAGCAGGGTAGGTTTTTTCTGTTCTTACTAATTTTGTTAAAACCTTTTTGTCCTGTTTACTGCAGCTCTGGGCTTCAATCTGGCTTCTCTCAGCTGTCCCCATTAAAATACAAAAAACCTGACTGCTTTGGATTTATAGGATTTATAACTTTTTCTAAGCTGAGTGAACTAAACACGTCATATCTGGCCAACATGCCAAATTATGTGCTGCCTCAGACAGCTACAGTGGGATATATGGTGGACTTGAGACAAGTGTGCACCACGGGCAGAGGTCTCTCTCCGATATCACTGGGACACCTGCACTCACTCTCCTGCCATGCTTCCGAGTTTTTCCAATACAAAGAGCTAGTTAGGTCTGTATCCAAACCATTTGTATAAAGAGCAAGTTTGTGTTCAAATACAGGCATCGGCATGCATTTTGGCCCACAGTACAATGAGGTTACTGCAGCAGCAAACATTCATTGAGCATACCACGTTCCAGCCACTCGCATATTCTGAGGTAAGGGACCTGCAGAAGGTAATGCCTGGCTGGATACTCACTGGTGTTGAGCAGCCACAGGACCCCAGGGGGGACAGAGAACCCCTGCTGCTCATAAACGAAGTTTTGGATTTGATCAGTCTGAACTAAGTCCCCTGCATCAGCAGTTCCATGTGCCATAGGTACCAAAGGAAAGCTGTAAACTATATGTCAGTGATATTTCCAGTGTTCTGCAGTTTGAGTCACCAGTTATTTCCCCTCTCTCTTGTTTATTGCCTCAATAACCCATGAAGGAAAGGTGAAAGGCCAACCAATGAAAATACTGAATATTAAAAAGGTTAAAGGATATGATTATAAGTGCATGAAAAGTTTACAGTTTTGCTACTGACTATGCTTGGGATATAAATGGTGATGTCTTGTTCTCATGACAATGGAGAGAAAGTGGGACAAAGAAACCTGTTCCTGTGGCAAGACTAATGGAAATCAAGTGTTGCAAATTTAACTCTTTCTGTTTACAATCTGTAGCAGGTTGTGCACCTCCTGAGATATATCAAATGTACAGTTAGGGTGAGAGGCTTAAATAGCCTTTAGTGTCACTTCAGATGACTGATCTTCATGCTGACTGCAGTTCTTACAGATATAATTTGAATTTTGAATGCTATTGGATATCTGAATGTCAGATTATCTATCCATTGTGGTTAAAGAGCCTTGAAAATCTGCCTCTCATACAATAGAAAATACATTCCCATTTGTCTTTCTGATCATTTTACTTTTGTTTTAAGGCTGGCACAGACAAGCTGCTTAAGGTACAGAGTTCAAAAGGTGCTCTAAACTGACTGACACTCGATGAAGCAGAAAGCCTGCAGGAAGTGCTCCCTACAAGGACATAGAATACTCAGGACTGTGTTATTATTTTTGTTAATCACTCACCCAAGAAAGTATGTTGAAGTGAATAATCTCAATTACTCCCTAGAAATTCAGCCTCAGAGAGCTTAGCTGCTGGAGACAGAAAAATCAGTTAATTAATGTAAGAGTCATGTTGAACTTTAAAATGAACTGAAACAGACATTAAGTTTTACAAAAAATGTTCTTGCAAGTTCTCTTTCCTGTCAAAGATCTCAGAAACAAAATAAATCCTAAGACTAGCATAAGATTACTTATAGTTTTACCATCTCCATTTAATTACACATTTAAAACATTTAATAACAACTTCATTTGTATTTCAGGTAGTAACATAATGTAGGCATACCAAAATAGCTGAAAAATGGTAAACAACTAATCTCAGATTTTGGTAAAGTACTTGAATGCATTCTGACTAAAAACTAACCTTACTTGATACCATGTTAAAAGGATTACAGATAATGAAAAGAATTCAAGAATTCATTTTCAGTGAGAAATCATACTGGACTATGACAGCTGTAATGATCAACTGATGCTATTCAATGTATTTTATTCCATCATGACCCACTGAAAGAAGGGTCAGTAAGTAGCAGATGGTGGAAAAGATGCGAAAAATAAATCCTGGGCAGTTGTGCAGAGCAATTTCATTTATTTAGAACAATAGGCCCAATTAAAGGTATTCATCTAGAACACACTGCATTTTAGCCCTGCTTTGTATTTAACACTATAGGACATACCAAGAAGGGGCTCTATGCACTAGAAAGCTGTAAGTTGATTCTAAAATTAATGAAGTCCAAAGAGTGAATAGCAGTTGAATGTTACTGCCCCAAAATGCTGCTAGAGAACTAGTATAGTCACAGGTATATAAAAGAGCAGCAGAGAGGAACTGACAGATTTTTAGGTCCATGTACAACAGAGCTCAAATAGCTATCAAAATACCACATCCACTTCTCATGCCCGCATTTTCAAAATAGACTTTTCAAGTGAAAATATTTCAGAAGAGAAAACTTCATTCAAAGGCTGGGGAAAAGCCTTTGGAAAGCAAAGTCATTTTTAAAAGATAGGGAGATAGATCAGCTTTGGGGGAGAAAATATCTAGTACTAAAGAACTCTTTAACTTGGTTAAGGAGGGCAAAACAATAAAATGCAGGAGGAAGTTATCCCTGACAAATTCAAACTCTCCTTCAACACAGAGTAATTAATGGTTTAAAAAAAAAAAAAGAACAAAAAGAGAAAACTTAGATTCATGTCTTCTCATCAGGAGACTGTGCTGGTTTGGCAGACGTGGGGCAGGAGAGAGAGCACAGAGTCTCTCATCATGACTAGAAAATGTATTATACGAAAAGAGCCTATTACGGTTTTCAACTCCATAAATGATGAAATTCATTCAGTGAAAACAACTGTTACATACGGTATCTTAACTACACTTTTTATTACTTTTTTTTTTAATGAAGCCCCAATATTTTGGGGACCAGCAGAGTAGATTCCACAACCATACCATGCTCTTACAGCTACAAAAAGTGTAATGAGCAGAGGTAAGCCATTTTTTCCTGTCAAAATGGTTTTGATTAAGTTGATACGTTTCACGAGAGGTACAGTTTTCTCTCCACTGAAAACAACTTTCAAACCCTGAAATTTCACAAGCAGAGAAAAGCAGAGGATTTGTAAGTGTAGCTAAATACAACTCACATCACCAAAATGAGGAAGCTAGCCCCTGTCAGCGCACCTTTTATGAGGCATCAGTAAAAGATGCAGATTAAGAGGGATGAGGGCACTGAGTTTTTTTTTACCTTACCTTTTTTCCAGATATGTACTGTCAGGTGGGGCAGCACGCTGCTGTTTCAGGAGCCAGGAGAGACAGCTCCACATCAAGTTCTCACCTCACCCTCAAAAAATAAACTACAAGATGCACCCTGACTCCTGCCCTGCAGATGGTTCTCATTTTCAAATCAAGCGACTGCCAGAAGCAGAGGAAAAATTACTGAAATTTAGTTCTTTAGAAGGTTCAAGCTAATTTATCAAACATTAGAAAAAGGTCTGCAAACCTGGAGTGCAGAACCAAAAGAACAAGACCTGTTAAATTCCTGCACATCATCAACATGCTATATCTGAAGCAATTAAAACTGTCACTAGTCTTTTGGCTCTTACACAATCCCCTCCTTCCCCATGCAACTAAACCAAAATTATATTAGACAAACCACCTGTTCAAGCCAAGTTTCATCCTCAAAAATCTGAAAAGCCACATTTTTTGTTGCATCTTGAAGAGCAATGAACAGCAGGTCTGTAGACTTGTGTGGGGCACCATGGCCGCTCAGGGAGGGGCCTCCTGGTTTCCAGAGGAGAGCCAATCAGCTGCCCAAGGGAAAGGCGTCTCCTCAGGAGGACAGACAGACTGCTCACAGACTGACAGAGATACATATAAAGCAGTACACACCAGAGTTTTCAAATGCTGTCACAATGTTTCCTCATGTTTTCAAACACCCTGAAGAGCTCAGTGCGAGTCTCCTGCAGAGTTGGTCCCCTGCATGGGGTATCCCTCACCCTCAACAAAATGGCTGCCACCACACAAAATGGCTGCCAGATCCTGAGCAATTTTAAGCTCCAGTTTGTCTAAAGGACAAGCAAAGCCCTTCAGCTGAGAAGGCTCACTGGCACTGCGTTTGACCAATGTTACCCTCCAAACAAGCATATTTTGTGTTTAAAGCAAACAGGACCAGAACCTTACTGCTGCCTCAGGCTCTGTGTCTTCTCCAAGCTCCTCCCGCCCACCCTGGGCCTCTGCCTTCCTGCAGCTGCCACCACCTGCGCAGCCGCGATGCCTCTCAGAATTTTTTCCCCTCCCCCTTGTCACACAGAATTCAGGGATTCAATTCTTTCAAACCCTCACCCAAAATAACTCCCTGGCCTGCAATCTGAGATGAATTATTCTATATTGATACTTATTGTCATTGAGTTAGACAGTATCTTCAAACTAAAGCAACTTCACTCATACACTGGTTCCATGGAACTACTGTGAAAATATACTTTTCAATATGAACCTGGGTGGCAGAACAATGCCAACTGCTTATTACAGAGTAGTGATTTCAGTGCATTTGGCATACTACTTTAAAGAGGACTTTTTAGGAAACAAGATGACCCGTAGTTCTGAGGAGATGTGATACTGTGCTTCTGCGAAAGTAACCCAGTGGAATTCCTGGACATTATTGTGCTATCCCCTACAGTCAACACTGTAACACTGTACTAGATACAAACTTTATATCACAGAAAAATTATGAGAGGTATGAAATTAAGAATTTCATTAAAATATCCCCCAAACAGCAAACACCTTAAGTGAAATACAGACATAAACAGAAAGCTCCACAGATTTTGCTGCCAGCTGAGGACAAAAGAGCTATCATATATCTTAATGAGGCTTTTTTTTTCTTCTAATAAGATCTTTATGAAGAAAGCTGTTGATACAGAAGTCATAGCTGCAAACATTTTCTTTAAGTAGCTGATGTGCTTGAACATCACTTTGCTTCTCAGAAAGTGCAAATAGTTTAATAAAAGGAAAAATGAAAGCACAATAATATTTTCAGAGAAAAATGTTCCCAGCACATGATACTAAGCTGCACAGATATCCATGTTGTGTTTTTTTTTCTTTTTTCCTAAAGCATTGAAAATACTCTTCTGCATATGGGACTTTTGACAGGGTAAGAAGGAAGAACTGCAAACCAGGGAATTTGGTTTTGCTCAGAGTGATCAGACAGGTATATACAAAGCCAGTGCCTCCTCCAAAGGTGAGACATACCCACTGAATGTTCCATGCTTTGCTAACTGGCCAGCACAGCGCACAGTTGCAGAAAGAAGCAGGTACTCACAGACCATCCTCACTTGTGGGGCTACATTAGCCACTGAAATGAAGAGATAATGGCATGACTTTGGCTGTTCCCCCTCCATGTCCCTAGTGGTTCCCTTTGTCACATCACACTGGAAAGAGTAGACAGTGAAGAAATTTCCATTGAAATTCCCAACATCACTATGTATTGAAGCCAGGAACAGCATTCTAGTGTCAATTTTCATCCTCAGTACACTTTTTTTCCCCATTTGAATTTAAACAAGAGATAGCAGGGACTTCTCAACTGCAGGCAACTGAAATACAAGCCTAATTTTAGTCATAGTTTTACACTTAAGAAAATGAAACAGGAATAATACTTGGGCATTTTGCTGAATCAGCAAGTAGCTGAGATGAGAGTTTTGCATGCTAAGCCAGCAGGATGAATAAATACATTGGCCCAGATAATAACAGTAATTTAAGGCTCAGCTCTCTGTTTTTAATAAAGCACATCTACAGAGGGCTGGGAATTTACGAATACTCCACAAAGCTCTCTCCTCATCTACAAGTCCATCAGAGATCCACAACTGTCTCTCAGACTCTCTTTTAAAACAGAAAGTACTTCATCATATAAGGCACCCACTCATCACTGGCTGTGACGGACAGAAGTCTCTGAGGAGTCTAAACCAGATGACCCAGTGACTGACTGCAAGCTCAGTGTGAGACAGGGAGGATCCATATATAGATTTCCAGGGCAGAAGCAGGGCTGCTTTGTTTAGAGGCATGTAGTTGTGTAAAAGGCCTTAAATGCTTATAGCTGAATTACAAAAACATAGAAAAAATACAGGTTTACAGTGTCTAAGAAGGAAGCTTTCAAGCATAAAATCACAGGATCACAAGTTTTCTTCAGTTGTGTCACTGGCACAGCACCTGCTCCTAAAACAAGTGCTTGTTTTCATAACCTATTGTTTGGTATGCTCTAACAGTGATAGATGAGCACTTATCATCAGCATTTTAAGCTGTTCATTATGGGTGTCTGTCCCATTCCATGCTGCACTATGTCATTTTAATTAGATTGTCCTGCTGCTCTGTCAAGCATATGAAAACACCAGCTACATGTTTTTCAATTTACTCTTTTCCTAAACTTATACCATGCACATATGCAGATACAACCTACAGTTTTTGTGTGATGTGAGGGAACATAATGTCTAGTGGACAGTTCATCTCTGAAGGAGCAGATAATTCTCAAGTGAAAAACAGATACCAAGTCTTTCCTTACCAATGAAGAAACACATGCAAGTTCACATAGTTTTGTTTGTTTGTTTTTTGTTGGTTTTTTGGTTGTTGTTGTTTTTTCCATTCCTAAGTCAGAATGAAGAGGAAGGAAGGCTCTGCCTATAAGGGGATATCAAGGATTGCTTGAAAACAGTGATTATTGTTAAACATATGCAACAAATTTTTGCTTCAGTCTTAAGACTTTGTCCTGCTCATTTGGAATTACCTTTCCACAAAGGTAGTCAAGAGATCCTCTAAGAAACCATCAATAACTATGGGCTGGGGAGAAACTTTCCAAAGGTCAAGATGTAAGCTGTGTTTCTGTAAATCTTGCCCTTTCTTGCTCAAACATTACCATACTGTCCTCTATTTTCAGTAGCTGATTCAAACCAAAGCAAAATCAGCTTTTAACTTTTGTCAGCAACAACATACCCTTGAGAATACACACTTCTTAACAGAACATCAGACTGAAAGTTCCCCTTTCCCAACACCTCTTTGTGGTGAAATCAAGAAGTGTTTGCAAGCCTGAAATACAATACAGCATTTCCTATTCTGACAAATGGTTTCTCTTGATGTCATTAACCAGTGCTTTGAATGACCATTATTACAAAACACTTAACAAGTGTTATCACTGTCAGACTAGAGAAAAAGGTGAACAGGAAGGAACAACCTAGAAGATATTTTACACAGTATTGTCAACATTAATCTAAATTTCTGAATATTAAGCTAAATTTCTGAACACAGAATACTTGGGACACTCAATTCTTTTCCACTGTTCTCATTAAAAGAATCTGAAACACCTGACTTCTTTAAGGCATGTGTCCTTCATAGCATGGTCACATGACTTATCACAGATCTGTAGACAGCCCTACAAGAAGAAAATGAGCATGGGTAGTCATTTCAGGCATGATTCCAGGCAGCAGTCACCTGGTATGAACGTCCCACAAGGACAGCAGTGTCTGCTGCTCCTTTGGAGGTTTGCCTTTGAACTAGCATGCTCAGGACTGCCCAGCTGGGAAGTCAGCATGAGCCAGACCCAGCCTCAGGAGCTGCCCCTCCATTGCTGCACAGCATCAGACACCCACACTGCCAGAGAGCAGGGAGCACATGCCACGTTTCTGTGTTGCTTCTTGGCAAATCAGCAAGTTCACACAAAGCCATGGGCTGCCATGGTTCAGCCACTTTCAGTGCCAATGCCCAGTCACTGAAGTTAACCAAGGTGCTGCTGTAAATGAGTGAAGCTTGTAGCATTGAGATACTCACTTGCTAGATACCTTGCTCTGTTTACAAAACAGAGTAAGCTACCTACCTCAAAGCCACTTTCAGGCCTTCATAAATGTGTCAGTGTGCAGAGTTAGCATGAATAAATTCACATCCTGGCTCACAAATTAGATGCTTGTAAACAGAGGCACAACACCTGATCAGTAGTTGTATTTACTACCCACCTTGTATGGAAGGTCAAAGGCAGAGCAGATCATTCAATATGGTATATAAAACAGGCTTTTATTGCATCCTGACCCATTACTTTGCCTAGCATCTTGTAACCTCCCTGCTGTGGATTATACCCCCTTCTGTGTCGTCCACTTCTCACACCACGAGTTTTTACAGCTTCTGTTATACCCAGCATAGAGGAAAAGATTAAATATTGATAACTGAGCTTATCGCATAAATGTCGTTTTAAAAATTCTCCTGTGTTACACCATTACAATGCATGTAAACTGTTGGAACAGTGAGGTATAACTGTATATCCCCCAAATCTTTCCCTCCTGTGTGCTGAAAATTTCAGCAGAAGTAGTGTTAAAATAGCAATGAAGCATACACAGCTGTGCATATGGTTTCATTTCGGTCAGGAATACCCCCAGGCTATCTCCAGCAGCCTACACATAGAAACATCAGCTGCAAAAGCAAGTTCATCACTATCACTCTGAAGTCAAATAGCTGCAGCTACTAGAACTCTACCACACAAATATCCAGGGCAAGTTTTGTGGAAACATAACTCTACAGGAAATGAAAACTTAAAAAGAAGAGATACAGCAGATTACACAATTAATTTAAAAATATTTTTGTGATAGTAGTCTAATTGGTAAAGCTCTGGGCAACAGGCATCAGTCTGGGTTTAAGCAATGAATATACAGCTGGCTTCTGACGACTCTGGACTGTGCCTGTAACCCCTCAGCATATAAGAGGCAATGCCAGGCTCTCCAGGTTTACTGTGAAACACCAGTCGTTACTAGCACACTGCTCATTTGTGCAAAGAGTAAGAGTTCAAAACTAACATAAGTCTTCACACAATCTCAAAGATGAGGATGAGAATGAAATATATTACTGTACTGGGAAGAAGGGAGAAAAGAGATTATGGTATGAAAACAGTAAATTATAATGACATTTGTTTAATTATTTGTGCATATGCAATAAGAAAAAGGAAGAGGATATAATAGTGTATATACTCACAGTAGAAAGTCCTCTTACCCCCCAGGGCATCACAGCAAGCATACCACAGATAACGAGGCATCTGCTGATCAATGAGATGCTCTCAGCCAGCTCATTTATGCATTAATGAAATGTGTGCAGCAGTTCACTGAGCTGATAAAGGTTCCCACAGGGGACTAGGTCCAGGGGAAAACAAATGATCAAAATGAACAAAAGTGATTAGAGGAAGAAAAAAAAAGACAAGGAAATGCAGCTAGGGGAGAAGTCAGATCCAACACAGCCAGACTGTCCCTTTCATCTGCACAGCACCTTTCCACTCTGCAAACTCATAGGGGATCACAAAGTAAACAACCCAAACACACAGAGTTCAGTCTGTACGCAGAAAAGCAGCTTGAATTTCACCCAGCCTCAATCCTTTTATCTTAACAGTGTCCTGCACAGTGGATACTTCAGTATCAGACAACACTCCTCCTAGCAGTTACTGAGACAAAGAACATCAAAAACCTGGCTCTAGCTTTCGAAACCACAAGTTTGTTGAGTGCATGCTTAGCAGTCATGCTACTTGGGAAGAAATCAGACCAGACCGAATGGCTAATACCATTCTCCATGACCTCTACCAATAGCATCAGGCAAAGTCCCTGAAGACATAAAGACGCTGTGCAGAACCTTATGCTCAGTTTGACAACAAGCACACTGCTCCCAAGACCATAGCAACTACAGCTCCCAGACTGGTCTGTGTACAGTCAGCGCTGCATGGCTTCAGTCTGTTTTCTATTCCCACCTACTCCAAAAGAAAGTCTTATCACCTCCTCCAACTTCTGGTGAGAAAAGCAGTGAAGCAGATGATGTTTCAATAGGCAGCATATATCCTAGATCCACTATGACATAAATACATTTGTGCTGCATGCGAGGGAATCATGTTGCTGCATATGTAAGGTGGGTCACTTTGGAAAAAAAAAAATGGTGCTGAAGTAAACACAATTTGCCATTAGAGATTTCATGGCTTCTCAGAAATGGGGTGAAGGTCAGCAATTCTGATTACTGTCTACATTCCAGCTAGGTTTCTGCTTGTTTAATTTCATCACTTAGCTACTGCCTGTAACAAGCATGTGAAATAACATCACTTTACCACAACTGCTCCAGCAGTGACTGGACTAATGATATACCAAAATAGTTTGCAAAAAGTACATGGCAATGAAAAGCTCTTTAGAAGCAGATGACCTTATTATACATTGGACTTGTTTCTGAATATCAAGGCGTCCTGAGGTTGTGCCCTAACCTGCAGTGAAAGGTATCACTGATGTATCCACAGGCACACATAAATTTTATGTAATGCAGAATCATTTTCAGCAGAGTATAAAGATAACAAATCTCCATGTGGAGGCTGCCGAAAGCAGTACAATTCATTTCACAATAAATAGGAGAGAGGAGCGATGCTCCTCATCTCTTCTTGATGAAGCATTTTACAGCACCATAGGTGTTCACATTATGCATGGAATTGTGTGCCTTGTTTTCCCTTTCAGAGAGCTGTGCTTTGAAATAAAGCGTATCACATGTACAGAGATAAAACTCAGAAATGAGCTGCATCATGAGCAAGTTTGTGTTGCTTCCCAAATAAGAGAAATGGATCTCAGAAAAGTGGAAACCAGAATGGCTAAAGTTACGAGGAAGGCACTATTGGGACCAGCAAAGGGAGAATTTGCCTGCAGCTTCTCATCACAGAGTCTTTCCCAACTAGAGTGAAAGCTAAAGCAGCAGCTCCATTAGTGCTTTATAGAGTTCACAAATCAAGGTGAAATTCCATACGCTTTGCTGAGACACCTGCACCAATGTGTTTGGGAATATTTATGTGCAGTTATATGGAGTATGTAAGTATACAGAGAGAGATAAGGGGCCCTCCTCCCCATGCAGATTTGCATGAAGTCAAACAGAATTGATGTGGTATTTGGCAGGGAATGTAGGAGGATTCACAAAGCCATGCCACTGAACTTGTCAGCTAAAATATTTCATTCCGTTATTGGAAATCATTATGTTCACTCTCTAGAAGTCTCCTTGTATTTTGAGTGGTTTGTGAAGCAAATGGAACTGCACCTGTAAAACCATTCAGAATATAAAGTGTCATGGCAAAAATGTAACGTATCTTGAGAGCTAAACATTGATTTCAGGTTCCTTATTAGGTTAATTACTCTTCCACCAGTAACTGTATTTCCTCTTTTCAAACTCTTAACGCATTTTTTTGTTACCATTTCTTTTAATAATGAAACGTGGAGAACTAACAATCTGTTTCAGCTGAGGGAAACTCATGACTTGTATTTTGGAGTAGCTTTTGAGGACCACGGAAAGGGAAATTCCCTTTACTTTACTTTCCTGGTTTCTCTGTTGTAAGTGTACACTTTTGTCCATACTTTTGTCTTCTTAAATAAATACTACCTTAGCATCAGGCAGATATGTAAAATCAGCAAGGATGGCTAGTGAAATTTAGCCCAAATTCAGAAAATAGTTGCATACCCTTACCTCCTACAGGGGAGCAAACAATGAAAATAGACTTTTTGCTTTAAGAAAGGTCCTTTAGTGTTTCAAGCCTACTAGTTGTTACAAACCTACTAGCTATTGCAGGCAGGCCTCTTCAGATGTTCCCCCAAATCTTACAAGTCAGCCCCCATATGAGTTCAAAAGACAAATTCAGCTCCTAAGACACTTCTAAGGTGGCTCTTCCATAAGCACGCAGATCTTTAGGGCTGTGCCGCTTCTTGGAGGGGGCTGGATACATACAGCAAGAACATATCTGCTTCATCACAGATAGTGACCCACATCAAGCTGATTGCTCAGAAGTGTTCCCCATCTCACTGTGTTAATACTCCACGAAACTAGGACAGCAAGGCCAGGGCTTTTCAACATACCTGCCAAGCAGCAATTTGAACTGGGATGTGGTTGGTGTTCAGTCTTTCTTAAATTCAGGCCTCAGGTTCAGAAGAATTGCAGTGCAGTCAGAGCTGTGATCGTTTCTGCATCCATTTGAAGCGGGCTGGCATTCTGGCTGAGATAAGAGTGCAGTGGGGTTTAAATCAGAACAGAGCATGGTAATGACTAGTATTGCCACTTCAGACCACACAACCTTCATTAATTTATTACTGCACGCAGCATCATAACATCTAAAAATAAGTCACTTGAACAAGAAGAAAGTCTCCAAATTCTATGTTTCCATTTCTTTTTAATAAAGCTCAAGCTTGCTAACAATATGCTGCAGCACAATGGAAAATTCTCATTTATAAAATAATGTAAAATCTATCTGGTGTGTGGGAAGAAGATACGGGTTGTTTATCAACAGGAATAAAATTATTGAAATTTGAAATAAGATGCTGGATATCCTTCATCTGCAGACTGCACAGCTGCAATTAGCAACACAAAGAAGGCATCCACCATTTCAAACATCTCAGTGCATTGATGCATCTTGCTAAAACTATCTGCAATGAAAGGCTCTGCCTCAGAATACAATTAATCAACAGAGCAAATCTTAAATTCATCTAAAGTATTTATATTCTATATATTATGCATCAATTTAACAATGTATATATTCTGGATACTTGCACACAAGTGTATATGCTTATACTTCCCTGAGAAAAGACTTAAGTCATTTTTATTTTCCATTAAATATCTATAGAGTTTAACCATTTTTTTTTTTAAATCTCATTTAGTTCAGCATGCATGGACATATACAGATCTAGACACAAATACTATCTGAAGTGAGAATACAAAATAAAGCTTTTTTCCTTAATGTGCAAATTTAAAAACTCTTTCTATAATTTATTTCATAATTCCCTTTCTAACACATTGCACTCACATTTACTATCACTTCAGCTGAAGTACAATGTAAATTTCTCACCAAAAGACTTCATCTTCAGGAGAAATGTCTGTTTCCAGTCTTTGTATCTCCTATTTAGCATTTTTCAAATTAAATCTCTCCTAGATGAATCCAGTATATTGCTCAGCAGTTATTGAAATTTATGAACATGTTTAAGCTTTTTCATACTGCTGTTAACCATTATGATTGCTTCCTTTAAATCTTTCATTTTATAGCCATCACTTTACCAGACTGTATTGGTGACACTCATGAATTTCTCAGATCACAACTGCGCCCGTACTTAACATCTCAGACTAGAATTATGCCTTCAAACCCATCCCTCGGTTGCGTGCTTCGAACCCTGCTCCATTGAATCCCAAATGTTCCAGCATCAAACTGGCAGAAGATGTGTTTGGGGGAACCATCATCACAGTCTGTGGGTCATACTGCCACCTCTATTTCTGCTGTACAGAAAAGCTCAGTACCAATTGTTCTCATCAACTCCAGATCCAGTCAAGCACCAATGATGCAATGGTACCAGCTCCAAGTCAAGCGAGAGGCGTTTTCCTTGTATGAGGAACAACGCTGAGAGAGCAGAGCGTAACTGTGAAGCAGAAAGCTTCAGTACACAGACATCGTCTTTCCCCAGGGTGTAAGAAGGCAGGCTTGGCTTCTGACTCAAACCAGCCAGCAACAGTGTTCCAAACCAGCACACTAAGCTTTTTTATTCCTTACCCTGTTACAGGGCTTTCTTTCTTTCCACGATTGTTGCCTAATGCATACAGGGAAATCGTGAGATCAAAGGTGGCCAACTCTGGGTGCTACAAGCACCCCTTGTAGCACCGACCACAGTGATAAGCAGTAAGAGAGCTCGATCGGCAGTCAGTGACCAAGCACACCAAAGCTCCCTGCCAGGGTCCCGCGCCCGCCAGGCAGCCGCCTGGCCCCGGGTGCCCCCGAGGCAGCCGCTGTCCTAGCTCTGCGGCGGCAGCAGCAGCCACAGCGTCCCACGCGCAGTGGCCGCGCTGCTTGGTGCGAAACATGCTGTGCTAACGGGCACGAGCGCAAGGTTGTGAAATCTCCATAGGCCCCTCATTCTGAATATATATATATATATA